>CM021102.1:395869641-396323035 GCA_007115665.2 Sequoiadendron giganteum | reverse complement strand
GCTGCATTTTTGGAGCATTTTGGGTCAAATACGACCCTTCCATCACATCCAAAAGGGTCAAAAACCCTAAGATCAACTATCCATTCATCCATTTTGGAGCAAGTCATCCGGTGAGGCAAAAAAAATTTGCCCGAAGAGTCGTACGGCCCCCCAGGTCACCATTATTGCACAGTACGATTTAGAAAAATAAATATTTTAATTGAAAATTTTCGGAACTTTTTTTTGAAAAATTGGATTGGGGTGATTAGATATTTTGTAAAGTTTGATTTTATTGAAAAATCAAATTAAAAAAAATCAAAATAAAAAATCAATTTTTTTTAAAAAATATTGTGGAGTACACGGTATAGTCCGCAGACTGTACCCTACCCCTTCACCCCATCCGTAGCCTACCGTGTGGCCTTACAGTCATGGCCCCCACTCCCAGCGTGCCCTGCAAACCTCCACTGGTGGTTGCTATCAAAAATTTGGTGGCAATCACCGAAAATCCGGCAACAAAAAAGATTTCGGGCGAATATTCCAAAGATTTCGTCGCTGAAATCCGATAGAGAATATTCCATGGGCCGAAGCATATTCTAGCCAAGGAGAAAAAAATTTGATGATGGGAATTTGACCATCAAATTTATTTCCATGATTTTCTGACGTCAACACCACGTCAATGCTCAATTGAAATTCCCCCCCCCCTTCCCCCCCCATCTCCAATGAGCTTTTTATTTTTCCAAGCGAACTTCAAAGCTCCATAACTTGAGCTCACGACCTCCTTTTTTTGAGTTTTTTTTTTAGGCTAATTTGTCATTCTCTTTGTAGTGGTGAAATTATTTCTTGGTTTTGGCTTCTGGTGTTTCTATAAATTGTAGATTCTCAAAGGTGTTGTTTCTTTGTCCTCATTTTGGGAACTTTGGGAGCTCATATCTTGCTTCTATGGTAACATTTTTGGGTGCCATTTTTTTTAAGTGCATAATATTCCATGTACTTATCAGTGGTATGATCAAATTGATCTAATTTTCTACCAAAAATTGTACTTGAATCTGTGGCCTATTTTGGCATTTGCATGTACCAAGATCAAAGTCCACTTTGTTGTTTTTGGCAATGGAAATTGTAAACGCACTAAGTATAAAGTGCCAAATCATATATTTCTTGGGGGGTTTCTTGATTAAGTGATTTGGGGGGGTCTCTTGGCGCATTGCTTTGATCTGTTTTATTGTGCTCTCTTGTTTACATGGATCATTCTAAGGTTCTTTTACTCACATCATATAATTATTCAACATGGCATCAAAATGCATGGATTATTCTAATGACAAAAGGTCACTCTCTATATGTTGAAAATAAGGTACCTGAACCTACGGATGCAGATAAAAAGATAAAATGGATGATTGAACATACCAAAGCTCTTGCATGTCTTCGTAGACTAGTTCCTCAAGATTTGTTGTTTCAAATTGAATCATGTAACAATTCTCATGAAGCTTGGAACAAAATGAAAACATTGTATGGTACTAAAGATGAAGTAAGAAGCTATCAAATTGATAATGAACTGATGAGCCTTGATCCTAAGAACTTTGACAATATCCAAGACTACATCACTAAGGTTAATGATCTAAGAGATCAAAGTAAAGTGTGTGGAATTGATAAGAAATACATTCAGTTGGTCTACAATACAATGAACAAACTTGGTCCCGATTATGCTTCTTTTGTTTCTATCTTTCATACTCATAAATTGACTATGGGGTCTGCATATACTACACCTTCATTTGCATCATTTTCTAAGATGTTGCTACATGAGCAACAAAATCTTATCTCAATAGGTCTCATCAAGACTTCTAAATCTTAGGCATTGTTGGTTAATCAGGTGAAAGAATCAAAATCATATAAGAAACATAAGAAAGCAAAGAATAATCCACATTCAAATCAAGCAAAGAAAAAATCCTCTTATAGAGGGGAATCATCTAAGAAGGAGGGGAATTTTTGTGCATGTTGCAAGAAGGATGGACATGAAGAACACTATTGGCAATGTCTAAATCACCTTCTCCTCCTTCTTCTTCAAAATAGTCTAAGGGAAGAGTTCATTCGGCATCTACATCAAGATATAAAGGACAAGCTCTTTGTGCTTTTTCAAGTCTAGGATCAAGGAGATGGCTTCTAGATTCAGGAGAATCTCATCATATGGCATCTTCACAATCTATATTCTCTTCATTTCAGCCTTGTTCTATGTCTCCTATCTTGATGGGAAACAATACATACATGAGTGTAATTGGGAAGGGATCTATTAGTTTTGGGGACAACACTTTCAAGGATTTTTTGTGTGTTTCTCATTTGACAAACAATCTTCTTTCCATATATCAAATTATACATGGTGGAGATGAGAGAACTGTGGAGTTCACACCTGATTCAGTCATCATTCGAAACTTGGAGATTAGAGAGATCATTGCTACTGGGGTGGTTGATCATTCATCTTGGTTGTATACCTTTGCAGATTTTTTTTTTTTATGATGACATTGTTCCTTCGGTTGTTGATCACACTTCTAGTGTGAACCATGATTTAGAGGAGACATTTGGCTACTTGAACTTGGGAGTTCTCACATTAGATCTAGTACTTGAGCCATGCATTTCATCTCATCCATCTATTGTTATAGCTGATGATGCTTGTGATTCCACAATTTTGGTTCCTTGTGATTCAATGTAGCAGGATATACATTGTCTTCCAAATATGGCTACTTTGGATGGCTTCTTGACAAGTATTTCAGACTTTTTTGTCAATTCTCATCTTGCAAATTTGGGAGAAACCATTGATGGCATTCATCCTCTCTTTGATGAAGATGCTCCTCTTTAGTTGTGAGGGAACACTTTGACCCTCTTGTTAATTCTCTACATGATCATTCTATGCAGTTTGACATGAGTGTGGGTAATTTTGGACAACATTTGGAAGAGGCTTCTTTGTCTTTGGATTATAGTCTACATTCATCTCTACTAGATGTTGGATTGTTCTGTTCAACACTGTGGCCTAGAATTCCTATTTGGAGTGTGTCAGCTTTCGACATCAACATGGAGACACTTGATCATGCTTCAAAGACATCCTACATCCTCCATATTCCTGACATCCTACATACATTTTTGGTTTTCTTTCTTCCTAAGGGGAGGAACGTTGTTTGGCGAGATTGGATCATCTTCAACATTCAATGTCGATTTTCTACCATCATTGTAGGAGATTCAACATTGAGGGGGGCTGCCTTGTCTCTCTTCTACTTCTCTCTTATGGGGGGGTCTTTTTCCTCACATGGAGTTTTTACCTTCTCATGCATTATTGAGAGAATTTATATATTGTATTTTCATCTCTCTTTTGGGGAGGAGTTTTGTCCAGCTGGGTTTTCTCCTTTTCTTCGTTTGTGAGATATTGCATTGCATATGTACATGGGTACCTAACATGGCCCAGTTGTCGGGACCCATCTTGCATTGTTTGATTTTGTGTACATTCTCCCTAAGTTGCACTTAAGGGGGGTGTTGGTGTAACTAAATGTGTTGTACCTTGTCCTAGGTCATAATTACACCTTAGTTAAGTTTACTTAGGGATGACATAGGAGTTGTTGGAGAATTTCCACCTTTGGTGGACTTATCATGTTATTACTTTATCACCTCCACCTTTCATGGACATATCATGTGATTACCTCTCCACATTTTTTGGGTGATCCACTATTTGTGGTGGTTATCACATTATCACTTTCCACTTTAGGTGGAGTGATGGATTTTCATATTTGTCTCATGTCATAAGATTACGACACTTGTCATAATCTTATGCACTCCTATGTTCTCACCTTGGCTATATAACCAAGGGGTCTCTCATTGTATAAAAATCTCATTTTCATTATCATATTGATAAGAATACAGTTGATTCTTGTCACATTATTCTCTCTTCTTTGTGCTTTCCATTTGGTCTATATATCTTGGCATCCATAGCCAATTCTAACACGAATACGAGTATGTTGAAGTTTAAAGCCATTTTGCACTTTAGACCCTTAAGGAATCAATCTGGTTGAACATAGCTCAGAGCGTTTTTGCATGTTTGGGTGTGAAAGAGGACCATGCCTAGCATAAATTTACCCACCTGGACATGTTCGAATAGTCTATTTGGCCACACGAGTTGCAAAATGAAAGTTGCACCACTTTGCAACTTTCATCTACTTGCATTTGACAACTTTTTCCCCAAGTAAAAATTCACCACCACAAGAAAATGCCTCCGAGATAGAAAAAAAAAAGGGAGGTTATTATAGAGAGGCCCAACATGATCTCGTAGGCTTGGATGAGAATTTTCTAAGCATCATGGTATCTGAGTAATAACATGCTGAAGTTTGCAGCCATTTTGCACTTTGGACCCTTAACGGATCGATCTAGTTAAACGTAGCTCAAACCAATTCCATGTGTTTGGGTGCAAAAGAGGACAATTCCTAGCATAAAAATACCCAACCATATGTTTTTGAATAGTTTGTTTTCTCACACAAGTTGCAGAACGAAATTTGCACCACTTTGCAACTTTCAACTACTTGCATTTGAAAACTTTTTCCCCAAGTGAAAATTCACCACCACAAGAAAATACCTCTAAGATACAAAAATCTGAGAAAGGTTATTATAGAGGGGCCTAACATGATCTCATAGGTTTAGACAAATATTTTTAAGCACCACAGTTTACAAGTAATACCTCGTTAAAAATTGCTGCCCTTTTGCACTTTGGACCCTTAAGGGATCGAGCTAGTTGAATGTAGCTCGAAGTGATTGTGCTCTCTTTTCAATGGAAATAGGTGGATAGTAGACTTAACTCTGTTTTAGTTTTAGTTTTGGTTTAGTTGGATTTCAAGTGATTTTGTTCATTTAAGAAGCCAATTGATGAGGATTGATCTATTTACCCTATTTTAAGGGTTATGAATGCATTAAAATATCATATTAAGCCTTCCACCCACTATATGCTTCTATAACTTGATGGAAAGGCTTATTTAGGGCTATAAAACATGTGTACAAATTTTTTTGTGCAAGGGAGGTGAATAGAGGGTTTTTAGGTGATGCCCTAGATGTCAAATGGTGCATTTTTTAGTAGAAAATGGTGGTTTAGTGATAGGGTTTGAAGAAATCTTTGGAGGCGGCGATATCTCTTGAACTTCTAAGCTTTTACGGACCTTTTCGAAGGTGTTTAAGGATTTGGTTGGTTGTGGGAAGGTTTGGAGTATGGTTTTTCAATAAACCCTTGCCTAACTTGTGAATGAAGAGGGTTTTGGGGTTTGTTATGTTAGAGGGCTTATCACGCCCTAAAAGTGGAGGAATTGGTGATTTGGCAGACTAGTTAATGCTTCCCAATGGTGGTTTGGCAGACTAGTTAATGCTGCCCAATGTAAAAAAGTGCAATTTTTTACTCCAACATCCATAACAAGTTTGAAAATTGGTTGGAGTCAGTTGTAGGATGGTAGTTGGTGTTTTTGGGGTGCTTTTACATGAAAAAGTGAGGTTGGACAACATTGTTTTCAAGTTTTTAGCAAGTTGCTCAAAAGGAGTCTTAGGTGGAATTGAGGTATGTTAGAGATAACCTAGGTTGCATCAATTTATATGAGGCATATGTTGCCCCTACCTTGTCAAACCTATGGAATTGACAATCCAATGAGCTCACTAGCTTGCCAATTCGATAGGATTGACAAAGTAGGGGCAATAAAATATGCCTTTCTACAATTCTATTAGATATTATTTCATTCTTACTCATAAATCCATATGTTTTTCCTTGAAGAAAACTTTAAATGTAAACCATGAAGCATTACAACTAATTTTAAATGTAATATACACATTTAATTGAGGCATATATTAAGGAATATTCACATTTGCATGTATTAATTTCTCATAATTTTTGTATATCAAAAAATACACTAAGTCAATGACAAATATTACAATAGTGATGGAAGAAAATCTTGAAAAACTTCCCATTTTTCAATACTTGTAGTAATACATGCAAGGAAATAATCCTCCCATTTGTAGCATAGATCATGAAATATATTGTATGTAAGAAGAAACAAAAGGAGTTGTTTCCCAGTTTTGTTTCTCCAATCCACCTCAACTGAACTAGTTATTTGCATTCCAAAATGCTTCAAAACATGTACATCCCATGTTCCCTACAAAACACATGGGTAGTAACCTCTCTTTGGTTGTGTACTCTTGTAGGAATTTGGTCCACAAATAACTTGCAAAACCCTATCAATCTTAGACATGGACTCACATAAAAATCATTAAAAGAGAAATAACTAAATAATGTCATTCATACACCTGATGAGATGTATTATCACCTTAATGCATGCTATATAAGGAGGTCGATTGAAGGTCCTACAATGGTTATGTGACCCTTCACTACTTTCTCATCTCTTGATGATCCTACATATAAATTTCAAATATATCACTAACATAATTAACATAAAACATGTAGCATATAAAAATCCAGTAAATCTATGAGATTGAAAAGAAAGAGAAGATTGACAACCACAAAATACACCAGAAACCAATGTTTCTCATACCATTGAACAACCAAAAAACCAAATTGCAACATTCTTAACTAGATAGCTTTGAAGCCTTGTTCCAATAACAACCACCGAACTTGTAGGATATTCTATGTTTTCTCCCTCTATAATCGGGGCCTCCAATTTCTTTTTGGCCTTGATAGAACGACACAAGTAAAAATCTATACCCTCTTCATTGTCTTCATTGGCACTCTCCAAATGTGTTTTTTTGAAAGGGAGAGATTCCAAAGAGACAAAGGGAGTGACACTCGAGATAGAGAGAGAGGTGATAGGAATGGAAGAGATTAGTCAAGGTAGTGTGGCAGTGACTGAGACTTGAGAGCAATGGAGACTTGAGAGGGATAAAGATTTATCCAGTTACAGTGCGGGAAAATACCTGAAATGGGAGAGGGGTTGGGAGGGATGAGACCCGAGAGATACAAAAAGACCAAAGGGGGAGAGAGAGAGAAAGGGAGTGTGGGAGAAGGGTTTGGAGTGAAATATATTTGTCTAGGTAGGGAGGGAGGTAAGTAAGGCCTAACAAAGAGGGATTGTGAGAGAGGGCATTGGAGTGACACAGATTAGTCTAGGTAGCATGGGAGGGAGTGAGACCTGAGAGGGAGATATTTATTCAGTTATGGTGGGGGGCAAGACCTAAGAGAGGGAGTGGGAGAGAGAGGGAGTGGGACCCTTAAACCGTAAACCCTATACCATTAACCCTTAAACCCTAAACCCTAAACACCTAAAGCCTTAACCCTCTACCCTCTACCATCAACCCCCCTCTCTCCCAACCCTACACCATCTACCCTTAAATCATAAATCATAATCCCTAAACCCTAAACCATCTACCCTTAACCATTAATCCATAAACCCTAAACCCTAAACCATCTGCCCTCAACCCTCAACCCTCTACCCTTAACTAGGTTAAACCCTAAACCCATAAAACCTCTACCCTTAAACTATAAATCCTATACGATCTAAACCCTAAACCCTTAAATCCTAATCCCTCAACCCCTATACCCTATTAATCCCTCAACCCTCAAACCTCAATTCTTAAACCCTATATCCTCTTAATCCCTCAACCCTCAACCCTTAAACCCTAATCCCTCAACCCCTATACCCTTTTAATCCCTCAACCCTTCAACCCTAATCCATCAACCCCTATACCCTCTTAATCCCTCAACCCTCAACCCTTAACCCTTAAACCATAATCCCTCAACCCCTATACCCTCTTAAACCCTCAACCCTCAACCCTCAACCCTTAAACCCTTAAACCCTAATCCCTCAACCATTATACCCTCTTAATCCCTCAACCCTCAACCCTCAACCCTTAAACCCTTAAACCCTAATCCCTCAACCCCTATACGCTCTTAATCCCTCAACCCTTAAACCCTAACCCCTCAACCCATATACTATCTTAATCCCTCAACCCCTCTACCCTTTACCCTTAAACCTTAATCCCTCAACCCCTATACGCTCTTAATACCTCAACCCTTAATCCCTCAACCCTAATCCCTCAACCCCTATACCCTCTTAATCCATCAACCCTTAAAACCTAATCCCTCAACCCCTATACACTCTTAATCTCTCAACCCCTCTACGCTCAACCCTTAAACCCTAATCCATCAACCCCTATACCCTCTTAATCCCTCAACCCTCAACCCCTATACCCTCTTAATCCCTCAACCCCTCTACCCTTAAACCCGAATCCCTCAACCCTCAACCCTCAACCCTCAACCCTTAAACTCTAATCCCTAAACCCCTATACCCTCTTAATCCCTCTAGCCTAATCCCTTAAACCCTAATCCCTCAATCCCTATACCCTCTTAATCCCTCAACCCCTCTTCCCTCCACCCTTAAACCATAATCCCTGAACCCCTATACGCTCTTAATCCCTTAACCCTTAAACCCTAATCCCTCAACCCCTATATTGTTAAAGTAAAGGTTTTAACTTAATTATGTTAATTAAGTTACCATTATTCCTCTCTTAAGATTTCACTTTATTTTGCATATTGTGACATTTAATAATTATATTAATTATTAAATATCTACCTATTATGGTTACTTTTGGGGTTGCACAATCTTCTTTTATAAGGATTAATCTTTGTATTTTATTTCCACTCTCCGATTAATAAAAAATTTCAGCTTTCAAAGCACCCTTTATGTTTTGTCTCCATCTCTTATTTTTGTGATAGGTTATTTGCATGCAGGTGATCTTTGGGGTCTGTGAAGTTGGATTTCAGAACTTCTACATGGTATTAGAGCTCTAGACTTGCTGCTTCTTGTTCATCTTCTAAAGGTTTTTGGAGCTTTGAAGGTTTTGGGTTTGTCTTTTATGATCTAGGGCATACCTATTTGATCAGAGCATTTTTAGCCCAAATGGACCTCGCCATTAAGTCTGCAGCAGCCCAAAACCCCAAAAATGACTGTTCATTCATCCATTTTGGACAAAGTTGATCATAGAGGAAAAAGAAATTGCCAAAGAGGTCATATGACCTCCCCAACACGAGTTTTGAGGCAAAAATTTATTAAAAAAAAAAAAAAATTAAAAAGATTGTGCTCCCCATATAAAAGGGTTTGTCGCCACTGCGCAGCCAAGCGGCCACAAGTAGAGGCAATGGTCGCCAGCATTTACCATTAGACTGCCACCTCCATCAGTTGATTGCCCAACCACTACCCCCACGTAGCCTCCGTCGGCCAGTCAATGTTGCGCCACCAGAACACCACCATCGCACCACCGTCGCACTACCACCACCTTCCTTCAGCCCCTAGTCACTCACTAGACCAAGGGCCCTATTTTGTTTTAGCCCTTGATGGCTCTAGAAGGGCATATTGGACATTTTGGAGCTGTTTTACATAATCAAGCATATCTTTTGCATTTCAACTCCGTTTTTCACAAATGAATAGGTGTTGGAAATCTAATTCTAGGAACTATCCATGATGGAGGTTTAATTTTTTGATTTTTCAATTTTGATGCCTTTTTCACCTATCAAAGTTAGAAGTTGTTGTTTTCACTCCGAGAGGCATATCTTTTGCATCTAGACTCCATTTTGTGCAAACAAATAGGTGTTGGAAAGATGTTGCAATGCTCTTCACAGATTTGCAGTCTATTTGATAAAAAAAATTACCAATTATATTTTATTCATCTTTGTGTTTTTTTACACTTTGTATAATTACTTGGATGTTCTGGTACCTACATGGGTTATGTTTGCATTGGATGGGTTATGTTGATATTATTTATCATGACTGAGAGTTTTAGTATCTAATTTTTTTATTTGAGTGAATATCATGGGTTTTTCTACTCACCCTTCAGTTGTAATTCTAGAACAGGGTAATTGTGAGTCATGGGAAAAGGGTATACTTACACATTGTAAGTGGCTCAATATTTTGCCTTATTTATATGATCTCATACCTACACTAGACACATCAAGGGGTTTATCCGCATGGATTATTATTTGAGATCATATTGTAGGGGTTATTGGTTGTAGTGTTGATTTTGAAACTTTGTGTGCTTTATCTAACATCCGTTGTCTTTGCACACTTTGGAAACATCTTTGGGAGATTTTTGGAGACCTTAATATCTCTCCATTCTCAGAGGATCCCGCTGTAGATTTTCTCATCCCTCTTGTAATATAGATTTCACACCCTATGATAACCATACTCTAGAGGAGCTTGGGTATCTCACAGGTCTTGCATGTGTTGATGGTTCAAAGACTTCTATTCATGTTCCCACTCTTCAAATTGAGACTTCATCAACATCTCGTGTTGTTCCTAATTCAGTGCAGCAAGGCATCATTCACCTTCCAGACATAGCTACTTTGGACTCTTATGTTGCAGATATATCTTTCACGTTTATGGAGTCCTATATTGTAGATTTGGAGGATTATTTTGAGGACATTCATCTCCTCTACCTTGACATTTAGGTTATCATTGTACACCCACCATTATCAATGTATTCAGAGGTTTCATTTTAGGATTCTCCACAACAGTTTGGATTTGAAATCATTTGTTTTAGTTCAGACAGAGAGATTCTTCAACATCCTATCATGGCACACATCTTGAGACAGATTGGTTTATCACTCTTCATAGGGTTTCTTTGACATCATCCTTTGGATTTGTTTCTTCCCAAGGGGAGGAATATCATTTTCCACTTCAGGATCTCCTTTTGGATTCTACATCAGGCATCTACCATTGCGACAAGATTTTCTTCATTGTGGGGGGACCTTCTTGTCTCTTTTTATCTCTCCTATGGAGACCATTGTATATGTAATTATATGATAGAAGTTGTCTATGGGGGGTATCATGTAATCCACCTCCTATCCTTCTTTAATTAGTGCATTTCATTCCTTTCTTTACATTCTATTTTGGGGAGGATTTTTGTTCCCACGTGGTTTTCTCCTTTACCCCATTTGGTTTAGTTTGCATTGCATTTGTAAATGGGTACTTGATTAGGCCTAGTTGTTGGGACCCATGTTTTCTTTCTTGCTTGTAGTTGCATTGCTTTCATGCATTTATTTTGTAGCTACTCTCTAAGTTCATCTTAAGGGGGGGTGTTAGAGTAAATTTTTTAACTTAATTATGTAGCATAATTAAGTTACCTTTATTCCTCTCTTAAGATTTCACTTTAGTTTTCATATTGTGACATTTAATAATTATATTAATTAGTAAATGTCTACCTATTAGGGTTAATTTTAGGGTTGCACAATATCCTTTTATAAGGATTGATATTTTTATTTTATTTTCACTCTCTGATTGATACATTTTTAGCTTTCAAAGCACCCTTACTTTTTTGTCTTCATCTCTTCTTTTTACGACAGGTTATTTGCATACAAGTGATCTTCAAGGTCTGTGAAGTTGGATTTCACAACTTCTACATATACCCTCTTAATCCCTCAACCCTCAGCCCTCAGCCCTTAAACCCTAATCCATCAACCCCTATACCATCTTAATCCCTCAACCCTTAAACCCTAATTCCTCAACCCCTATACCCTCTTAATCCCTCAACCCCTCTACCCTTAAACCCTAATCCCTCAACCCTTATACCCTCTTAATCCCTCAACCCTCAACCCTCACCCCTTAAAACCTAATCCCTCAACCCCTATACCCTCTTAATCCCTCAACCCTAAAATCTTAAACCCTAATCCCTCAACCCCTATACCTACTTAAACCCTCAACCCTTAAATTGTAATCCCTCAACCCCTATACCCTCTTAATCCCTCAACCCCTCAACCCTCAACCCTTAAACCCTAATACATCAACACCTATACCCTCTAAATCCCTCAACCCTCAACCCTTAACACCCAACCCTTAAACCCTAATCCCTCAACCCTCAACCATTACACAATAATCCCTCAACCTCTATACCCTCTTAATCCTCAACCCTCAACCCCTATACGCTCTTAATCCCTCAACCCTTAACCCTCAATCCTTAAACACTAATCCCTCAACCCCTATACCCTCTTAATCCCTAAACCCCTCTACCTTTTACCATTAAACCCTAATCCCTCAACCCCTATATGCTCTTAATTCCTCAACCCTGATCCCTCAACCCCTATACCCTCTTAATTTGTCAACCCTCAACCCTCAATCCTTAAACCCTCATCCCTCAACCCCTATACCCTCTTAATCCCTCAACCCTCAACCCTTAAACCCTAATCCATCAACCCCTATACCCTCTTAATCCCTCAACCCTCAACCCTTAAACCCTGATCCCTCAACCCCTATATCCTCTTAATCCCTCAACCCTTAAACCCTAATCCCTCAACCCCTATACCCTCTTAATACCTCAACCCTCAACCCTCAACACTCAACCCTTAAACCTTAATTCCTTAACCCCTACACCCTCTTAATCCCTCAACCCCTCTCTCCTCTACCCTTAAACACTAATCCCTCAACCCTTAATCCTCAACCCTTAAAACCTAATCCCTCAACCCCTATACCCTCTTATTCCCTCAACCCCTCTACCCTTTATCCTTAAACCCTAATCCATCAACTCCTATACGCTCTTAATCCCTCAACCATTTATCCCTCAACCCTAATCCCTCAACCCCTACACCCTCTTAATCCCTCAACCCTCAACCCTTAAAACCTAATCCCTTAACCCCTATACCCTCTTAATCCCTCAACCCCTATACTCTCTACCCTTAAACCCTAATCCCTCAACCCTCAACCCATAAACCCTAATCCATGAACCCATAAACCCTCTTAATCCCTCAACCCTCAACCGTTAAACCCTAATCCCTCAACCCCTATACCCTCTTAATCCCTCAACCCCTCTACCCTCTACCCTTAAACCCTAATCCCTCAACCCTTATACACCTCTAATCCCTCAACCACAATCCCAACCCTAAAACCCCTAATCCCTCAAACCCCAATACCCTCCTTTAATACCTCAACCTCAACCCTCAACCCCTAAAACCCTAATCCCTCAACCCCTATACACTCTTAATCCCTCAACCCTTAAACCCTAATCCCTCAACCCCTATACCCTCTTAATCACCTTAAACTCCTCACCACCTTTAAAACCTCTAGTCCCCAACCCTATAACATCTTTAACTCCTCACAACCCTCAACCCTTAAACCCTAATCCCTCAACCCTCAACCCTTAAACCCTAATCCCTCAACCCCTATACCCTCTTAATCCATCAACCCTCAACCCTTAAACCGTAATCCCTCAACCCCTCAGCCCCTCTACCCTCTACACTCCCCTCTCTATCTCAACCCTACACCATCTACCCTTAAACTATAAATCATAATTTCTAAACCCTAAACCCTCTACCCTTAACCCTTAATCTGTAAACCCTAAACTCTAAACCCTCTACCCTCTACCGTCTACCCTCTACCCTCTACCTTCAACCCTTAAATCCTAAACCCTCTACCCTCTACCCTTAACCAGGTTAAACCCTAAACCCTTAAACTGTAGATCATAATCCCTAAACTGTCTACCCTTAACCCTTAATCCCTATATCATAATCCCTAAACCCTCTACCCTTAACCCTTAATCCCTAAACCCTAAATCCCAAACCTTCTACTTGAGAGAGAGAGAGAGAGGGAGAAGGAGAGGGAGTGAGATAGAGGGAGTGAGAAAGGGAGGGAGTGGAAGAGAGATATAGGGAGTGACTATGAGAGGGAGAGGGGGTAGGAGGGGGAGACTTAAAAAGGATAGAAAGGGAGAGGGGGTAGGATAGAGATACTTGAGAGAGAGAAAGAGGGAGAGGGGGTGGGAGGGAGAGACCTGGGAGAGAGGGAGAGAGACAAAGTGGGAGAGAGATAGAGGGAGTGAGAGAGAGAGGGAGAGACATAGAGACATAGCAAGAGAGAGGGGGGAGGTAGGAGGGAAAGACTTGAGAGAGAGAGGGAGGGAGAGGGGGTGGGAGGGAGAAACCTAAGAGAGAGGGAGATGGAGAGAGGGTGGGAGGGAGACACCTAAGAGATAAGGAGAGGGAGACAAAGTGGGAGAGAGGGGGTGGTAAGGAGAGACCTAAGAGAGTAGGAGAGAGAGAGTGGGAGATAGAGGGATATGAGAGATATAAGGAGTGAGAGAGAGAGAATTGAGAGATGAAGAGGGGGTGGGAGGGAGAGGGAGTACTTGGGGGAAAGGGAGTACTCAAGATAGAGGGATTGGAGAGAGATGGAGGGAGTGAGAGAGAGCTAGAGAGAGATAGGGGATGGGGGAGATACCTAAGAGAGAGGGAGAGAGAGAGTGGGAGGGAGATACCTAAGAGAGAGTGAGAGAGATAGAGGGAGTGAGTGAGAGAGATAAAGAGAGACCTGATAGAGGGAGAGGGGGTAGAAGGGAGAGAATTGAGAAAGAGAGAGGGGGGAGAGGGAGTGGGAGGGAGAGACTTCAGAGAGGGAGAGGGAGAGAGTGTGGGAGAGAGATAGAGGGTGTGAGAGAGAGAGGGAGAGGTGGTGGGAGGGAGATACTTGAGAGAGAAGGAGAGGTAGAGGGAGAGAGATAAAGGGATTTAGATAGGGAGGGAGTGGAAGAGAGATAGAGGGAGTGACTATGAGAGGGAGAGGGGGTAGGAGGGGGAGACTTGACAAGAAGAGAGGGAGAGGGGGTAGGATGGAGATACTTGAGAGAGAGAGAGGGAGAGGGGGTGGGAGGGAGAGACCTAAGAGAGAGGGAGAGAGATAGAGGGAGTGGGAGAGAGAGGGAGTGTGTGTTTGTGAGAGAGAGAGAATGGGAGATGTATAAAGGGAGTGAGTGACATACCTTAGAGAGGGAGAGGAGGTAGGAGGGAGAGACTTGAGAGAGACAGAGGCAGAGAGAGAAATATAACAACCTAAGAGAGGGAGATGGGGTGAGAGAGATAAAAATACCAAAGAGGGAGAGAGAGAGAGAGAGAGAGAGAGAGGGAGAGTGAGAAAGGGGGTTGGAGTGAGATAGATTTATTTAGGTACCTATGTGGGAGGGAAAGAGACCTAAGAGAGGGGATTGGACTAAGAGAGTATTCTAGGTCATGTGGGAGGTAGTAAGACCTGAGAGAGAGACTTCAAAGGGATAAAGAGTTATCCAATTAGGGTAACGAGTTAGAGATCGTATGAAAGGTAAAACCTCAACTATCCATCTATGATCATAAACTCTGAACTCTAAGCATTATTAAAGTTGTCAACCAAAGAGAGGGGAAATTCAAGTTTTGTGCAAAGTAGGTAATTTGGTGAGTGCCAAATTTGGCGCTCGCCAAATGAAACATCACTTTTGGAACATGCCAAATTTGGTGCTTGCAAAATGTGATGTACCATTTGGTGAGTGCCAAATTTGGTGCTTGCCAAATGACCTACTTTGGACGTGTTAATTGATAGGATTTGCCAAATTTCCTCATATTTTCATCCGTGCTCCCCATCTCATTTGTACATATTTCAATGCAACTATATAAAAAAAACATTATAGAGTTAACCTCTCTCTTACCTATCTAAATATATAATTCTTTTTTTCATTTTGTTTTACTTAAGGTTTTGATCCATGACTCCTTTTGTAAATGCCTCTATTTTTGGTCAAAAACCAACATGTGCTAGTTTTAGGATAGATTTTTACTCATTCATTGAAACATGAAACAAATTATATTTTTTGAAACTAGACTCCATTCTACACATGATGAAAAAAATCAATTTTCGATTAGTTTTCAAAAACATTAGGGGGGAGCACACTCAAATTTCATCTTTTCAAGATGTGTCCACTTTGAAAAATCATAAAATCTTATGTATTCATTAAAAAATATATCTAAAAGAATGAGGATAAACTACATGGTGTTAGATAATTTCTCACTGTTCGTATTTTTGAAATTCTAAAAAAAAGTTAATCAAAAAGGGGGGAGCCATCAGACGCTATGCTACTTTTTTTGATAAAAACAAGACCTATTTTAGGCCCCCCCTTTTTGAGACCCTTAATCTTCATTAATTTTTTTTAAAAAAATAGTAGCTTAGAAACTAGACTCAGTTCACTTCAACTTTTGTTCTTGCTACATCTTGAAATTTTGAGCATAACTATCTTCATTTTCTTGTGCAAATCAGATTTTGCTGATTTAAAAAAAAAGTGGCATCTTAAGAGCATAAATTATGTCATAGATTGGTGCACTTACCCATATACACAAACCCATCTTCGTCACATTTTGCTAACATGATTATCAATCCATTCAATTCTATTACTCATCTTGAAGCATATGTTAACATGGTTACTGTTTCTCCTCATCGTCTTGCAACCAATTCATCGGATGTAACATTCACTTCATAGGATTTACCAACGAACAACAAACCTTCTCTGTTTTACATTCCTACTCACCTTAATGGAAACATTGTGACATGAGTTTTAGTTGACCCCGTGAGTAGATTGAATGTTGTCACGGAAGATACTTTATTGTTGAACTCCCTACAAAGGGAGGATTGTGAAAAAACAAAGTCCATCATCTGTACACATGATGGCCTTGCTCTCAAACCATATGGATCAATAACTTTGTCCGTCCTGGTTGGACCTAAGAACATAGACATGGTTTTCGATGCTATTCCTGAGTCAGATCTATTCAAGGTAAAGCTAGATATACCTTGGCTAGATTCCATGAATGGGATTACCTCTATTATTCACAAATGTTTAAAGTTCTCCCATGAAGGTGTTGTGCACGAGGTACATGATACTAGATATCAGCCTTTGGTATCTCATGGGGGATATTCATTGGATCACTTTTGGCCCGGCCTAGTTGGACCACTTCCTCCAAGAATAGACCTACTTTACAAGAATTATGTGAAGTATAAGATTGGGGGAAAAGGGGAGACAAATTTAAACCTTCCTAAAGTTCAGCAATTGGCTACTCCTTCTAAAAAAGGAAAGGAGAAGTTATCCCATCCCCAAGAGGACTCGCCTCTTTTTAGAGAAGAGTTTTGGATGAGCATTCCTAGATTTTTCAATTCGACGATTCCTGCTTGTGTAGGCCTAAGATTAGGATAGTGGATCTTCCTACTAAACCACTAGGACCTTGGTACTACTTGTACGAAATAAATAAATACCCCTATAGGGAATCCTCTATGTGCTAGCCTCCACAAACTCCTACCGCTTCTGCTCCTAAAGCAGTGAATAGGAAAAGGCTCACTCCCAAGGCATTAGAGCTGACTCCTCTCACTATTTCTGAAAAAATCCTTCCTGCTCCCATTCAAGAGACTGCCCCTCCACTGGAAATAGTTTTGGAGGACACTCCCATGGTTGAGTAGGAGCCTTCCGTTCCTTAGCAACCTCTGACCTCTAGTTCAAAGAGTCACAAAAACTGCCTTGCATGTGAGTGCAAACACTGGAAAAAGGCTCTCTTAGCTGAGTAGGCCACATTATAGAGGAAGGAAGAGGAGATGACCGCCCCTATATCAGGACCTCCTATTGCATCCTCCTCTTTCCTCCCCTCTGCTTCTATTCAAACTAGCTTTGTATCGCTTTCGGCTTCCATAGCGAGTGCAAATGCACCTGACTCCAAAAAGGTGTAGGTGTTCATCACTCCCTTAGTGGAGCTACCTTTGTTAACATCCATTCTAGAAATACCACCTTTCCCAAAGCCTATAGATATGACTAACACCTCTGTTGTATCTACTATGGTTATTTCCTCCTCCTCTTCCTTTGCCCTTCTTACCTCGTCTGTGGGGATTTCATCTCCCCTAACAAAGCAAAAGGTAGAAAGTGGTCCTTCCAACAATAGAGGAAATAGGAGGATCCTACCTTCTCTAAAAGGTGGCCCTACGCTGGTTTATTTTGTCCTAGTGACAAAACTAGGCATGGCTTCTCCTGAGTTCATCACCGCTCCCAAATTTCTCGATGAGCTTAGTGGTGAACCTTGAGCACGCGACCTCCTATGTCCATCAAGGTGAAACATGGCACTCATGTTAAATGCATGTTTAACTCGATGGATGAATTTTTTACCTTGTTAGTGATCTTCGTGAAGTCGTTGACCTTACCTCCACAAGAGTTGAGTGGAGAAGACCTTGCGGGTTCTTCTTCCTTAGCCCTTGTTATAGGAGGGTCAGAAGCTCCTCCCCTTAAAAAATTCCACCACTATAGACTCATCCTCCTTCCCCCCTACGATGATCTAGAGTGGGAAGCAAATGACCTCTTAGTCGATCAGTGTTAGGGGGATTCATCTTCTTTAGCTTTAGATTAGATGTGTGTATGTGTTGTGATGTTTTTCCCCCGTAATCGTGCTATGCATGCTTGAATGACCCTCATCACCCTTGGTAGTGCTTGGATACAGGAATGGTGTGTGTGTTGTAAACCTTCTTCTATTTGTATCATCGTTCTTCCATGTTTGTGATTGACTTTCAGCTAATTGGGGACGATGCAAAGCATTGGGGGAATTTAAGCTTCCCTTCCATGTTGACCCAATTTTTATTTTTTATTTTTTTTCTCATGCATTCTTCACATGGCCTGATATAGTAGGGGGTTGATGACAGTTCATTTATATACTATTATTATACTTATATATATTTATGAGCAGTTCTAACCTTCAAATATCAGGCTACCCCTATGCCCTTTGTTCGTGTTCTCTTGCCTTTTTCTTTTCCTTTATCTTTCTCTCTTCTTTGCTTGAGTTGCCTCTCTCATGTGTGACAACACCACCTCTACATGACTTTGATCTTCAAAAAACACATTTGTTGTGAATAAAAAATTTCTCAAGAGTCTTCACACACTTCTTTTTAAGAAGTGCATTCTCAACTTCAAACCCTAAGGGAACATGTTTCCTTCATCATGGGTTTGTAAAGAAAGAACTTGAGAAGGGTAAGTGCATGAAGTTGGGTCCATGTAGAGGGTAAGGTTTGGCCAAAAAGAAATCTCACACAAAACATGTACACATTTTTAAAAAATGCATACGCATTATGGATCGGGTACCTGAGCCTAAATTCAAAATGCATGTGTTATGATTCGGGTATGCAAACCTAAAATGTGTACATGTTCATAACGTGTACGCATTTCTTAAAGCTATTTTTTTTTAAATAAGCGACTATGATTTCATTTTCACAATCAATTTTAGTCGTTCCAAAAGGAGAAGAAGATCGCATACTCCTTTCAAAGGGCCAAATTCAAGAAAATTTTCACTGCCACCTCCTCTCGTTGACACAACTGACCTCAGGGATCTCTAGGTTGGTTGAATTCTACCATTTTTTTGCTTTATATATCTTGCATTTTTGTTTTATAATTTTTATTTAGTTTTTGTTTGTTTAGTTTGTTTTAGTTTAATCTTTTATAGTTTTTAAATTGCATTTAATTAACCGAAAACATCAACGAAACAAACAACGTTAAATTCTACATCAAAAACCATAAAAAATAAACCTAAATTTGACACATTTAATTTATAAATTAAAAAACCCTAAACCCTAGGTTCTAAAAAATATAGGTCCTTAAAAACTAATTTACCTAGGTTAATCCTTGGACCTAAACCCTAAAACGTAAACTAAAACCCTATTTGTAGTTTAAAGTTAGGTTAAAGTTAGGGTACAATTAGGGTTTGGGTTAAGTTTAATATATAGTTAGAGTTCAATTACAATTAAGGTTAAAATTAGGTTTAAGCTTAATATTAGAATTCAATTAGGGTTAGGGTTCTAAGATAAATATTCAGGTAAGGGTTGAGGTTAGGGTTATATTTCTATTAGGGTTAGGGTTAGGATTATGATTATGAATTAAAAGTTAAGATCAAGGTTAGGGTTGGAATTAGAATTAGGGTTCAATTGGTGTAGGGTTAGGGTTGGGGTTAAAATTAAATTAGGATTATGGTTATGGTTGTAATTTTGGTGAGAGTTAACATTCAATAAATATTTAATTAGGGCTATGATTAAGGTTTATATGTGGTTAAGGTTAGGGTTCAACTAAGGTTATGATAGGATTTAATTAAAATTAGGGTTCAAATTATAATTAGGGTCTATGGTTCAAGTTAGAATTAGTGTGAGTGTTAGGGTAAGGTTTAGAGTTAGAGTTCAAGGGTTGCAATTATAAATAGTGTTATTTATAAAATCAAGTTGGGTTTATGTATATTGTTTAAACTTTATATGTTATATTCGATCTCATGTATCAATTTTTTTTGGAGCTATTAATTACAAAAATATTTAAAAAGTTATAATATATAATAAAATACTATTATAAACCCTAAAACATTCCATACTCAACCTAAACCCTAAATGTAAACTAGATACATTAAACACCATTTCCATACTCAACTATATAGTTTAAAAATTCTCATTTTTTAGTATGGTTACAAGTTTCAATCTCATTAGGAATGATCATGTTGCTCTTGCTCAAATTGAGTAATTTCAATTTGGAAATTGCCATCCTTTCTTGTTTTATTTTGTGTCCTCCTTGTCATTGGTTCTTAAATTTCACTTCACATAATTTTAGAAGTATCCCTCCTTGGAGGTTTCTTACATTTTTTATTTGACATAGATATGTTTTCATGTCATCAAATCTCTAAATAATTTATAGTAAAGATCTAATTTTTTCCATTTTTGCATGATAAATTATGCACGTGCCAATTCACATGTATAAATATAATTTGATTGTACAACTAAATTTAAATTTAGTGAAGTCTTTGTGTACTTAAAGAATCCATTTTCAATATTTCAATAGAGCTCAAGCTCATCTTTGTTTATTTTGTATGTATTGCAGTTAACGAGTTAGCATATATCTATGTGTCTCTTTGAATGTCTTCTATTAATTTTTTATTCTTATCTAAATAGTATGATTTGAAAACAATGAATGAGATTATAAATTAATGTTAGTGTTAAACTTAGAATTTATTCTTAACTACTTTGTCCCACTATAGAGAACTTGTGTCTCTTATCATGAAATTTGAAAATTTAGATAAATCAATTTATGTCCTCGGATTTAATTAAATTCTATCTCATACTTGATAAATACACATATAAATTCACAATCGATATGCCTTAGCTCTATAGATATACTCTTGTTGGGGAAAACCACACCTATGAGTAAACATCCCCTCACCCCAAAAGATAAAGCTCTAGAGGCCCATAAAAACCTAAAACAAAAAATTACTTATTGTTGTATTAGTTAATTAATGATAGGCTTGATATTTATGAGCTACATTGAGCACCCTTGGCTAAAAATAATCCTTTAATATAAATAGAATCTAGTATAATTTTTACTTGAATTAAACTACATGGTTTTCATCATTTACCCATTTTGACACTCATTCTTGAGTTTTTCATAACCTAAATTATCTTGGGGACCTTTCAGGTTCTCTTTTCCACCTTTATATATGTAATAGAAGACACTCTAAACAACCCCTAACCTCCTATTAACACCCAATTTGAGAAATCAAAGTTATATATCTACATGTGTCTTATTTTCCATTCTTTAGTCCTTTACCTATAGAAATTAAATGGTTCCTCACCTCATGTTCGCAGTCTCTATTTCTAATCTTCTTATTTAATTTTTCCAATAATGATTCAAAGAAGCCTCATTGTTGATATCGTAGCCTTACACTGAGCTCTCAATTCTTGATACATTTTATCCAACTCCTATTTTAAATGTTGATGGTGATTTATTTAAATAAATCTTAAGACTTTACCTCAATCCATGTCATTTTATTTATTTTAAATAAATCAATTAATAAATATCATCAAATTAAGCTATAGTTTAATTATCAAGTGATATCTAGCTAGAAATAAGTTTATGGATTCAATTTAATTTGTACATGCTATGGATTTTTAATGTTATGTATTTTTTAATGTTATAAATCAAATGGTCTTCAAATGAAATAGATTTTGAATTTGTGCACTTTCAATGTGATTTTTAAATAAATTTCAAATTGTGTGCATTATTTAATTACTTTATTGATATATATTTTTTTATTGTTTAACATGCAATTGCCATTTGGTTACATTCACATGGATCTTGAATTTAACATAGAAGATTTTATGCCTGAACCACAAATTCCTATAGATCCCATAGATCCAAACCCACCACCACAACAAAACTCCACACCTCCAAACTCTCCACCTCCTAACCCCCCACCCCCCGTAGTAGATCAAGATCAGTTGAGAAAGAGCATTAGGGAAAATATTATTGTGATTCAAGGAAATATAGATCTAATAAAAAGTGAGCCGAGAATCCCCCCCATCTCGTACGGTTTGCATCTATGATGAAAACTATTGTTGATTCTATTCGATCTATTGATGCAGACCTAGATAGGTTCCATCAATGAAGAGAAGAGATGAGACAATTCTATGTAAATGGATTGTCTTATAAATAAATTAATGACCTTAAAATTGTAGAAGTTGAAAAACCAACTTCACAGTCCCCAAGAATCGCCTGCAAACAATCACCTATCACATGCATCAGATATTCAGAACAAACAATAATAGATATTCTATCAACCCTCAGAGAAAATATCTGTAAGCTAAAACCAGAAAATATTAGTGAAAGTAATTGTTTTACAAAAAATACAAAAGCCTTTGAAAAGGAAATCATGCAAAAAGCAAGACATGCACAACCCTAATCTTATCTTGAGCAAAAAGACAGCTCAACTAGATAAGGATTATAATTAACCTAGGAAATAAAATATGCCTAAGTAAACTTATGCTAAAGTGTAATTAAATAATTAATTACACCAACACCCCCCCCATAAGTGCAACTTAGGGAGAAGAAAATTATTATGCAAAGATGAGTCCCAAAAACAAGGCTTGATTAGGTACCCATTTACAAATGCAATGCAAACTAAATCAAACAAGGTGAAGGAGAAAACCACATGGGAGAAAAAATCCTCCCCAAAAATAGAATGCAAACTAAGTGATGAAAGATGGAGGACTCCATAAGACCTCCCAAGGACACCATCCATCACAAAGATACATGAAAGAACTCCCCTAGAAGAGAGGAAGGAAGAGACCACAAATCCCCCCAGAATGAAGTAGCTCCAAAAGAATTGAAGAAACTGCATCTCCTGAAAGAAGTGAGAGGGAAGAGGCCGAATGAAAACAATCTCTGAAGGTGAAGTAGGTGTAGCCCAAGATGTCTCCATAGAAGCAGGTGTGACCTCAACAAATGAAGAAGTCAAAGTAGGTAAAGACTAAATAGAAACCTCCAAATATGAGAAGGGGTTGCATGTCAAGGCTCTGATACCATGTTAGAAACCAAGATCAAACATGTAAACCAAAAGACCTTCCATAGAAGAGAAAAACAACAAAAAAATCAGAGCTTTGCATGAAGATGTGCAAATTGATATATTCAGAATTAAGAAATTACAAGAGATGATTTTCTCTATAAAAGAAATGTATGCAACCCTAATGTTGACCTAAAAAGGAAACCCTTGTGTGCACACTTAATAATTAATCAATTATTAATGTGCCTAAGTTTAGCTTAAGTACCTAAAGGAATAAGTGACTTAATTAATTAACCAATATGATATAATTAATTAAGTGTAATAACTTATTACTGTAACACCCCCCCTTAAGATGAACTTGGGAAGAAGCTAAAACACTAGAAGAAGATGCATGAAAGAAAACATGGGTCCCGACAACTAGGCTTGATCAGGTACCCATTTACAAATGCAATGTAAACTAAAACAAACGGGGTAAAGGAGAAAACCACATAGGAACAAAACTCCTCCCCAAAAATAGAATGCAAACTAACTAAGTGATGAAAGATGGAGAACTCCATAAGACCCCCCAAGGACACCATCCATCACAAACATACATGAAAGAACCCCCCCAGAAGAGAGGAAGGAAGAGACCACAAATCCCCCCAAAATGAAGTAGCTCCAAAAGAACTGAAGAAACTACATCTCCTGAAAGAAGTGAGAGGGAAGAGGCCGAATGAAAGCAATCTCTAAAGGTGAAGTAGATGTAGCCCAAGATGTCTCCACAGAAGTAGGTGTGACCTCAAGAAATGAAGAAGTAAAAGTAGGTGAAGATTGAATAGAAACCTCCAAAGATGGATGATCAATTGGATCCTACTACACTGAAATAGAAGAAACCACATCTATAGTCATAGAAGTATCAACAACTGCAACAATAGGTGGAGGAGATGGAATGGATGGCTCAACAGTAGGATCTAAAGTGAGAACTCCAATGTTCAAGAAGCCAAATTTCTCCTCTGAATGATGATTCACACTAGAAGTGTGATGAACAACTATAGGAATAGAAGCACCATCATTAGAAAAAATAGTGAAGGAATACAACCGAGATGAGTGATCCACTATCTCAGTAGCAATAACCACTCTACTCTTAAAGTCTCTGATGATCACTGAATTAAGTGTGAACTCCACAGATCTCCTCATGCCTCCATGTGTGATCTGATAAATGGAAAGAAGGTTGTTTGTCAAGTGAGGGACACACAAGACATCCTGAAAGGAGTGGTCCCAAAAACTAATAGACCCCTTCCCTGTAACACTCATGTAAGTGTTGTTTCCCATCAAAATAGGAGACATAGTCTGAGACTCAAAGGAAGTGAACATAGACTGTGTAGAAGCCATATGATGAGATGGCTTCTAGATTCAGGAGCATCTCATCATATGGCTTCTACATAGTCTATGTTCACTTCCTTTGAGTCTCACACTATGTCTCCTATTTTGATGGGAAACAACACTTACATGAGTCTTACAGGGAAGGGGTCTATTATTTTTTGGGACTACTCCTTTCAAGATGTCATGTGTGTCCCTCACTTGACAAACAACCTTCTTTCCATTTATCAGATCACACATGGAGGCACTGGGAGATCTATGGAGTTCACACCTATTCAGTTATCATAAGAGACTTGGAGAGTAGAGCAGTTATTGCTACTGGGATAGTCGATCACTCATCTCGGTTGTATCCCTTCACTGATTTTTCTACTAATGGTGTTTTTGTTCCTACAACTGTTCATCACACTTCTAGTGTGAATCATCATTCAGAGGAGAAATTTGGATTCTTGAACATTGGAGTTATCACTTCAGATCCTGGTCTTGAGCCATCCATTCCATCTCCTCCACCTACTGTTGCAGTTGCTGATACTTCTATGACTAAAGATGTGGTTTCTTTTGTTTCAGTGCAGCAGGATCCAGTTGATCATCCATCTTTGGAGGTTTCTATTCAGTCTTCACCTACTTTGACTTCTTCATTTCTTGAGGTCACACCTGCTTCTGTGGAGACACCTTGGGCTACACCTACTTCACCTTCAGAGATTGCTTTCATTCGGCCTCTTCCCTCTCACTTCTTTTAGGAGATGTAATTTCTTCAGTTCTTTTGGAGCTACTTCATTCTGCGAGGATCTGTGGTCTCTTCCTTCCTCTCTTCTAGGGGGGTTCTTTCATGTATCTTTGTGATGGATGGTGTCCTTGGGGGGTCTTATGGAGTCCTCCATCTTTCATCACTTAGTTAGTTTGCATTCTATTTTTGGGGAGGATTTTTGTTCCCATGTGGTTTTCTCCTTTACCCCGTTTGATTTAGTTTGCATTGCATTTGTAAATGGGTACTTGATCAGGCCTAGTTTTTGGGGCCCATCTTTCTTTTCATGCATCTTCTTCTAGTGTTTTAGCTTCTTCCTAAGTTCATCTTAAGGGGGGGTGTTAGAGTAATAAGTTATTACACTTAATTAATTATATCATATTGGTTAATTAATTAAGTCACTTATTCCTTTAGGTACTTAAGCTAAACTTAGGCACATTAATAATTGATTAATTATTAAGTGTGCACATTAGGTTTTCCTTTTTAGGTCAACATTAGGGTTGCATACATTGGTTTTATAAAGAAAATCATCTCTTGTAATTTCTTAATTCTGAATATATCAATTTGCACATCTTCATGCAAAGCTCTGCTTTTTTTGTTGTTTTTCTCTTTTGTGGAAGGTCTTTTGGTTTGCATGTCTGATCTTGGTTTCTAACATGGTATCAGAGCCTTGACATGCAACCCCTTCTCATATTTTTGAAGAAATCATTTTTGAGTAAACTTATGCTAAAGTGTAATTAAATAATTAATTACACCCAAGATTCTTATGAAGTCCTCCATCTTTCATCACTTAGTTAGTTTGCATTCTATTTTTGGGGAGGAGTTTTGTTCCCATGTGGTTTTCTCCTTTAAATACACCGTTTGATTTAGTTTGCATTGCATTTGTAAATGGATACCTGATCAGGCCTTGTTGTCGGGACTCATCTTTGCATAATAATTTACTTCTCCCTAAGTTGCACTTATGGGGGGTTGTTGGTGTAATTAATTATTTAATTATACTTTAGCATAAGTTTACTTAGACATATTTTATCTCCTAGGTTAATTATAATCCTTATCTAGTTGAGTTGTCTTTTTGCTCAAGATAAGATTAGGGTTGTGCATGTCTTGGTTTTTGCATGATTGCCTTTTCGAAGGCTTATGCATTATTTGTAAAACAATTACTTTCAATAATCTTTTTTGGTTTTAGCTTGCACATATTTTCTCTGATACCATGTTAGAAACCAAGATCAGACATGCAAACCAAAAGGCCTTCGATAGAAGAGAAAAACAATGAAAAATCATAGCTTTGTATGAAGATGTGCAAATTGATATTATTCAGAATCAAGAAACCCTAAAATAAACCTAAAAGGGAAACCCTAGTGTGCACACTTAATAATTAATCAATTATTAATGTGCCTAAGTTTAGCTTAAGAAACTAAAGGAATAAGTGACTTAATTAATTAACCAATATGATATAATTAATTAAGTGAAATAACTTATTACTCTAACACCCCCCCTTAAGATGAACTTAGGAAGAAGCTAAAACACTAGAAGAAGATGCATGAAAGCAAAGATTCAAGTTTCACCCTTCCAACTACCAAAACATCCAAGTAATCTCCAAACAACCCATTGGGCCAAATCTAGACTAAGTGATCAACCTAGGACAGATACAATAAAAGTGCATGACTGAAAAAATAGAGCTCCTTAATACCTTCCCAACTCCGCAAGAATCGCGAAAATTGGAGATCGTGGCAAAAATTTATGAGCTTGAAAGCAATAAATGAGCATATGACTTCAAACAGAAATAAATTCAGCTAAACAAAAAAAATACTAAAAAATAAACTGCACCATAGGAAAGTTCTCGGAACCAACTTTCTGGCGATATCTCGTTTGCCCGATTTCGATATTGTATACGCAAGTTATGCCAAAAAGAAAAAAAAACTGCTCCTTTAGGGCAAATTGGGGTTAGGGGGGGGAAAGAGGGTTGTACGGCCGCTAACGTCATGTTGATTTCAGCAAGTCCCGAGCTTAAATTTGACGGCCATCTAGCCATCTCCGCAAAAATTTGCCCCCCCTACAAAAAAAATTTGGCCCCTAGACACCCATGTGACCGAAGGCGCAGGGCAGGGGGTTGGGGTGGAGCCCCTGGTCCTCCATACGACCGTGGCTGGTGATGGGAGTCTGACCGAGGGCTGGGTGCATAGCGCCCGGTCCCCCATAGGACCGCACGGCTATGTTGGAGGAGCATGCGGGGGCTAAGCTGCAGGCAACGGTGTGTAGGCGTGGCGTCCCCTGGGGGCTACCGCTCCTGGTGGCCATCGGGTGGTGCGATGGTCACGCCCTCTTTTCTACTAGTCGCACATTCTACATGCACTTTTTTTAATGTTTTTTCTCAATTTTCACAAAAATTTGCCTTGTGAAGCGTGTTGGGGAGGCCTTAAGGCTTCCCTGGCAAAAGTTTTTTGCCTTTTTTTTCAACAACTCCAAAATCGATGAAAGGACAGGCATTTCTAGGGTTTTAGGATGCTCTGAACACGATGGTGACGTCCGTTTGAACCCAAAGTGTCCCGAAAAATCTGCTACCCCCAGATCTTGCACTAGAAACTCACTGAAAGGCCATATCTTCATATCATGAACAGGAAGATGCAGGTCTGGAGCTCTAATACCATGTAGAAGTTGAAAAACCAACTTCACAGTCCCTAAGAATCACCTACAAAAATTCACCTATCACATGCAACAGATATTTAGAACAAACAATAATAGATGTTCTGTAAACCCTCAAAGCAAATATGTGCAATCTAAAACTAGAAAATATTATTGAAAGTAATTATTTTACAAAAAATACAAAAGCATTCGAAAAGGAAATCATTCAAAAAGCAAGACATGCACAACCCTAATCTTATCTTGAGCAAAAAGACAGCTCAACTAGACAAGGATTATAATTAACCTAGGAAATAAAATATGCCTAAGTAAACTTATGCTAAAGTGTAATTAAATAATTAATTACACCAACAAAAATTACCAAACAAGCCATGTGCCAATATTTTTTTAACCCCCAAACAAACCAACCAATTCCACCCACCAAAAAATGAATTTCAATTTTATGGTGTAGGCACCCCCAGATAGCTACACATTTTTGGGATAGATGGTGGATGGTGTTTGATAGTCCACCGCATGGTAATTCTGAGGTGCCCCTATACTTTTTGAGAAATTTATGGGCTTAGTTTGAGTTGGGTTTAAAACCCAACTATTTTGATATGAGTTCATTTCAGGGATTTGGGCATGGCATGCCCCAACATAGATTAGGAGCATGTGTTGATCCTCAGCAATGTGCTTTGATTGCTCCTATTGTTCCTCCTCCTTCTCCTGGTGTTCCCATTACATTTCTGTAGTAGACCATGCTATCGACATTAGGAGCATTGATTTCACTTTCAGGACATCTCACTCATCAAACTACACATGCGGTGGCTAAAGAGTTCAATAGAAAGCATGGAGGCTCGAGCAATAGGAATACTCAGGCATCCACTTCAGGTGACCCACATGCATCTGGGATAGAGTCATATATGGATATACTATATTCTGAGCATCATCCTACACAAGTATGTTCATCTTTTGAACTTTTTTTTTTTTTTGAAATGTGCAAAATTCATGTAAATAGTAACATCAAATTATATATATATAATACAATATTAACTCAATAAGTGTTCGATGTAGACGCATGATCACACGATGCCTGAAACTCAAAATGATTATGTCTATATGTCAAGTGTAATAGATTTGGGCTCACTTTTTGGTCAAGTACTTGAACCAATATTTATTAAATATTTTGTGTGGATATATCTGGTTTATTTTGAATGTGTACACGTGTGAATTGATATATTATATCTAGATGAAGTGAGGTTATACGATACCTAGTACTTATCAACCACAAGTTGTGGTGAGCACTCCTAAGCCATCATCAGCTCAGGTGTGTGCTTTCAAAATTTTGTTAAGTTTGAATTAAATACACATCATAGATCTAATTTAATTTGTTCATTTACATACACATGCGTGAATGATCTATACAAACTATTGTACATCTATATGTAGGGATTTCATGAGATACCCATCGCAGGTGCACCTGAGACATCATCAACATTTATGCATGGGCAATCTTAGGTGTGTGATCATGAGGTCATATCATTCGAGGTTGTAAACTTTACTCAATCTTCTAAACAATTTTTATGGATCTTTTAAATATATATATATATTTCAAGTTTTAACATATTGTTCAAGCTTTATATGAATATGCCGGATATAGTAGATCAGGCATTTGGATCTTCTCAAGTGACAGTTATTCTACCCATTGAAAAAAATGTGTCAGTAGATTCACGTGATCATATGGTAATTTATGCATACTAAAAATCATTTTTATTGTATTTACTAGATATTTAATTAAATTTATATTTTTATCTAAAAGTTTATATTTTGAAGTTTAAATATGTTTAATTATATCAAAATTTATAAATAACTTTAAATCTAATTTCAAGTTTCTTGTACTCTTTTACAACATGATGCAGGTACATCTAATCAACATGGAACAAAGAGGAGACTTGATTTGACTGATCGACCTAATAGTTAGATGGTTTTAAATTTTAAATGGACTATAGATCTCTAGTTTTATTTAAATATATGTGTTGGACTTGACATATACATTTTGAACATGTTATTTCATAGACCATTTCACATATATTATATCGATTAATATTATCATATTTGTGTTTATTTATATTAGTTGACTTTAATGTGATGATTATATATGCAGTCAATTATGATCGTGTTATGTTCATTTTGATTATTATATGCACTTAGGTATGTATAGATATTTTATCTAATTTTAAAGTAATACATGCACTATATAAATTCTTATCTCTAGAATCAAATTTCATATATAATTTATCACATGGTTAGGTGACAAATTAAAACATTCCTTAAATAGTTTAGATTATATTCATAATAAATTAAAGGTAATTTTAACTATTTTCCAATTCTAGCAAATATTTGAATCAATAAACAAAAATCTATCTCCTTGTATGTATAAAATGTATAATCTATAAAATTGGATGATTATATAAAATTTGGTAAATACAAGACATGAAATGTATAATCTATAAAATTGGAACAAGATATTTAAAAAGTGACTAATAAGTTCATTGAAGTGCATACATCGAACAAACATATATAATGCATATTGATGTTTAATACAACTATATAACATGATGAAACATATTTGTGCACATGTATATGCAATTATTTAGCTTATCAACTTTTAGGTGAAGACAAAAAATTGATATTTACATAGTCTCTTGATAAAATGATTTTTTAGTGGCAATCACATGGTAGATCGACTTGATGAGAACCTACAAAAATAATTAATGTAAGTAAAGTAACTTTAATTTTTATGAGTCATTTAAGTAAATAATTCATGTGAGAAAAGAACAATATATAGTAAAAGTTACAAAATTGGATCTTATAAATTCCATACAAATTCAAATGATGTTTGCAATAGGATGGATTAAGGGGGCCTAAGAGGATATGGGGCATTCCTAAGGGAATGCCTTAAGGGGAGTTAAGAGGATGGCTTAAGGGGATGCAAGTGGGTGGATTAATGGGAGTTGATAGAATGAAGTAGATTAAAGGGATGTAAGAGGGTGGATTAAGGGGATGCATGTCATGAACCCTAGTGTATTGCTTAACAAGTCCTAAAAGGATGGCTTAAGGGGAATTATGAAAGTGACTTAATGGATCCAAGATTGAGGATTAAGGGTATGTAAGAGGATATGACTTAAGGTTACTTTAAGAGGATGGCTTAAGGGGATGCAAGAGGGTGGATTAAGGGGAGTTGATAGAATGACTTCAAGGGATGCAAGAGGGTGGATTAAGGGGAGTTGATAGAATGACTTAAAGGGGTGTAAGAGGGTGGATTAAGGGGATGCATGTCATGAACCCTAGGATATGGTTTAATGGGTCCTAAGAGGATGGCTTAAGGAGAATTATGAGAGTGACTTAAAGGATGCAAGATATTGGATCAAGGGTATGTAAGAGGATTTGACTTAAGGGTCCTTTAAGAGGATGGCTTAAGGGGATTCAAGAGGGTGGATTGAGGGGAGTTGATAGAGTGACTATAAGGGATGCAAGAGGTGGATTAAGTGGATTTGATATAATGACTTGAAGGGATGTAAGAGGGTGGAACCCTAGAAACCCTAGAACCCTAAGGGTCATAGAATGATTCAACTTAAGGGGAGTTGATAGAATGAACCCTAGAAACCTTAGAAACCCTAGAACCCTAAACCTTAAACCATATGACCTAAAGACTAGGAGATGAACCCTAAAACCTTAAAACCCATATAGATTTGTTATCCTAAGCATCTCATGAACCCTAGAAACCCTCAACCCTACACCATAGGACCTAAATCCTAGGAGATGAACCCTAAACCCTTAAAACCCATATAGATATGTTATTCTAAGCATCTCATGAATCCTAGAAACCCTAAACCCTAAAACATGTGACCTAAAGAATAGGAGATGAACCCTAAACACTCAAAACCCATATAGATTTGTTATTTTAAGTATCTCATGAACCCTAGAAACCCTAAAACCTAAGCCATGTGACCTAAAGACTAGGAGATGAACCCTAAACCATTAAAACCCATATAGATTTGTTATTCTAAGCATCTCATGAACCCTAGAAACACTAAACCCTAAACCATGTGACCTAAAGAGTAGGAGATCAACCCTAAACCATTAACCCATATAGATTATTTATTCTAAGCATCTCATGAACCCTAAAAACCCTAAACTCTAAACCATAGGACCTAAAGACTAGGAGATGAACCCTAAACCCTTAAAAACCATATATATTTATTAAGAGAGTGACTTAAGGGGATGCAAGAGGATGGATTAATGGTACATAAGGGGATGGCTTAAGGGGTGGTGAGAGAGTGACTTAAGGGGATGCAAAAGGATTGATTAATGGTACATAAGGGGATGGCTTAAGGGGTGTTGAGAGAGTGACTTAAGGGGATGCAAGAGGATGGATTAATGGTACACAAGGGGATGGCTTAAGGGGTGTTGAGAGAGTGACTTAAGGGGGTGCAAGAGGATGGATTAAGGGTAGATATACAAGGATATGGATTAAGGGGTCCTAATAGAATGGATTAAGGGGAATTAATAGAGAGACTTAAGGGGATGCAAGCGGATGGATTAATGGTAAATAAGGGGATGGTTTAAGGGGTGTTGAGAGAGTGACTTAAGGGGTTGCAAGAGGATGTATTAAGGGTAGATATATGAGGATATGGATTAAGGGGTCCTAATAGAATGACTTAAGGGGAATTAATAGAGAGACTTAAAGGGGATGCAAGAGGATGGATTAATGGTACACAAGAGGATGGCTGAAGGGGTTTTAAGAGAATGGCTTAAGAGGATATGAAATCAATTATAAACTTTTTTATCAAATGATAGTGAATTAAATTTAGTTTTATATTTATACTCTCAACTAAATGTATCTACAACTATATATAGTTACCTGTCTCTAGATTCAAATTTCATTGTAATAAGAATGCATCTCCTCTCTTTTTTGTAAAGCATCTAGTTTCAAGGGAGACCTAAAACAAAAAATGATATAAAACTTTAATTAGGAAATGACTAAAGACAAATATATATATATCAATTAAATATATATGTACAACTAGATATACTTACCAATATTTATTTACTTTGTTGCACCATCTGCATCCTCTCTTTTTTGTAATGCATCTATGGTTGTCTCATGATCATCCATTGAAAGTGTCCATAAAACTTTATTAGTAGGCCTCCCTTGATATCTAACTAGTTTTATATTGGTTTTGAAGCTAGGTGCCAACAACAACCATTAAACCAGTTAGATACTCAAAGTTATCATCATCCACTCTAGGATGTACTAACTTATGTTTTCTCTCAACACATCTAGCCAACCAGTACTTTGTCTCCTCTTCATTCCCCTCAGGTGCAACAACAACATACACATGTCCTACAAAAATAGATAAAAAATTCAATAAAGAGTGACATATTTAATTCACATATAAACATGCATACATATAAAATTCAACTCAATAAATAATGTACCTTCTTTTACAAGATCAGAAACACGATCATAATCATTTGATGTGAACGCTTGATTATCTTCAATTGTCATTCCATGTTTCAGAACATGTGTCGATGTAGGTGTTAAGGCTCTTTGTTGCCATTGTTTGACCCATTTCTTATTTTCACACACCTCCTAATCACTTGCAATACAAAATTGACAAAATCATGCCAACTCCCTTGTCCATATTGTCCATGTGTTTGCATTCAAACTCTTAAACGAATGTCATTTTGCAGATCCTTTAATTTTTTCACAATCTTATCGAGAACAAATATCATTTTCTTCAACTAACCAAAATAAGCATTGAATTATTGAGCTCTCACTTGTTCTTGTAGATAATTTGGTATTGCACCAATCTACAATTGCACGCACATCTCTAAATTTCGCAGCATCCTCAAATTTTAGTTGCTCTCTAGCAAGCGCTCTTTTCACTCATGCACCTGCTCCATCATGTTCTCCCTTACCATGACTGACTTTAAAAAAACTCCATATGTGTTGGATATTATTTTCCTTATGAACTCTACATAACCAATAAAACATTCTATAATTTTTTAATTGACTCGTGCAATTATTCGATCATATGAGATGTTCTAGCATTTGACTTCCTCTTTCTTTTAATTTTTTTGTAAAATATATCAAAACAATATTGAACAAACTCAGATGACTGTAATTGATTATCACTTACATAAAAATGGTACTCTCTCAAAAAAAAAAATATTATCTTCTCTATTATCATCTACATGTCTATAAATAATATGAACAAAAATAGCTACTTGCATTGAATTATAATACTATGATTGAATTTCTTCTTGTGGAGCAAGAATATAATTTTCAGCAAAATCAACAACTAACAATATAGTTCCAATTGGGAATGTGTTTTTACATATAAATGAAATTGATTATCAAGCCAATGAGCATACTGAGAGTGTTGAACATATTTAGGTACAATCTTATCTTTAAATTCTTTAATAAATGCATGCACACTAAATTTTTCCATAATTAGCTCACAATGTTTTCCAAATTTTCCATCTTTTAAAGAATACTCAACATTTTTAAATTTTTTTACATCCACTAATTGTTGTCAAATTCATCTAAACTACTTTCATGCATACATTCTCCTAATAATGAAAAGTTGGCACATCTATCGCATTCTCTAGAAATACATGCTTTTAAATAAAATAAGTTTCCATTAGAGGGTTCACAAAACAAACCTGCTATAAAATCTTTGATTCTTTCAAGTGGCATATTAATACCACAAATGTCCTGCATAATTTGGTTAACATACAAAGTGTATCGTATATATCAAAATCTATCATAATAATAATGAAATTGTACATGAGTCTTACAACAACAAGAGATTCATTGCTTATTAATTCTAACATACCAAGGTTTACACTTTTCGAATGATCTTTGACTTATGTTAATATTCGATGGTAAGATTGAAGCATCTAAATTTTGTTATATAATTCAGTTTGAGTCATATCTAAGAGATGCTTTGGATGAGGTACACGAATTTTGGAACCTACCCTTAATTTTAAGACATATCTAATGTTAGGTGATACTCTTGTATTATCATGCCCAAAATTATCGATTAAAGATTTAATTTCATTAGTTAATTTCATGTTTGATCTTGGGAGTCTACCACTAAAACTCCAACATTGATTAATTGGATCCTTTTCAATACTTTCTCTTCTTTTAGCAGCTCTTATCAAAGTTTTAGGATTTACTTTTATACATTTACTAATCTTACTTAAAATTATTTTATTTGAAGTTGCTTTATCAACTAAAACATTTTTTATTGCACGACGAGTTGCATTTTTATCTTTAGATCAACTTTTCTTACCTATAAAATCAATAGCATTAGCAACACTAGATATAACTTGTTCTACTAAATCATCTTTCCTTTTTGGTTTTACAAACATTCGTAATTTTTTCATCATTTTTCTCATTTTCCACATTCTCATCAATTGCACCATGAGTTGACATTGGAATCCTAATTTCTTTCTATAAAAAAACATTTTATATATTTTATTTCCATAAGTTCTAATTTGTCTCCAAGAAACTCTACCACGAAGGTTATCTAGCACATCTTTTTCAATTGTAAAAAAAACATTTCCACCTTCATCCATACAAGGGGTTTCATTTTCATTCACACAAGGGGTTCCATTTTCATTCACACAAGGGGTTCCATTTTCATTTTCAAATGTAAAAGGGATTTCATTCTCATTTTCATCAATATGAGGGATTTGATTATCATTTGCATTCTCATAAGATATATTTTCATCATTTTTTTGTTTTTGCATTGTTTCAACCCTAGAATTATTGATATCATCAATGGTGTATCCAACTTCATCTAAATAAGAAAAAACAATATTATCAAGACTTGGGTTTGAAAACATACCTGGAGAGATTGTTTGAATAAGTGCATTTTCCATATCATTGGGAGGTGGATTTGAAGACATACTCGAAGTTGTTTGCATAGGTACTATTTGCATTTTCTCCATAATTGCATTTTCTTCCATATTCACCATCTCCACATTTGCATCATCTGCATTCATTTCATCATTCATGGATTCCTCTTCAACATTAATGGAACTAGATGCTTCAAAAAATTTTATTTTATGAATCCTTTCTCTTCTATCCCTTTGTCTTTTTGCCTCCATATCTTTATTTGCTTGAATTTATTTGGGGTCATTTACTTTCTACACTTTTTAATTTGTCTTTGCTTTGATCCCATGGTTACCAAACCCTCTTTGATGAAAAAACAAATGATTCACTTGTAACCTATTTTCAAATTTCCATCTCCTTCAAATATTCAAATAAAACTATGTACTATGAAGATGCTTTCTTCTATAAACTTTGAAGTACAAAATCATCATGAATACATCCAAAAGCTCTCTTTTTTAAAATCTTTTTGTAAAATATTCTTGTACTTGATTCCACTTCAGAAAATTCAACCTGCACTTGTCTCTTCCAACAATTTGCAATAGAATATGCCCTGCACAAGACAAATTTGCAATAAAAAATACAAAAAATGGTGCTTTTAGACTGTACTGCAAAAAAAGAATGTTGCAGAAAAAACATGTTTTATCAAAAAAATTCAAATTAGGGAAAAATGGTCATATAAGAAATGCGTACATGTTACTTTCACCCAACGGGTAAAAACATAACGTGTATGCATTATGAAATGCATACACGTTTCATTTAAATAACGCATACACATTTTTGTAACGCGTACGTGTTATTTAAAAATTGAATTCCCAACCCACATGTAGCCTTGGTTTTAGGCTCGAGAAAGGCTTGGAAATCAAAGCCTTAGCCTTAGACCTACAACTAAAACACTAAGGCAGATTGAAGAAGAATGCCCAACTTTGGGAATATGGTTGATGGACTTTTTTTATGAATCAGTCTATAAAATTAAAACCCATTAGAGAACACGACTTTTAGTTTCCAAATATATAATTTTTATTAATATTGGATTATGTTTTCTATTTTTTAATTAATTTCTAAGCAAACTAGTCCTTAAACTTGAAATATTAGGTTTTTTTAATTTTTTAATTTATTTTTGGTTAATTTTCCTGTAAAAAACATTATATGGCATTAATCTTCAGACAATTCTCTACACAATGAAAAAAAAATGTTTCAAAAAATGTTTAGTTTAGGTCAAATTATGTTGTCTATACATGTTGATTTTTAAAAACAACAATTAAGGCCAATAAAAATTCAATAAAAACAATATTCAACAAAAAATTACAAAACAAAATCCTCATCAATCTTGTGTTGTTAGCTCTCTTTCCCCCAAAGGAATTAGCAAAATACTTTTATTTGCCCGTCAAAAAGTGGTGTTTGTATACGTGCATGGTATGGTAAATAAAAGAAACTTTAAAAAGTGGTTTGTATAGATCCCTATCAAAATTTAATTTATACAATCTGGGTATTTGAATAATCTACATATTTAGAAACTAAATTCAAAATGCTAAATTTCATATTACTGACTTTTTAAAAAATTCATTGTGTAAGTGCCTCCAAATTTCAATCGAAGTGTGATAAATTCTGAAAAATAGCAAAAACACTTCCAGTTTTTGAGCTTTTTGTGGACCCAACTTCTTGCATCAGCCCAAAACCTTCCTCCAAAGCGCAACAACTTTGATCTTCCCCTTGTGTGGGGGCATATTCTTCCTTTCGAATTCCTTGATGAAGTGAACATCTTTTAGAAGGATTCATTGATGATGAATTGATTCAAGAAAGAAAACACCATCTTTCGAACAATGCGTCCCTTGAGTGGACCCCTCTTCCTTTTGAAGGGTTCCCAAGGGACCCCTTTGAAATTTTTCTAACTTGTTGATAGTCTGCGTGACTGTCCGCTTACTTGCTTGCATGGTCGCTTCCTGACATGTTATATCTATGGGTAAACATGTCCCTTTACGGGTGCACCCGTGAAGCCACTTTTTAACTCCAAGGAGTCTGCTCTCCTAGGTTTCCTATCTTGGGGGACACCTTCCTTCTAGGTCTACAGGCTTGTAAGTTGCTTACTTTCTGATGCTTCCTTCATGTGAGAGATCTTAGGGGTTGCCTCCTTGTAGGTTCACAGGCCTATAAGACACTTTTTTTCTTCAGCTTCATAGTTTTGTGGAGTTATGAAATCTTTTTCTTGTCCTGCACTCTCAGGTTCGCCAGATTAGGGTCTGCTTCCTCGACGGTTCAGTTATACATTTCTAACTCTACTACTTATGTGATCTACTTTACCGAAGCACTCATCAGTATTTGTGCTCATTAAAGTGGGGGAAAATGTATAGGAGAGAATTTTCACTCCTTACACAAATTCCCCTTTTACACATTCTCATCTTAGAAAATCAAATCCGAAGGAAAAATTATGCATAAGCTCGTTGCCTTCATTCCACTTGGCATTTGTTTTATATGTCAACAAAAGAATAATTGTCAAGGATGCCCAGATAGCACACAGACATCCGCATGGCATGCTTACGTCCCTGGCATATTTTTGCATCTGGAGCCTACAAAGGTGTTACACTTCCCATTGTAAGTTAATTTGCAATGCCCTCTTTGATCAATTGACCTGAATATGGTCATTTTCTTCATTATCCCATTCAAATTCACTCTTCCATCCTTCATTCCAAACCTTTGAAGCATTGAATTCATCTCTAAGCATTCATTTCATCCTCTAAGAATTCAATCCATCACTCTTAAGCAACACTTTACACTCATAGTAGCAATAATAACACTCCATCGACTCCATACAGAAAGTGTGGAACAAACACCATTGCAGCAGAGGCTTGAGTCCTCTCATTTTCTCCCCCATTGGCTAGTGAGCTCTTGGTGGAGGTGGTAAGCTTTCTACTCCTCTCTTCTACGATTTAGTTGAGTAGCATAACATAGTTTTGTAGTGCTTTTGTGCTTTTTACTTCATTTCCTGCTTTATCATTATTTTCTCCATTATCATTATCTTAGCTATTCGTGGAGGTGGAAACACCAAAACATGGGTCTGACTAAGGCAGGCCCCTATATAGCCCCACAACAATTTTCCTCTCTCTTGTGTGCAAGTGGAAGTATTCTTGGAGCTAGCTGGTGAACGAGTACTTTTGTGAGATTATTCTTGCCATCCTCACTCTTGTGTATTTACTTTATCATATTTGCGCATGTCTTGTCTACTTCAGTGTTGTTTTGGCCATTCAAAAGTAATTAGCTAGGTTGTTAGTCTATTTTCTCGCATTCAACCTTATCTTTTTAGTCCTCTAGTTGTATGGATGCCAGCACACTTGAGAGATTCCAACACGTCTCGCTGTCATCCTAGAGTCGCGTTGTCATCCTCGGGCAGAGAGCTCCCTAAGACATGGTGTTGACCCCAAAAATCAACTTGCCTAGCCCCATTTTGAGTTTCGAGTCTACAAAGTGATCGAAGGACCTTATAGCCCTCATCATTCTCGTCCTACATTTCCTAACACTCCTTTAAGTTGAGGTAAGTTAGGGCAGCCTTCTACTCTCGGCCCTCCGTGACTTGGGGCCTTGGCATGGTTGGTCCCCCTCTCTTACAACTAGATGCGATATGTGATTGAATCTAATTTTTTTTTATAATAATATATATTTTGAACCCTTAAAAATTCAAGTTCAAACCCTAAATAACTATTATAAACCTTAAAACATCTATTTGAAACCCTAGTTTCTATATTATAAATCCTAAAAATGTGCAAATCAAGGTTTAAAATTTAGAAGGAAATAACATTTGAGGGTTTATAATCTAAAAATTAAGGTTTGAAATAGACTTTTTAGGGCTTATAATCTAGAAACTAGGGTTTGAAATAAATATTTTTGGGTCATTATTTAGTACACTAGAGCATCTTTTAGATGCACTTGTGGTAGTAGCACCAATGAAGCTCATACTATGTTAGGTCATTTTCTAGAAAAATGCATAGCTACTAACAAATGGTTCTACACAAACTAATAATTAGGAAATGACGAGTTACACATGGACATTATTCAACTTTTATAACGAATCTCATCCATCATGACATGTAATCTATATATACATATTTATAACATTATCTTAGTATATAGATATATAGATAGCAGCAATCATATAATAAAATAGCATAAACATATATTTCTCAAAAGTATGTCATATACATGATAGGTAGATAAATAAAACACATTTACTATTTTATTTCTATATAGAACTCTCTTTTACACTACTCTATCTAACAAAATTTCTACACATAATTTTATCAAAATCCCCATCTCTACCAAAGGGTTGTAGCTTAGTTTGTTATGTATAATTTGATGAATGCAATTATATGTTTTTTATTATGTCATCTGTCAAACTTTATATCCTTGAAAATGCAACACATAAGAAATGAGGTTAGGCTCATACATAGGGGAGAAGACCCTGCCAGGGCTAACTTCGCGCAACCATAAAATCTAAACCGTGCGTCGAATCGAAAAAAAAAATTATGGGTTTTTTTCGCCCACGAGTTAAGAGCTTATAACTAAGCTTTTGGCTTTTGGGCAATTCGGTAGAGTGCAGGAGCATTAGATATGCGCGCGGAGGTCAAAAAGACACCTTTTAGAGGTGTTGTCCAATTGCCGCTACCTAATGTCCCAGTATCCGCCCACTCTAATTTCCATCAATTATAACTGTTTATGCCTTAAATCCACTCTAAAACATGCACTTTAACACTTAATGAGCAGCCATTAGTGTTTTTGTAATTATAATGAGCAGTCATTGGTGTTTTTGTAATTATTTATTCAATCAAATAAAAAAATTTAATGGATCAAAGTGAATTTTTTTTTGGGGAGTTAAGTGAACATGGAGGTGGCCGTTATTCAATGGAGGGTGGTAACTGGTTCTTCTCCCCTAGATGACTTACTTTGACATAATGAAAACCTTTCAATTCTTAACTCTAAATTCAAAAAGTGCCAACATAGACTTGCATTCCCATATCAAATAGCAAAATAATTTTATGACCAATATAAAACCTTCCATGAAAAAAAATGCTCATCAAAAAAGTCGTTCACCAAATCTCAGCATAAAGTACGATTTAGGTTTAATTAAAGTTGATATTATTCTCTAGAAGATTTACTCCGGAGTTTAATGCTTGGAAAGCTGATTTGAAAACATTGGAATTCGATAATTACGTCATCTGCGCCTAAAAAAATGGCAGTTTTAGGATTTAAGTAGGGCGACAAGGGGAATTAAGGTCATTCATAGAGTGCCTACAAACGCCCACTTTGTTCACGTGTATTTCGCTGGCCAATAAATACATCAATCCTTCGCGGCGCTTGTCAATAATACCAGTTTTGAAAAGACTTCTCTAAATACTTATATACCATATTGGCATATTCCTTCTTCGGAGTTTTTTCTTGTTGCTCCGCATTCATAGCACCCATATTTGGTAGAATTTTACCCATTATTCGCGGTTATTTAATGTCAATCAGTTGAAATCAAATGCAATTTAGGGTGGGAGTGGATCCCACAGGTAAGCAAAAATTCTACGTTGATTATAATGAAGAGCGGTATTTACAGAGTTTTATATAAACTGGAAGTCAGCTTTTAAACATCCATTGGCAGAAAACATATATTATATGTCCAATGGAAATACTGTGTTGAATAGTTGTGTTAAGAACTTATTGACCAGATGGTCTGTTCTTGCAGCAAATGGCATGTCTCTTGTAAACAAACGAGAAGTTCTGACATTAGGTAAAGACTGAAAATGGTGGGTGTGAGTCCGTGAGTCACATGAGGCGGAAGATCCATACGCAGGCTAAGACGATGAACAAAAAGCGGGAATAGCACCCGAGTCCGTGAATATCGGCAGAGCTCACAAGATTTCAAACTTAATTCACGTGAAGACTGGAGTCGATCAAAATTTCTTTCCGTTTGCCAATATCAGCGGCTCAATGGGGCCCTGCTTATGCAAATTCGTCATTTGCGTGCATTTCTATTTAATATTGGATTATTCCCAAAGCTTTAGACTTTGCGCAAGAATTAACATGGCTGTGGGCCTCCGCGTGATCAAGAGTAGATTATTCGTCGAATTGTGGCGTGTACGGAAGGATGCGATTTTCCGGCTCCATGTGAATATAAAAGATCCCAAGTCCGGAAACTGCGATTTTTTTCATTTACTATACTATATCTCTTTCGTAACCTAATAAACTCATTCATTTCAAAATTAGTATTTGTGTATCGTAATCTGTAGTTCTTTACCCATCCATCTTATTTTCCGTTTGGGCTTCCCAGTTTGGTTCGCAATAACTGCTCTACGGTACGGTGTGCATGCAGTCCAGACTTTCTGGAAGAATCTGGACCGTACATTGTCAGGTTAATTGAGTTCGTTTAGTGAACGGCGGTTAATAGCGAGCGTTATCCCTAGATGCTCGTGACTCTTGCTACGAAATCTTCGTGGCATTTTTTTATTCATTCAATTGCAGTCGCCAAAACGACGAAAATGACCGTTTGTCTGTTAAACGCTATGCACATTTTGTTTTTTTGATGTCTATGGGATAATCCATGGAAAATCACCAGGATTCTCGTGAATTAGGGCCCTTCATTTTACGGGATTAGACATTCTTATCCTCAACATCCGGCATGCTGGGACCCTAATAACTGCTTTTAGAACAGTATGATATGTCGTTTTTCGCCCCATTGATTCTATAAAATCATGTCATTGATGAGTAAGCAGACACAAATCATTCGGATATCTGTGACTGAGTGGAAGCGAGAATGGGTGGGAAAGGAGCTCTGCTAGTGTTCAGTTTAGGCTTGTGTTTAATAATGGCAGTGAGAGCAAGAGGAGTTGACTACAATAATATGTATGCCTCTGCCTCTCATAATTACAAAGATGCTCTCACTAAATCCATTCTCTTTTTTGAAGGTCAGAGATCCGGCAAACTCCCTTCCTCTCAGAGGATGAGATGGAGGGGAGATTCCGCCCTTGCTGACGGAGCTGATCAACATGTATGTTTTGCCCATATCTTATTTATTTATTTATTTGCACAGTCAATTCTGACATAGACTTGGGTTTCATGTAGCTAAATGATGTTGTTATGGCGACAGGTGGACTTGAGTGGAGGATATTACGACGCAGGAGACAATGTGAAATTTGGGTTCCCAATGGCTTATACGACAACCATGCTAGCATGGAGCGTAGTGGAGTTTGGACAATACATGGGTGACGACCTCCAACATGCAATGGATGCCGTTCGTTGGGGTACTGATTATTTGCTCAAAGCCACTGCTCAACCGGGAGTAATATACGTGCAGGTTAACACCATGAATGTGCTTGTGCTCTGGATAAATATATTTTCTGAAACAATCTGTATTCATGTATTTGTATTTATATATTCTTATTTGGTGTTATGCGCTTAGGTGGCTGAGCCGAACATGGATCACAAGTGCTGGGAGAGACCAGAGGACATGGACACTTCTCGTAGTGTGTACAAAGTGGACAGTCAACACCCAGGCTCAGATGTGGCGGCGGAAACTGCTGCAGCCCTCGCAGCTGCTTCACTTGTCTTCAAATCAACAGACAGTTCTTATTCTAACCGTCTCCTTCAAACTGCAATGCGGGTAGACTCACCATTACTTCCAATCATATTTGCGGCGCTATCATACTCACTCTGTTTCATTACTTCGAATTTTTATTGAAAACATTGTACCTTGTCCAGGTATTTGATTTCGCAGATAAGTATAGAGGATCTTACAGTGACGCTCTCTCGTCTGAAGTTTGCCCATTCTATTGCTCCTACTCTGGTTATCGTGTAAGTATATTGTTCCATCTTTACAAAAAATCTATGTTTTACAAGAGTCGTGTATATAGAAGAGACTGAGCCCAAAATGCTTTCGGTGGCAGGACGAATTACTGTGGGGAGCTGCTTGGTTGCAAAAAGCCACAGGAAACCCGTCGTATGTCAACTACATTCAAACAAATGGGCCCAATCTTGGTGCTGACGACAGCGACAATATCTTCAGCTGGGATGAAAAGCACGCCGGAGCGCGAGTTCTTTTGGCCAAGGTATAAAAATGAAGAAAATAACATTCCACCGCAGTATCTTATACTATAATGTCTGTTGTTAATTAATCTTTTTTGTTTGGCAGGAATTTCTTGTTAAAAACGTGAAGTCCCTAGAGGATTACAGAGGCCACGCTGATAGCTTAATTTGCTCTCTTCTACCCGAAACTTCATCTTCACAATACACGCCAGGTTTTAATCACTGTTGCATCGATTTCAAGTCACTTCAGTTTATGTTGGATATACACACAAATTCATTACTTGAAACGTTATTTCATGGTGTTGCAGGTGGGCTTCTGTTCAAGATGAGTCAAAGTAATTTGCAATATGTTACGTCCACAAGCTTCTTGCTTTTCGCTTACGCAGAATATTTGGACATTTCCAAGCAAGTAGTTAAATGTTCAAATGGCGTGGTCACTCCCACCAGGATCCGTGCCCTTGCAAAAAAACAGGTAAATAGACTATACGAAACGTGTGTCTGTACATTACCGAAATCCTCAAGTAACTGAAATTATTTCACCATTCTGTTTGTTCAGGTTGATTACATTCTGGGAGACAACCCCCTGGGAATGTCATACATGGTGGGATACGGTGCAAAGTTTCCACAGCATATTCACCACAGAGGATCGTCGTTGCCTTCAATTTATCACCATCCCCAGAAAATATCATGCAACGATGGATTCAACTTAGGCCTGAATGGCAACGGCCCGAACCCAAACATTCTGGTTGGAGCAATTGTTGGAGGGCCTGACAACAACGATCAGTTCAGGGATGAGCGCAATGACTACTCACACTCTGAGCCAGCCACTTACATTAACGCTCCACTCGTCGGCGCTCTCGCTGCTTTAACCCGCTACATGTGATCTTAATCTTGTCTCTAAACTATATTCACGAATTATTATCTGTCCTATAAAAGGAGAATGATAATGTATTCTCATATGTCAACCTTCATGGAGTTGTTAATTAATATAGTAGCGTATTTTCTACTTTGCAACAATTATTCTTCCTCGATAGTGCTCTCAACTTCCAATTATAACGAAGTCTTCAATAACAAATCCAGTCAACATCTTGGAAATGACCTCCTTAACAATTAATGATATTTTACATCTCATTTACGATAAGAAAATAATAAATAATTATTTTTTTTTTATTAATATTATTGATCATTTAATATTAAAAATAATCAAAAGGGAATTAATATTAAAGAGTTGCAATTTAATTGGTTGAGTATAAGTGGGGAGGGTGATGGTATGTTCTTTGATATGCTATCTATAAAATACAAATTCTTAAATGGATGTATGATATGAACTTTCCTTCCCAAGTTGCTCCCCCAAGAAACGCCACAATGCAAAGAATTTTGCCCTATATGAAGCGGTCAAGCTCCAATCATCCCTTTGCCTACCCATCTATCAAAACTAGTTAGACTTTCCCATCCCACGATTCTCATGTGTCGCAGCTGCAGATCAGGATCATGGTTCAAATGACTTTTGCAGAATGGAAACTACTCATTCCTTCAATCTCAACCAAAGAGATATCAACATAGACTCATGTCCCTATATGCATAGCAAAATCCACTCCTTCTATTGTCTAACATATAATTTATTTTGGAATTTGAAATGATAAATCTTTAGGAACCCGTATTTGCAAATTTGGTATTAATTAAAATAAAATTAACCATAAGTTTATTATATTCCTCTATGCATGTATAGATAAGTTCAATTTGTTGGAGTTTATATTAAAACCTGACTATATTCTTTGCACTCACAAATATTAATATTATCTTAACAAGAAGACATATTAAAATCTTAAATCAAATGAAGCATAATCTCATATATCGTCCAAAAAGTATATCCGTCAATGGCAATCTTTTCTAGGTGGCCAACTGAATGGATATAAAAAGGCTTTCTCTACATTGTCCATCACGCTCGCTCCCATGTGGGGGTCACGGAGATAATGTCGACATGCGTAACAGAGATTTGCAGTCTCCAAAACTAGATCCGGTCAAAACAGTGGAGAAAAGTGCTGAATCGTAACTCTAAACTTTCTCTTGTCTCTATACATATCATATCGATAGTGGCAGCACACAAATTACGTTGAACATATCCTCCAAGACTTTCTTTCAGCTAAGGCTGAGCTGATTCAAAAGATGTTTCTGTTTCACCAACAAATGTAGAAGGTCGAGAAAAATCTGGCCAATACTAGTAAGAAGTTGAACCGGATCAACAAGTCTGCAGAACAACTGTTAGAAATGGGCGTCGCTCTCAGGAACAGGTAAAAGACGATAGAAACTTACAGTAAACCAAAGGTTTTTGCAGTAAACCAAAAGGTGTTTGCAGTAGCACCAGTATTCCAAGAATGAACTTGTTTTATGTTCTCGTGACTTGTCCCTCCCGCAAAACAGTCGACCATCGGAATATTAAAGAACTGACTTAGCATACGCAAAGTACAAACGTTAAAGGAATGAATAAATTCACCACTACATATAGGTTCCTAGTGATACACTAGTGACAGACAACCACCGTGAAATTTATAGCAAAATCTTACAATGTAAAAAGTTAAATGGTTTTCTTCCCTTTAGAAGCAAAATAAGGGGATATTCATCCGGACTTGGTAATATGCTATATTTGTAATTTTTCAGTATTTTATTTCTAAAAAAAATCAAAAATAGTTTTTTTTACTTGGGGCCTCTTATGGTTGCATATGAGTTCCACCCATAGATTTCATCTAAATAAAATGATAAGTGGATGATCTTAATTTTTTAGTTTTGAATCATAAGTATCATTTGTAAAGTCTTAATCATTAGGAATTATTTCACATATAATGTTTGCATAATTATTATGTTTAGCATGTTATTATTTTTTGGAGAGTTGAACATCTAAAGTCTCATTACAAGGTAATATAACCAAAGGTATGGAAGTTTCTCACTATTGAAAATATAGTGGAAGGACGACTAGTCTAAGGAGGCTTAGACTATGAAATGTAGCCTCCTAGAATGTCACCATGGATTACTATTACTCCCTCTATTTTGTCTCCTAGGTGAATAGCATGGGAACAAAAAGAAAAGCTTGTTGAAACTCTTACCCAATGACTAATAAGAGCTTGTAGGTGAGCAATATGCCATGAAATTTATTTAAGTTAAAAGGGTTTGAATCTATAGTGAATCCAAGTTCATGCAAATTGATATCTAGGAAAAAACTCAAACAAGTTCTTAATGGTCTTGGTATACCCATAAAAATTTTATTTGGCTTTTGAAATTCCAAGATGTGCCACCTAAGTCCCTGATGGTGAGACTTGGTAAAGAATAGACTAAGAAAATTGAGCATGCTTGGGTTCTAGGTTTTCTTTCCAAATTATTTGAAACTTATAAATTTAATTCTAAGAATTGGATTGGAGAAACATCTCTCATTCATTTTTTTTACCAAAACCCTTACTAGGAGTGTAACTATGAAAAGAGATAGTTAGGTACAACTTCCAATACTTCCACTATGTTTATCTAATATAAATCACAATCTTACATTTGAAGAGGACCAACCTCCAAAATTTCTTGAAGGCATTTTTGGTCTTGATTTATTAATTTATACAAACTTAGCTTCTTACCATGAGACCTAGTAGCATGTGGCTTTGGAAAAGAGATTAGAGATGATTTTAATGTGTCTTTAGAAAATATAAGAACATGAATCTAAGGTACCTTTGCAAGTGGAAATTTATAGTAGTTAATGATTGAGGACCATAAAAAGTAATGTTAGTTCATAGAAAAGACATACTAAAACTCATTACAATCCCATAAAATCTAATGTTTAAGAGACTCCCATTCTTTCCAAATATATTTGACCACCAAATTTTCTTTAATATTTATTCACGTATTCATGTTTAGAATGGAAGAAAAGCCATTTTTTTAATGTCACATGTCCATAAGGGAGGCTATGTAAGAAATATGATTTTTGAGTAAAAATCTCCCAAATCTTATTACCTTCTGAAGACCTAATTGTAGACACTAAAAATTGTCCCAAGCTTGTGATTTCTAAATTCTCCGTCATTTCCCCTTTTGTCTTTGATAATTAAATTAAAATTATTTATCAATCTTTTCTCTCCTAAATTAAATAAAATGTATTTATTTAATTTGGTCCACTCTCTTGAATTTTGAATTAAATCATTATTTAATTCAAAAAGATTCCTTTTGTCACATTCCTCTATAATTAAATAATTATTTTAATTATTTAATTATTCATTGGCCACCTAAATTAAATATTTATTATTATTTAATTTCTGGACTACCACCTCTTTATTTGTGCCAATATTATCTTCCACACCAAATCTTATCTCTTGACATCTCATTTAATCCTAGACCTTGATTGAATTATCTCATAATTCATTCTCAACCCTTCATCCTTATCAATTCCCTAATTTAGTCCTAACCCTATTTCATACAACTTTCAATCTTGGACATTGATTAAGACATCTTATTGGCATCCAATCTTAACCATTCATTCAAATTTGTCTTTTCTATAAAAGACCTTACCCTTGTCATTTTCATTATCTACACATATAATGCAAGTATATGTTGCTAGTGTGAGACAACAATCTTCAATATTTTGCTAGTCACTTGTCATAGGCTTATTATTGCACACTAAAATTTGAGGGCAATTATCAAGCAAAATGTGGAAGTGCAATGGAGGTGAATCAATGGTGGCATGAAGATTTGGCGATATTGTTTTATGCTTTATGTCTTTATGCTCATTTGTACTTCATTGTTTATTAGGGTTTGATTTATATGCTTTATTGCATTAACCTTAATATTTTAGCCTTAATTACACTAATAATCTAGTTGGCAAGTAGAGTATTGCCTTGTTGCTAAACATTAAGAAGACCAAAACCACTAGAATCCCAAAGAAGGCAAAAAAATGGGACCATGGAGGCCTATTAAAGGCTTTGAATTGTTTAGAATTAGTCCATAAGAAATATCAAAAATTATTTTTCTAGTTTTAAATATGAATTCACTTATAAGCTCTTTTTAAAGTTCTCACATTAATATTTAAGTTTTTTTGGACCTACAATTGTGCTTCCATCCTAAATTGGTTTTTTAGAAAAATATTTATTCTATAAAATCTGATTTTTAGTTGAGAAGGAATGCAATGGACCAAAGAATCTTATAAAAATATCAATATGACCCTCTTTTATTTAAAAAAAAATTATATGAATAATTGAATGAGGATACATTTTGATAATGTTGATGTTAGAGATCTAAGGTTTGGAAAAAAACTTTGCAAGAAGGGTATTCATTTAACATCCCACCACTATTAAGTGTAAATAAAAGGTGTACAATACCATTACAATGGTCTTATAGAGTATTACTCTAAAAAGTGTATTACAATAAAAGCTGTAGAGAAGTGCTGGTCCTCCGAGACTTCCATTCAGCTAAGGCCGAGCTGGTTGAACAGATGTTTCTGTTTCACCAATAAATGTAGAAGGTCGAGAAAGATCAGGCCAATGCTACAAAGAAGTTGAACCAGATCAACAAGTCTGCAGGGCGACTGTTAGAAATGGGCGTTGCTCTCAGGAACAAGTAAAAGACGATAGAATTTTACAATAAATCATAGGTCTTACAGTAAACCAAAAGTGTTTGCAGGAGCACCATTTATCCAAGAATGGGCATGTTTTTTGTTTTATGTTCTTGTGACTTGTCCCTCCCGGAAAACTAATCTATGAAACGACAAGATCTATCTGAAGACAGTCGACCATCATAATATTAAGGAGTTGACTTAGCGTACGCAAAGTACAAACGTTCTAAGGAATGAATTAATTGAGCACTACATATATCTAGTGACACGACACTGTAAACATACCCACGTGAAATTTATAGCAAAATCTTAGATTGTAAGAAGTTAAAATGGTTTTCTTCCCTTGAAAGCAAAATAGCTGGATACTATCCAAAGTTGGTAATATGATATATTTGTAATTTTTCAATATTTTACTTTAAGAGTTTGTCAAAAAACTGTTGTGTGCTTGGTGCACCTTAGCGGGTCAGCTGAGCTCTACCCACAGATTTCACCTACATGAAGTAATAAGCGGATGCTCTTTAATAATTTAGTTTTGAATCTTGGGTATCATTTGCAAAGTCTTAGCTATTTGAAATTATCTCGCATATATTATTATCTTTAGCATGCTATTACTTTTCAAAAGAGTTAATTAAGCACATTCAAATTCTCGTTACAAGGTAATATATTCAAAAGGAATAGAAATTTTCTATCATTGAAGATATTGTAGATATTGTACAAGGACGACTAGTCTAGGGAGACATGAATTATCAATCTAACTTCTTAGAATACCACCATGAATTACTATTGCTCCCATCTTATACATCTCTTAGGTGAAGAGTGGACATGGGACAAGAAGGAAAGCTTGGAAAACCCCAACGCAAATTGTATTGCCCCCATGATTAAGAAGACCTTGTAGTTGAACAACTTCTAGGGCTATGTAATTGTTGGCCTACACTTGAATGTATAAAAGAACATTATAAATAACAATACTCCTCCTAAGCTTCCTTATAATTGTAGTCCTCTAAGCCTCCTTTTGCCATGACTCTCCACTCCCCCAAGAGTATTTCTAAATGTAAGGCTTGATGGTTCTTGTTTGGGGGTTGGTTTTTGTTTGGCTATTGGTTGTTTTTCTTGTGGCTTTGTAGTCGGTTGTGGTTCTTTGGCCTTGGTTTCCTTTTTATCCTTGGTTGTCTGTGCTTTCTTGTCTTTATGTTTAGACAACCTGCTGGTTGAGGGTTCGAGATCCATTCAAAATTTGTTTGTAAAGGGTTTCCGGCCCTTTCAAAACCTATTTTTTCCTTTATCAAAAATAATATACGTTGTATATACATTGATAAATGTTAAATAACCAAGGTATTGGAAACTAGATTTCTACATATGAAAAAAGATATCTAGTCATTAATCATCCTAGATTTGGTTTAATTTTGCGAAAAATATGAGCCAATATTCTAGCTAAATAAAATGTCTTGATAATGATTACTGTTGAAATGGTTTGAATCTATATGAATCCAAGTCCATGTAAATTGAGATCTAGGAAAAAATTGAAACAAAATCTTAATGGTCTTGAAATGCCCACAAATAGGTCATGTGGGGTTTGAAACCCCAAGATGTGCCAATTGAGTCCTCAATGGTAATAATTGGTAATGAATACACCAAGAAAATTGAGCATACTTGGCTTCTAGATTTTCTTTTCAAATTATTTTAAATTCATAAGTTCAAGTCTAAGAATTGGATTGGAGAAACCAACTCCTATTCAATTTATTTATTGTAATGTTTACTAGGAGTGTAATTATGGAAAGGGCTAGTTGAGTAAAATTTCTAATCCTTCAACCATGTTTTTCTAGTTTGAATTATAATATTGCATTAAATTTGAAGGGGAACAACCTCCAAGATTAGGTGAGGGAATTTTTGCTCTTTATTGTTTAATTTATGCATTGACTTAGCTTCTTGCAATGAGAGCTGGGAGCACATGGCTCTGGAAGAGAGATTAGAGATAATTTTAATAGATCATTTAAAAAATATAAGAACATGAATATTACCATGTCTCATTTCTAGTTAGTCTAAGTTTTTACATATTGGGTGCGTACTTGTGTCTTCCTTAGTTTTGTTTTCTATGTGTTTTCCCTTCTTGGTTATGTCTTTCCTTCTCTTTTACTTGTTGGAGTTTTAGACTTCACCATCTCATCATTCCTTATTTTACTTTACCACCTCATCATTGTATTTATTGAGATTCTTTATTCTATCATGTTTTTTCTTGACTCCTAACACCACATCCTATTGTTTGAGTCTTTTGTTATGGATGACCCTCGATCCTTGATATTTCTTATTAATGTTTCAATATTCCCCTCCAAACTTTTGAGCACATGTCATATTATTACTAGTTGTATATTTTTGGCACCATCATTTTCAATAATGAAACCTTTCAAGTGCCCAAGATCATTGTTCATATTGAATATATGGGTGTACTTGGTGGTTAACATTCTCTATTTATAGAGGATATAAAACTAATTTCTTTTATTCTCAAATATCATATAAACTTAATTAATTACTTTCATAATCCATTTTGAGCACTAATGTTTGAGTATGGGAATCCTAGGATGAAATCCCTAGTGATTTTGGAGGATGATATCATACAAGGGTGGGTGATCCCACAATAATGGGTTACACTTTTTGGTCAAACTTGACATTGAAATCAACATATTTTACCAGATTTTCTTTTTTTTTTTGGTCTCGAAGGGTGTCCTCGCGATTCAAGTCCAGTGGATCCCTTTACGAGGCGAGCTTGAGGCGAGACTAATCCCTATGACCATGGGGTAAACAACGTCTGCGGCGGGGTGAATTCCAGGCCAGAGAGAATTGAACCCAAGACCTCGAGGAGCAAACCCAAGACTCAGACCAACTCCTCTAACCCGTGGGGGCGAGATTTTCACTTTCTTACACCTATAGATGCTAAACCATTAAGAATTTGAAGATGAAAAAAACTAGTGATTTGTGAAATTTTTTGTGTAGATTATAATTATATATATTTTTTAATTAAAAAATAAATTGTGAATCTTTTTATGTTTTTTAATTAACTTATTTTTTATGCTAAACATCATTTAAAAAAAGTGATTTTTACTTTCAGCTGCATAACTTTTTTTATAGAAAGGATACAATTCTAATTTTTTAAACACAATTTTTTCACACCAATATCTAGTGGATGGATATTTTTTCATAATTTTTTGTTGCATATATATTTTTTAATTAACTTTCTAAGTTAGAGTAATTATAATTTTGATATATTATACTTTTAGCTGCATAACTTTTTTTGTATGCATTTGAATTAACTTATTATTATTATTTTTGGAATAAGGACATAAATATCTAGTGTACTTGTACTTTTTAGAATTTTTTTTCTCCCATTTCCTATTTTTATGTATGTGTGAAACAAAGACCTCGATGTTCATTGAAAAACCTACATTCAAAAGAAATAAAAAATAAATATAATAATAAAATTAAATATATTTAAAATTATACTTTTTGGGAAGCTTATAATAAGTATTACATGTTTAAAAAAGATAAATTTTAAATGAATCAATTTGATCTCCTAAAAGGTAATTCAAAAGTGGTTGTTTATCAACATTTTGATAGGTGTAGAGGAGACTCCATTATAGGCATGGTTTAAAACTAGCGAGTTTATATCCAGGGGGTTTTGATATAAGTGGGTTTGGTCAAACTCTCTTCAATTAAAATCTTTTAAATAGAACCTTTTTAAGGCTTAAATCATTATATTTTCTAAAAATATGTGATTTCAACAAAAATCGGAATGTCCCAAAAAGTGTAACCCATTATTGTGGCAGCACTCGGGTAGTATTTGAGCTTAATTAGATGTATACTTTAGCTATATAATATTGATTTAATTTACCATTATTATTGGCAATGATTTACTATTCTAATTATTGATGTTGTAGAACCATTGGAATGTAATAATGCTATTACTGTAATAAGATAGAGATTGGCATATTTCATATATTATTTTGTATTCATCATAATAAGAAGAAGTAGGAGTCATATGTGTCATTTTTGTTTGAAATGTAATGATACTACCAATGCATAAAAAGTATATTTAAATTTGAGTTATCTAAGTTTTGATTGAATCTTAGGTGAGATGATGGTGAGTTGTCTAATCTTTCCCACTTGCAAAGATATATTAGGTCGGGTTGTTTTCTTTCCCATGCCATATTTTTTATCTATATTATTAGCATTTGCTACCTCCTTAGAGACTCCTCCATAGGCCCTCACATCAAGGGGATTTCACTTCCTAATAATATAATTCTTATTGAGTTAAAATCCATTTATGATGCCTCCTTACTCCATATGCTTGAAAAAAATAAGTTTAAATTTATATAGATAATAAACTTTCTTGTATTTTCTTTTTCTTTTGGATCCAAACTTTTGATTAAAAAATCAAACATCCTTTACTAATATGAATGTCCTCTTACATGTCTTAAAAACAAGAGCTGATCAATAATCCATAAATCATTTAATTCCTAAACTAGAATGACTTTGCCAAGTATTGATTTTTAAATTAATTATCCTCACAATTCTCAAACAAACTATAGTTAAAGGATAGATACACATCAAATAGTATAAAATTTGAACAATAAGACGAAAAATATTAATAGAGAATTAAAAAAGAAAATATCGCATGATACAAAACTTCCTTTTAAGAAAGTTTGAGATGGGAGAAGAATAATCTAAGGAGGGTATTCATTTAACATCCCATCACTAGGGAGAGGGTACAGTAGTTGTGCAGGGTCCAATAGTCTTGCAGTCAATTGTGATTATTCATATCATTACTAGAATGAATTAATATTATATCTTGTATTTATTCATCTCACATATTAATCAAAATATTACCAAATATGTGACATTATGAGACCAATAGTTGTTCAATTAAATTTTAAAAAGTCAAATTTTGAACACTTCTCAGTAAATGTGTTGATGTGACAAGTTGCATGATGAATCAACACCTCCAAACCTTAGTTATAGATAGATAAGAGGCTAGACCACATTTCTAAAACAAAACGAAGGTCCTACGATAGTCCAATCAATCACTACATATTGACGAAATTAACCCGCACGATTACTGACCCCTCTCCCCTAATAAATGTTAATAAAAACATAAAATACCATTGTATTACTCTAAATCAAAAGAGTATTACAATAAAAGGTGTAGAGAAGTGCTGGATCGTAATTCTAAACCTTCTCTTATCGATAAAGACCGGACACAAATTACGTTGAACATAACCTCCGAGATTTCCTTTCAGCCAAGGCCAAGCTGGTTGGGCAGATGTTTCTTGTTTCACCAACAAATGTAGAAGGTCGAGAAAGATCAGGCCAATACTACTAAGAAGTTGAACCGGATCAGCAAGTCTTCAGGGCAACTGTTAGAAATGGGCGTTGCTCTCGGAAAAAGTAAAAGGCGATAGAAACTTACAGTAAACAAAAAGTGTTTGCAGTAACACCATTTATCCAAGAATGAAGTTCTTTTTTGTTTTTTGTTTTATGTTCTTGTGACTTGTACCTTCCGCAAAACTTATCTATGAAACGACAAGATTTATCTGAAGACAGTCGACCATCATATATTAAAGAGCTGACTTAGTGTATGCAAAAGTACAAACGTTCAAGGAATGAATCAATTCAGCACTACATATACCTACTAACACGACACTCTAAACATACCCACGTGAAATTTATAGCAAAATCTTACAATTTAAAAAGTTAAAATGGCTTTCTTCCCTTGAAAGCAAAATAGCGGGATATTTATCCAAACTTGATAATATGCTATAGTATTTTTTATTATTTTACTTTAAAAGCTTATCAAAAATAATTTTATGTTTGGAGTCTCTTACCTTAGTAGTGAGGACTCATCATTAGTGCATACATTACTTTCTAAGTTGCATTTAAGGGGGGTGTTACCTCATGTCCCCATGCGGCTGCTTAACTCTATTTTCTGCTTAAATTTAAGCAGCAGGGGTGTTCCCATGCATAAATTTTATTTTTGGGAAAGGATAATTTGGAATCTTTTCCTATTTTAATGGAGCGGCTACTGTTTAGGAATTGAAAATAAGCTATGAAAAAAGAGGGGGGGCTGGAAATAAGCAGCAACTGCATATTTCTAAGAATCTACGTGGCTCCACAAATTTCTTTCCCTCTTTTTTAATATTTGATTTTGTTTCTCTTTTTCTAATTTTTTATTGTACAAACTATTATTAATACTATTAATATAAATTTAAGTTGGCTGCTTAAAAATAAGCAGAAAAACTAAGCATTCATGGGGCCATCAGCTCCACAAATAACTCCTAAATAAGTTGAGCAGTGGCTGCTAGCCAAAATAAGCTAAGCAGCCGCATGGGGACATGAGGTTAGTGTAAATAGTGTCTTTATCCATCTAGATAGGATATTACCTATTTTGGATTGACCTATTCGTACATAACTTAAGTTTACATAGGTTTGTTTTTATTTTGTCTCACTTAATAGCATTGAGACATGTGTCTTCATGACTTGAGACACCTATTGACATTTGCTTACCCACTTGTCAAGTGAGCTCGCAAGTGTCCCATCTTTGGAAGGGTAGTCAAAGTTTTAGTCCTACCTTCTCACCTCCTCATCCTTGCCTATATATGAAAGGCTTGATCATTATATTTACACACTCTTTATTCATATTTTGATAGACATAATCTTGTGTATATGTTATTTACTCGTGGAAGTTGTTCCATGCTCTTTGATCTTGGCATTCTCCAATAGTTTTCAAAACCCATATAAGTCCCTCATAAACAAAAGCCTACCATCTTTTACATCTTCACAATTTTCAAAGAAATAAATATTTACCTCCACTCTAATAGAGCCTTTCTCACCTCCCAACCATATTACTTGTAATGCAATTCCACCCTAAGATAGGAGGCCTCAAGAAACCAAGTTTAACCTAAAAATACACACTGACACACACATACAAATTTGCATAATATCCAAGGGAAACACATCACAAATGATTCTTCTCAAAACCCATAACAAAGGGGGGCTAAAGGGGACTCACTACCTCGTGGGGAAACCAAATGAAAGTGATATCAAGCTCCTCATAACCAAACTAGTCACAAAATCATCTCACACAATATCATACCACTTCATCACCCATCCAAGTATTCAAAAAGATAATTCAAGTCTATCACATGTATTCCTCATTTACACACTTAACCCATCTCCAAGGATAGACACTTAATACTAAATAATATTACGTATAATATAAAATTATCCAAGAGATATAACAAACCTCTCTTAACCCCATCACATGGGTGGTTCTTAACCCAAATGAGGAATATTTGCACCTAGCAAAATTACTTGACTAAGTAGTAACACATACTCAAGAATAGGATTTCTACATAGCTCAATTATCAAACAAAGAAAACCAACACTATAAATTAACCATTATTTTTAACAATAGTAAATTTCAATCATACATAATAATAACATGATGACCTACCTCTATTCTTCAAAAAACTTAAGAATATTCACAATCTTAGTTTCTTGATTCCTTCTTCCATCCAAACTCCCAAGCTATCTCTTACCCATTTTATCAAAGCCACTTGAAACCACAAAGATGGAAGAATGAGTCCAAATTTTCTAACCCCAACCAACAATTCAAAGAAACTTTAATTAAAGATCCATTTTCTAGATATATTGATGTTATGAACCTAGGGAAGAGATGCCAACTTTTCTTCCCAAATTATATTTCCTTCCCCAATCTCATCACTTATCTTCTTAGTAATCTTTCAAGGTTAGACACTTCTACAACACAAAATATTTATTCTATCATAATCAAACTCATAGGTTATTATATTGCGGGTTCAATTTTTCGCAATTAAATAAGAAATTTGACATAAAAATGTGCCTAAATTTTCCACTTAATTTCATATATAGAAAAAATTTGACTTAAGATAACCTATGCAAAAGCCACTTAATTAAATAACCAACACAAGAATAATTGGAGTTTAGTTGCCTCTATTCTTAAGTCCCTATGGGGTTGTAAGGTCAAGGACTATATGGAAATTAATTTTTTGCCTCTCCTCCTATGAAATGTAGGTCTTTTGATTTTCTTCACATGTGCCTCGACATTTAAAGGACTCATTAATGCAAGAATTGAATAATCAACAAGTTTTTTTCTCTGATAAGAAGGATGAGATCATTTGGTTCAAGTCAAAATTAGGTTGTTACAATGTAAGTGATGCATATAGATCATTATTAAGCTTAATTTTGTTTTTTGATTGGCCTTATAAATTGTGTTTGGGTCTAGCATGTTTTCCTAAAGCTGGTGCATTTTCTTGGTTGAAATTGAAAGATATAATTCTCCCTAGCATGAGATTTGGATAAACTAGGTATAACTCCTCTCTTTCCATGTGTCCTATCTGGTAGGGCATATGAAGACATAGATCATCTACTCTTATCATGTGAATTTTCTAATAAATGTTGGGTGTGACCTTGCAAAATAAGTTTGGATGGTCTGGTCCCTTGTAATGCTCTCATTTAAAAAAAATTAGTGTTGGCCCTCCATATTCAAATCTTCCTCTTTTACTTCTATCTGGGAATTGAGTCCTTCTATTATTATTTGGAAAATATGGTTAGAAAGAAATAACAATTTTTCTAGGAAAAAGATGTTGGATATAAATCATGTTATCCAAAATATTGAGTCCTTAATCTTAGAATCAGTTGTGTCATTTATCCTAATAAATTATAGTATGAAGTTCAAGTTTTCTCTTCCTGGGATGATTGGCTTCTAAATTCATGGTCTCTTCTCAAACCTCCTCCTATTCAAGGGTCAGTACTTGGTTTGGGTAATAATGTCAGAAGGAAAGATGTGAAATGGGCTCCTCCTTCGGGAGGAATGTGTAAACTAAATTTTGATGGTGTCACTCGAGAAAATCTTAAGATATCATGGGAAATCATGGTTATAAGAGATCACAAGGGAAATATCATGGGTGCTTCTTATCAAATGTTGTGTATTGTTACAAATAATGTTGCAAAATTTAATGCTTTGATACTAGGTTTGGAATTGGCTTTAAGTATCAAAATCTTCCATATTGTTGTTGAGGGGGATTCTCAAGTGTTGATTGTGTAACTAGGGATGAAATATTAAGGTGAAATGCAATAAAGCATATAAATAGAACCCTAATAAACAATGAAGCACAAATGAGCATAAAGACATAAAGTATAAAACAATATTACCAAATCTTCATGCTACCATTGGTTCACCTCCATTGCCCTTCTCCATTTTTCTTCAATATGACAATTGCCCTCAAATTTGAGTGTGCAATAATAAGTCTATGACAAGTGACTAGAAAATATTGAAGATTGTTGTCTCACACTAGAATCATGTACTTGCATAATATGTGTGGATGAAGATAGATGATAATAGATAGAAATGGATGAAAACAAGAACGATTTTGACAGCATAAGGACACTTGAAGAATTTGCCCACTAAATAGTTTATGAGAGAGTTTACTTATAGGAAAAGTTTGATTTGGATTGATGGTTGAGATTGGATGTCAATAAGATGTTGTAATCAATGGTCAAGATTGAAATTTGGCAAGTGCCCTAGAATCAATGGACAAGATTCAATATGACAACCCATAATTAGGGTTAGGGCAACATTAGCTCAAATTTGAAATGAATGGACATGATTGATTTTTAGAAAATCAAATCAAGGGTTAACAATGCATGTGACAAGAGATAAGATTGACATAGAAAAAGAGGTGGCCGAAGAATCAAAAAATAATAGAAATTATTTGATTTTTGGAGTCCCGACAAAGACTATTTTGAATTAAAAATTAAATTTAATTCAAAAGGTGGGGTCACATGATAGTAAATAATTAATTTGAATTATTTACTAAAAAGAGGGAAATTAGAAAGTGAGACTATTTTAAATAAATAATTTTATTTAGAATGAGCACAAACAAAGAGGTGATATGAGAAATTAAATAATAAAAATTATTTAATTTAGGTGGCTAATGAATAATTAAATAATAAATATATTATTTAATTATAGAAGAATGTGACAAAGAGAATCTTTTGAATTAAATATAATGATTTAATTCAAAGTTCAAGAGAGTGGACCAAATAAATAAATAAAATTTATCTAATTGAGGAGAGAAAAGGCTATTGAATAATTAAATAATTAAAAATAATTATTTAATTATAGTGGAAAGTGGACAAAAATTAAATAAATAGGAATTTATTTAATTTTAGAAAGAAGAGGATTTGATTAGTGACGTAATTAAATAAATAAAATTTATTTAGTTAATCAAGGAGGAATAAAGATAAAAGAAAATGAATTAATTAAATAATTAAAATTATTTAATTAATACAAAAATTATGACTTTAGAAAATAATTAAATAATTAAAATTACTTAATTATCAAAGACAAAAGGGGAAAAGATGGAGAATTTAGAAATCGTAAGCCTAGGACAATTTTTAGTGTCTATAGATTGGTGATTTGTCAAATAATTATTTAGATGCTTGGCATTTAAAGTACTTGTTAAATCATGCCAAAACTTTTCTTTAGAACATCCTATATTTTAAGTTATACATTTCTCTAGGGAAGCTAATGGTATTGCTAATAATCTTGCTAACATGGCCATTGACAGGTCTCTTCCTTTCACGGTACTCTTTCAGAAATATTTGGTAGCTATTATGTACAAAGTTTCTTGTGATAAGCAAGATTTTTTGTCTTCATTGTTCTCAAGTGGTCTGGTGATAATTGGTTTTTTCCTCTCTATGAGGGTGCTTGCACATTTCTTGTTTAAAGCATTATGGTGGTCATATTTTTTTCAATCATGGTGGAAATTTTTCAATATTGCAATTGGTAATCTAGGGTTTCATTACTTTCCAATTTGTTTTGTATGTAAAATTACATATAGACCCATGGGGAAGAATTTTATTTGTGATTATTTACATGGTAAAATTAAATCTATATGCATTTCCAAATGCTTTGTGGGTTGTATGCATTTTTCATAACAAACTTTAGAACAAATGATTTTCTTGTTGGAAATTTTTTCTATGGCCTTTGTGGTTGCAAGGCTCACTGGCATCATGTGTTTCACCTTCTTCTTCATTTCTTTGTGTGAATTTTCTACATACTAGCTAATGGGGAAGAATTTCTTAGTGGTTACCCATGGTGAATTACATAATTTACCTCAACTGTTGAGTTCTCTCCAATACTTTCTATTGTTTTGTAATTTATTTTCCTATGTGTATTCCCCACTACATGTACACCAGTGTTGGAGAATGCAGTATGAACTTTGGATTAAATACAAGCACACTTTTCTTGCTTGATTTGGCTATGATTGCATCAGACAAGTGTATTATCTCTACAAATTTAAATATCTCAAACCTAGCAAAGGAAGTACTTGGGAATCGATCCCTGACTTGTGGTACTTTAGGATCACATCACTTGTGCCATATTTTCTTGGCATCTTTGGCTTAAAACTATGTGGTCTACATATGGCTTGAATTTCACCTCCATGAATTCTTGGCACACTTGTTTTTAATGTTTTTACTGATAATTTTTGTAGCCACATGTGCAAATGAATGGTTTCCCCTCGAGAATTTGATCTCGAGGTATAGATTGCTATCTGCCAAATATAGAAAAATTTATGTAATGAATTTGGCTCATGTGCACTATCAAAATGCATGTCATTTATGATCACATTCTCTATATATTCTTCTCTTGGTTTTTCTATTTCAAAAGGTGGTTGTACATATGCTATGTCTATGTTTTAATTCTTTGTGATGGACTCAAAATACATAGTTTTCATCCCTTGTAAATTTTCGGAAGCAAGGGACTCTCTCCCCTTCTCAAGTATGAAGCTTTGATGCACATTCATGTTCAAATGTGATCAAGTTGAGGAGGATCTTAGGTGGGTGGTTGGTGGTGACTAGTTATCAAACTCTCCTATGAATCTTCCTCACGAGGTAGCATCTATGTTTATTTCAAACCTATTGGATGTCACCTGGTGCTCTAAGATGTTAAAATTCCTCGTGGGCAGCTATTTTTTGCCTTCTATTTTCTTTTTCTCCTTATTATCAAATGCTTTGGAAAGATACAACTTTTGTAATGGCTCTTCTTTGGTGGGTGATCTTATGGATAAAAGTGTTTCTATGTCAAACTAGTCTCATTCCTCTTTGTTATAGATTTGTTGGTAACTACTTTGGTGGGGGACAATCCCCATGCCTTTTCTACTCAGCTCGGGCTTCTTCACTCATATATTGGTGAAGCTATGTATAGTAATGCAATGTCTACTTTTAGTGTAATACATTTCATGTACAAACATGTGTTATGGATGACCCTCACTCTAGCATGTCTTTCCTTCTAACTTCAAAGTTAGCTAGTTCTTTTGAAATTTTCACAGATTAATGACTTGTTAAATTTTAGTTTTCTTTTGTCTCCTGGGGAGAACTCTACTTTTTCTCTCATGGAAGCTATGTAACTCTCTTTTTTCTTTAATATATGATATATAGTGGCTCTACCACTTTACCTAAAAAAATGTTGGGATATAGTGTTGTACACCATTGCATAAATTGATTTATTATATAATGTTGTAATTAAATAATTATTTAGTTGTGATGCACCTTTGTGGTGTGGTTAATCACATTAGTTAATTATTTGGGGTCCACTTGATGTTGTATTATAACATTATATTATTATTTAATGTGTGGGAGACATGTGATAATAATTTAATATTGGGGAAATATTAAATAAAGTGAAGTCTTAGTACCCAATATTAAATAAGGGGTTAGTGGTTTTTTGGCACGTGGTTTTATCTTACCACTAGTTGTATTTTGTGTGAGCTTGTTTCTATAAAAGTAAATAGATGTGTAGTGGTTTAGGTTGGCTAAGTGGGTTGGTTGTCATTATTGAGTCTTTCTGAGGAATGCATATGTGAAGCAAGGCATGGGATGTGTGAATTCATGCTTGGACACATGGAGATGTATTGAGATGATTGATTCTTCAGAGGTATTCATTGTAACTCTTGTATTGCTTTATTGTTGAATAATATGATGGAGTATGGATGCTTTTGGAGGCTAGGTTTTTCCCTTTTTAGGGTTTTCCCAAGGTATATCTTATATCTTGTGGCTTGTCTATTTTATCTATGCATCATGGTTACTTGTATGCATGTTTATCTCTCATGGGTTTTTTAGGAAATGAATAAGACTGTGGGTTGAATGCAATAATTTCATAACAAGTGGTATCAGAGCTTTCATGGTTGAAGAATTTTTATTATAACCCTAGTTTGAGAGTTTTTGCAAATTTGAAGAAATAGACATGCATGTAGGGTTTAAGGATTTACACTTGATATGAAACACATGTTGTAGGTGTTTGTGTGTAGATTTATGCTTTTGGGTTACCAAGATTTATTGGGTTTATTGCAGATCTGAAGTTTTCCACATTTGGGTGAAAGAGGGTTTCTTGGTTTGAGTTTTAATATGGGGGTTTTGTAAGGGAAATTTCATAAATGAACTCTCGAGACAAAATAGACCTCATGGTTGGATTCAGGTTGGCCAAGAGATGAAGATCGACATAAAATTCAACCTATTTTGGAAAAGTTGAAAAAAAGGTAAAAAAAAATTAGTCGTATGGCCTTTTCAACCACCCAATTTTGTCATGTGTAGGAAAATATTAAAAAAATAATAAAGTAGAAAATCCTGGACAATTTTTTTATTAATACCTACAAAATAATGAAATTGTTAGAAATTTGCTTTTGAAAGTCAAAAAGAAAATAAATATATATATATATGGGGTCCAACCCCATCCCATCCTCCTGGCACAGTACTATCAATACTGATAGGGTGTCAGCCTTGTCGGTTGATTGTGGTACCCACGAAAAATAGGTCCCATTGTCAGCAGGGCCAAGCCCCCTGATGTAGGCCTTCTAATTCGTTGGGAAACCATCTCCTTAAGCCCGTGGGGCTTTAACACTAACTGTCGACAAAATAAAATTTAACATTTGTAATGTTTGGTGAAGTCTGTCGTGAAAAACCATACCCCTAGATTTCAAAAGTTATAAGCCAGAATTTATAAATTAGTTGGGTTTTGAGACAAGGGGGGTTGGAGGAGGTTTTTAATATTGAGAAATTCATCCAGATTGAAATATCATTTCAAATCTACCACCATCGGCCACTGCCTCTGGTGGGCCACCACAAAGCCATCAAGGGGTCAAATTGTGCATTTTATAGCAGTTTTTTTCAAACACACATAAATTTTTCCCACAATGTCTATTTTTTGAATTCTCATGGTTGTTGGAAAGCTCACTACAACAAATAGGCAATTAGCACCTAGAATAGTGTTGGATTTTAGTGCATTTGAGTTCATGAATTGGGTACTTATGTTGGCAAAACACTCGGCATAAAATGGTATGTTCAATTTAGCACCGGATTTAGCGCCAGGTTTAGCGCCGACTTTTGTGGCTTCCAGTTTGGCTTATGATTTTGCTTCTGGTTTTGCTTCTTGTGTTGCTTCCACATTTGCTTCCAATTTTGCTTCCGATTTTTCTTCTAGGTTTTCTTCCAGTTTTGCTTCAGGTTTTGCTTCTAAGTTTGCTTCCAATTTTGTTTCCAATTTTGCTTCCAATTTTTCTTTCGATTTTACTTTCATTTTTACTTCCAATATAGCGTCACTTCTTTCATCTAGCTTTGCTTCCATTTTTGCATCTTTCGTTGCTTCTAATATGGCTTCTATTATTGCATCTTTTTTTGCTTCTAAACTTGCTTCCATTATTATTTCTTTGGTTTCTCCCTGAATCGCTTCTATTTTTGCTTCCTAGATAACACCAAGTTTTGCTTCCAAGTTTGGTTCTAGTTTGGCTTCCATTTTTGCTTCCTCTTTTGCTTCTAAAAATGCTTCATGTTTTGCTTCCATTTATTAATTTAATATGTTTTATTTCGATTTAATTAGTTAAATATATTATGCCTCTTAAATAACTCATATGATTAAATAACAAGATAATTATTATAACATGATCATCATTTATAATTTTAAAATAAGTGAGTCAAATATCTATATAAGTGATTAAAACAAGTGAGTCAAATATGCCACTAGATTAATAACATGTCAAAATGATACATGTACAAATGATATAAGAATGATAAATTATATAGCTCAAAATGATACATGTACAAATGATATAATTCAAAATGATACATGTCAAAATGATACAACTCAATAATATGGTATTGCAGGCCGTGAAAATGATACATACGATAGTAACCATGAAAAGAGGCATCATAATGATATATCAGCAATGATCCATGATGTAGTCTATATGATCATGAATGTCACTGACTACTACTAGCAACTACCTCATTATCATCATCACCATCATCATCATCATCATCATCATTGGCCTCGGTGTCTTTTGTATCTACATCATCATCATCCTTTGCCATGTGATATGTACTAGAACCAACATATTTTGGGTCTATATCATGAGGATAATCTTGATCTTCTGGAAGACCCATTTTTTGCAAAAAAAATCATTTAAAATGAAAATTTATTATTTATTTCATGCAATAATTTATTTTTCTGTTATATATCTAATATTACAACATGTGAAATGAAACCATAATCATATTATAGCATATCATTTTGCACATACCATAATAAAATTTCAAAAATGTTACAACTAATATGTCATTTCAATGATGTAAAACATGCAACAATTCTAATAAATAGTAAAATATGGCAGCATTTGGTGGAAGAGGAAGAAAGATGACTGGAACTCTGGAGGCCCACCATAATGGATTTCGATATTCAACCATGAGAGAAGAAGAGAGAGTTGATATCATGTATCAAAACTTTAAGCATGCATTCTTCCAGCCAATGGAGAAGGAGATTATTACTTTGCTTCATTTTCATTTGCATAACCATATCATGGTGTGAACCAAGAAGACCAAGGATGTCCAATTTTATTTGGAGGTAATAGATTTGGTCCAAAATTTAGGAGGGGCAAGAAGGTTAATGTATGATCCTGATGAAATTGAGGAAGAACAGAAAGAGAGGGACAAGAAAAATAAAATCAATGTAGAGTTTCAAGGATTTTTCAAGTGAGTAACAGAGCTATGGGAGAAACCTCATCTAAAATATTTTGAACTAAAGTTTCATATACCATTTAGAGAGCTTGGTTTTCATGGAGTTCCTTTCAAAGCGTCTACTTTTATTGTTCCTACGGTAAAAATTTTGGTAGAGTTGGTTGAATTACCTTTCTTAGTAATCACTATTTGAGATTGAGATTGTTAACCTTGAGAGAGTAGGACTTGGGGAAAAAGCATTTGATATGGCTATTGTTTTCATCCTAAACAACCATTGCAATAAAAGTTAAGCTAGCATCAAATAACCAACAATTTTGAAAATTACATTAAAACTTTAGTTCTTGTTATGTCAAGAATAAAATAAAAGGAAACAATGTTCCTTCCAGTGGATTGATGATTGCAAATTAGGATTTATTGAATTTCAATGGAGTAAAATGAAAATGAAAAGTAGTTGATTCATATAATATATGTACATTAAACAGTTTATGGTGCAAAAAAGAATTTGATGCCTTTTATAGCTAAATGCTACACTCATTTCAAGTATTAAGAAAATGCATCCCACCTAGAGTTTGTGTGACATTATTTTTTCCCTAGAATCATTTTCAAAATCATCACCCTCGGCCTGATTTAGGATAAAACATCAATAATGAGAAAATTAACAAAAAATCAAAAGTGAATATTACATAATCTATGTTGTAAAGTTAAAAAGTCTTATAAAAATACATATTCAACTCCAAAACATTTTCCATTTTTTCTCTAAAGTTTAGTCCAATCAACCAAAGCAAGAAACATATATCTCATTACTATTTAAATCAAAAGATTAAGATATCTGATATACAATTCAAAACATCATCATATGAGCTAATTTGTTAAAGTACATGTTCTCCTTCAAGTATCGATTCCTTGATAAACTCAATTTGGTCCTCAAATACATACCTATCACAATTTTCAAAGGAATCTATCATGAGAATCTGACCATGACTATATGTAACAATCTAAAACATTCATAATCAGAGACAAGTGCTTTACAAATTATACTACACATTGATGCATTCTTCATGCTAAAATGAGTGTTTAGAGCTATGATAACTACATTCATGTCTTGAGGGAATCTCATTTTCTAAGGAAGAAGTCAAAGTGCCTTGGATCAGCAATAGCATTCAGCATCAAGCATATGGTGTCTACATTTAAATAATTCAAAATGGTCAAGTTCATTGAAATGCACCTTGTGATTGGAAAGAAAAGGACCATAACTCCCTATAAAATAGGAAATTGGAAAAGAAAGAGAAAACAATCCCTTGCAAACTAATTACAAATTAGTACCCTGAGAAGCTTCTTAGAGGCTTACACAAGTGATCTTGCAAAAATCTGTGTTTGTCTCTTTGAAGACCTTTGAATCCCATGATGCTCTGCATCAATCATATCCATTTTTGTCTTGTTTAGAGAGAAATGAACAATACACAAAAATAGTGCAATTGTCTTGTGAAGCAGGTTCTAAAAAATGAAAATGTAAAATACTTAGAAGAGGGGAGAAGGATATGCAAAATATTAAAAACCAGTGGTTTAGGGTTTCTGGGCTAAGCCCCAAATGTGGAAGGACTTATATTTCTTGTTGAGAAGTGAAAGATTGTGCCAAAAGGTTTGCACTTATTTTTCTGAGAGCTCGTATCTGTAATAGGAGTCATGGGTTTCTGAAAAACCCCAGATCAAAGACAAACCTGGAATACCATTGAATAGAGCTCGCAGCCATAATCATGGAGTCATGAAGGAGGCTCAAAAATATAATTAAAAAAATTTTGCATTGTTCTTTTTGGAAATAGAAAAAATATTCTAGAGAGGCCACAACCAAGCTATAACTAGGAAAGAGAAAAAATTCAGAAATAAAAAAATATTTCATCGTTTGATCAAACCAAATATGGAGAGTATGATTTATTTCATTTCTTTTGCTAGTGAGCTAAGTCTAGAGAAGTCGAGCCAAGATAGAAGGGTTACAAAATAAGGATACATGGTAGAAATAAAACACCCATTCATTTTCATCTATTGAGTCCAAATTGAGCTTGTTTTGATAGAAAATGGAGGTAAGATACAAAGAAATGACACATAGAAACTTACTCAACTTCTTGTTGTTTGAAGAAATGCGAGCTCTAGAAGTGCTTTGATGTCAGCCTCAAGACAAGCAAGGAATCGATAGAGTAAAGCAATAGGAAAATGCATGAGAATCCGAGAAGGAATGTCTTTGAAAACACATTTAGATAAGTGGAAACAAATGATGAACCATGAAAGCTTTACTTGATTCAGCCTCAACAGAAATTTTTGTGAAGAAAACTCTCAAAATCAGTGAGAAAATTGATAGATACTCCTTCAGAAAGCTCGAGGTGTCAAACTCTAATGATGGTGAAATGTATAGGGCAAGGGAGCTCGAAAAAACCAAGGTTAAATGAGAGTTAAAAATTAGGGCTTGGGTGTTTTGTTCTAACTCATCATGGCGGAAAAAATATTGATGTGAAAAAAATCAAATATGTTTAATCATTAAATCTTTTAATATTCAAACAAATTTAGAAAAAAAATACATATATTTTATAGTAAACAAATACTGTTATCTATTAAATTCATAAGTGTTAATTTCATGATTTTACCTCTATACCGCTAGATGATTGTGAGAGAGGTGTGGTAGCATGGTATACCACCATACAAGTGGAGATTTCTTATTGCCTGGTGGTAGTGCAGTGTATATCGCCATACTGTGAGAGACTTCTAACTATCTGGCGGTAGTGTGGTGTATACCGCCATACAGAGGCTTCTGACTGTCTGGCGATAGTGCGGTATATCACCAGCCCACGAAAGCCTTGTAGTAGCAAGGTTACGGTGTATACCACTCTATCGCATATGTTGCTCACCTTCCCTATGGTATAGCGATGTATTCTTTTGATCATTACTTGAGGAGTGTCGATGAGGCAATCTTATTTTTCTTACCGATATCTCAATGTCTCATCAACATTAGATCTTATGTTCCTTTGATGTTGGTTTCCAGTGTCGATGAGACAAGTTAATATCTCTTGCCAATATGCCATTGTCTAAATTCGGCGCTAAATCCAGTGCTAGTGGTAGTGCGGTATATACTGCCATACCGCAAGAGGCTTCTGACTGTTTGGCGATAGTGTAAATTATACTGCCATACTGTGAGAATCTTCTAACTATTTGGCAGTAGCATGGTATGCCGCCACCCCGCAGAAGCCTTCTAGTAGTGGGGTTGCGGTATGTACCACTCTATCGCATATGTTTCTCACCTTCCTGGTGATATAGCGGTGTATGCTTTTGATCATTACTTGAAGAGTGTCAATGAGACAATCTTATTTGTCTTACCAATATCTCAATGTCACATTGACATTATATATTATGTTCCTCTGATGTTGGTTGCCACTGTCAATGAGAAAATTTAATATCTCTTGTTGATATGCCACTATCTAAATCTGGTGCTAAATTCGACACTAAATTTGGTGTTGAATCTGGTGCTAAACCCGACACTAAATCTAGCACCACTAAACCCATCACTAAACCCGGTGCTAAATTTGGCGCTATATCCGATGCTAAATCTAGCACTAATTAGCGCCTACTTGTCCTAATCGGTGCAAAAAATGCCAAAAATGGCTCCAGCTCGATAAATAGCGTCGACTTTTTTTAAAAAATGGAGAAAAATACATTAAAATAGTGGGTGGAAGCAAAAAATGAAGCTAATCACAAGGATTTTTTGTAGTGGTTGGTTTTGAGCACTACATAGTGGTACATATTTGGTTCCCTGATTTTGCCATTTTGACATGTTTTTGGGGCCTAGAAGTTAGATGTTCTTGTTTGCACAGTTTTGGTCATAACTTTTGCATATGAAATCAGATTTTGGATTTCAAAGAGGTGTTGGAGAGAATTTGCAGTGTACTACATAGTGGTTTAGATTATTTATTAATTTGAGGAGCACTATGATTTTGGTACTTGTTTGATCGCTTGTAGGAGCCTGAGATTTGGGGTGTGATTGAGTGAGCATCTAGACGAGTCAAGAGGTGAAACCTTAAGGAAGTACATGTTTTTATATGATTTTTATGATGGTACAATTGATTATCATTTTGGTGCTTCCAAGTATATGTTTTCAAGTTTTTTTAAGAGTTGATCTTTGATGGTGATGGGTACATAAGCTATCTTTGGTTTTGAGGACATGGTTTGAGACTTGGAGTCTTGTATGGGTGATAATTGAGTGTAGGTACAATGATGGCTATGGTTATGGTGTCATGGGTATGTAGGTAGATTTGATGCATTAGAACAACATGATTATGTATGTGGTTGTTTGGTGGTGATATGGTTTGATGTTAGGAGATTGTTTTTATATTCTTGATACTTATTTGACTCCTTGACTATGATTACTCATTTGTGGACATGGTTGGAAAATCAGTTATGTCGTTGATTTGGTGTTTGAGTCTTGATGTCTATAGGATTATCTTCTTTGATATCTTGGTTTGTAGGTTACTAATATGATGATGAGTTTGCATGTTTCAGTGATTGGATCTATGAGTTATGCAAGTGTGTGGTTTGGCCACTCATTCATTTACAGTGGGATGACTTAGATGTGGATTGTCTATATCCACCAGGTTTGATTCATTATATTTGCAAATTACATTAGTTGGCCTTGATCATGGTAAATTGTACATTGGTATGTTATTTCGAGATTGAGAGGATGGATGGTTAGAGTACTTGATTAGCTAGGTGATGGGACTTTTAACATTTGGTTTGATTGTGTGATGTCATGATATCTTGTTACATTCATTGGTTATACACTTTTAGTGGGAGATTTTGACAGTGATGACTTGGCGGTGATTGGATTGGTTTGTGATGTTTTGATGTCAATTGTATGTATCGTCTTGGCTTCGAGATCTTGGTTTCACTTGTATGTTACTATTATTGTAGTTGAGTGTGTGTAGAATTGGATTATCTTCATGGAGAGGATGGTAGTTATGATTCCATGTATAGCTTGATATGACGATTTAGTGGGAGTTGTTAGTAGTGACGTAGATGCATCATTGGTTTTGGTTATCTTCATGTGATTGGAGATATATTTTCTTGGTTTAGAGTGAGTTTTTTATTATGTCATGATATACTCTTGATTCTAGATTAGAGTTTTGCATGGTACATGTGCTCTCTTGAGACCGGGATGTTTGCATTGGTGCATGTGATCTCCTAGGAGGAAATGATTAGATCATGTTGTCATGATAGGTTCTTTATTCTACAGTTGGATCTTTGACATTAATCATGGTAGTTCTCTTTGTATTGGGTACATTGATCATTTCTTGATTACTTCATGATGGTGCTATGTCACATTTGGAGTTTGGCATGTATTTATTGGTTGCAGGTGCTCATGGATACTTAGAGATGTAGGTGATGGTTGCAATTCCCTTGTGATTAGAGATATTTTCTTGATACAGTTACTCTTTGGAGGTTTCAACATGAAGACCGAGGAGCTTTCACCTAGATATGGACATGATTTCATTATGGACCAATAGAGGATATTGTTTTTGGAGTGAGTCATGATAAATTGGTTATCCTGGAGGAGCATTCTCATTCCCCACTCTTGGTCTACTCGGAAGCTTATTATTTGAGAGGTACATTTTCTCATTATATCTTTCAAATGTGTTATGTTTCATGCTTTTTATTTCTCATGGGACTGAATTGATTCATGGTGATTGATTATGGAGACTCATTTGAGGATTATTTTGTATGAGTTTATATGCGTTATCTTTCATAGATATGGATCTTGATCTATGGATAGTTAGTTATGTAGGATTAATTTTGAGGGATGTTATGGCATGGTTATCTCCTTGTGCATTTGAGTTTATGATATCATTATTTTATGAGGATTGTTAGAAGATGGTTTATGGGTGAATTTCCAATTTTTGGGATGATTAATTTGATTTTGATCTTCTTGATTAGATAGGCTTACATCCATGTTGGCATTGTTACATTGATTCATATGTTGTACTTGTTCTATGAGATTGAGTGTTATGGATGTTGTTGAGGCTTTTCATTTTGGGTTATTAGGATATCATACTTGAAACAACATTACATGTTTGAGGTGTTGGTAGGACATTATGGTTTACAAGTTTTCTCTCTTCATGGTTCCTTCCTAGATGTTCATGTTTTTTGGGAGGATGGTGGCAACATGTGGTAGGAGATTATGCAGCTCTTTGGGTTGCATGTGTGGATCATTGTTATTGTTCTTGGTACTTCATGCTTTGATTTACTTATCACACCTTTATATTGTATTGATTGGTAGACTTGATATTTAATTTGACATTACGTATGCAGTGGGAGTTCTTGGATATGTATGTTCTTCATTTTCAGGTTTGATACAGGGAGCTTGATTGCAGTTTACGGGTTGCATATATTCTTGCCATGAGTTTACTAATGTATTGATACCTTGGAGGTATGGATGGTTGGATGTGTTAGCATGTGTTGTGGATTTTATTTACAATCATGTGGGTTTTCCAGTTGACAATAGCTTGTTTGGAGCCTTTGTTATCACCTGGATTTGATGCTTGTGCTTGTGGTTTGGTGCACTTTCACCTTGGCATATTCATTTTCTTCCATAGGTGGCACGTTGGAGGATGGGAGGAGTTCTTACTTGAGATGGTGGTCACTTTTTTCTTATTGCAAGTATCTTGATGGAGCACGATAGCATGTTACAGATTATTGGGGTTACATGTATGGCTATGATGATGTATTATATTCATTGATCCCTTATGCAATGTATACAACAAGTGGGAGAATGCTGGGATATGGTGTTGTACACCATTGCATAAATTTATTTATTATAATGTAATTAAATAATTATTTAGTTGTGATACACCTTGGTGGTGTGGTTAATCATGCTAGGTAATTATTTGGGGTCCACTTTATGTTTTATTGTAACATTGTATTATTATTTAATGTGTAAGAGACATGTGATAATAATTTAATATTGGGGAAATATTAAATAAAGTGAAGTCTTAGTACCCAATATTAAATAAGGGGTTAGTGTTTTTGTATTCACATGGTTTTGTGGTACGTAGTTTTACCTTACCACCAATTATATTTTGTGTGAGCTTGTGTCTACAAAATAAAACACGTGTAGTGATTTAGGTTAGATGAGTGGGTTGGCTTTCATCATTGAGTCTTTTTGAGGAGTTCATATGTGAAGCATGCTATGGGATATGTGGATTTATGCTTAGACACATGGAGATGCATTGAGAGGCTTGATGCTTTAGAGGTATTCATTATAACTCTTGTATTGCTTTATTGTTGAATAATATGATGGAATATGGATGCTTTTGGAGGCTAGTTTTTTCCCTCTTGAGGGATTTCCTAGGGTATATCTTGTGTTATCTTGTGGTTTGTCTATTTGATCTATGCATTATGGTTACTTGTATCCATATTTATCTCTCATGGATTATGTAGGAAATGAATAAGATTTTGGGTTGAATGCAATAATTGCCTAACAAAAAACACAAGAATAAGTAATTCTAAACACAAAATTGTAAAATTTTTTAACATAATAATACCTTCACCCTATCATCCACATGGGCCTAGGTATAGTAGGGAAAACACATTTATTTTCTTCAATTCTCAGTCAATTTTCATTGATCATATAATGTTAACCTCTAGAATTACATATGAGAGTTAATATATCCAAGTAAGATAGACAAAGAAATTATTACCATTAAATCATATACACAAAATTCTAGAAATTTCATATTTATTTACAATATCAAAATACAAATAAATAAACTATGAAATGTAAATTTACCATCTAGAGAATATGCCAAAACATAATCATATAACCTATAGAATTTAACAATATCTGCAGGGCTTCATTATTTCACTCATGCATTCATGCTAAAATCCTTCATAATAATATTTATTGTAAAATCCAAATTTAGAATATGTAAATAGTCTATAAGATATTAATTCATTGAATCATCATAAAAAATGAATATAATACTACTCTAGCATAGTATCAATGTCTCAATAGTTGATTACCACGAAAAGGTGTAATATCACATAAAAGAGTTTTCTACACAAATAAATCTAGTAAAATGAATATGTGAACATGAGGATTAGTGGCTTCATAGGATTAGGAAGCATTATGGAGTGTAGAAAAAATAGAATGTATAAAAATTATAGATTGGGACATGCACAAGACATATTGTGTTTCACCAAGACTAATATTTGGATTAAGAATCCAACATTAAACAATAAACCCTAATAGAAGGTATCTTTCATTTCTTGTTAGCATAGTGTAGACCAACTTAGTGAGGTATAAACTTATACAATTTGAGTAGTATTCCAAAAGGTGCTTTGAATAAGTCTCTCAAAACAAATTATCACATAGAAGTGTAAGAAATAAAAAAGGGTTTCCTCCACATAATGCTACAACATAACTTCAATAAAATTAAAATTGCATATTAAACATTATAAAAATATTTGGTCTAATATATTATCTTATAATTATAGACAAGTAGTCCCTAGATAAGGAAATAAAAGGTCGTGTGTGATGTAATCTCTTAATCCACTATGGAAGATCAAATGAATAAAGAGGATCCACCTTGGTGTGAATCATGTTATTTACTCCATGAACCCATGAAAAGTAGTGTTACAATTATTATATGGTAAGAAGAGTTTCAAAATGATTAAGTTAGTTAAAAATAATATGAATACCAAGAGGCAAATGATAAAGTGTACATAGTAGAGTATGTGGATGTATGCAACCAACCAAAATTTGACTCATTTCACAAATGATGAGATGAATCAATATGATTACATGTTAATGATTTAGATTACTATGGGATAATATATCTTAACTTGATAAAGATAAAGGATCACATGTAACAAAGGTACAAGAGGAACAAACTTATAAACATGATAGAAAATCCTAAATTGAGGCTACTATCATGCATTTGTAGTGTAGGTATCAATTAATAAATAACATATTAGTACAAAAAAAATAGTGATATTCAAGCGTAGTGTTCTTGTCCATAATGTAGATAAAGAAAAAAACAAAGAACATGTACATTAAATTAATAGTATTAAATAATTTTATCCGAAAGGCCAAGAAAGTTTAATTACTAGAAAATAATCTAGAGGTTCCAAAAAAGAATGTGAGTATCAAATAAAATGAAATCAATGGGACACCTCAACAAGGGAGAGGGACCACCAAAGAACAATGTTGCTTCCAATTATAAAATAATTCAAGTTAAAGGTCAAGCCATGAAACTTATCCCTAATGTGCATTTCATTACAATACTAGAACCCCTATCTCAAACTATGCTTTTAATGACATGGCCCTTACTATGATTCAAATCAAAGTCCAAGTGCCCCTAAGATAAATTTTAATAATAACTTAGAATCATAAGAATAGATCATTTTTTGCACTACTACCCTAACTATGTATGGACAACAAGTTGATTCCTCTAATGATCCTAAAGTAGATACAAATACCTAAGAAACAATTGAGATATATACTTAAACACATCACTAGCAGATGGCCAACTAAATATAGACCTATTTTACAATTCATTACTTATTAATTGGAGGATGGTACATAATTGTATATGGTTGACTCTAGGGACTTAATTAATATTATGCCTCTTGAGGTCACTGATGAGCTAGGACTATAAATTAATTAAATATAAATATTTTTGTAAAGGATTCAAGGTAGGTGCATGTAATTGGTGTTGTAAATAGTGTGGAGGTTTAGTTAGTTGCTTACCCTAGTAAATCCTTTATATAATAGACATCATCATGATGGATTTCCCTACTAAGTGGGGTATGCTACTATCAAGAAAGTTGCTTGCTACCATCAAGGTATTTGTTAACTAGCTAGAATACACTTGTCAACCTCAATAGTTAGAAAACCAACCCCACTCTTGAAAGGAGGCTACAAGCCTCCCTAGGGTCATAGGTTCATTAGGTATTAGCATTATTAGATAGTTCAGTGGTTATGTGTTTACTATTTCAACAAGGGGCCTAGTAAAGACCCAAGTACAAATTGGTTGCAAGGTATGATCATGCTTAGGTGGTCTATTGCAAGTATGAGCAATTAGTGTTGTCATTGATATCTATTGTTGAATGAGATTCTTGTAAGAGTATGATAAGTTGAAATTTTCCATTCTTTGATTAGTTGCATTGTGTTGTCATTAGTAAAGCTACTAATGTAAACCTATAGTGATGATTTGATAAGATTTTTTCTACGGTTGAGGAAATATTGAAGATGATGAGGATGTGTGTTCTTATGTTGCTCCAAATTTATTCTAGGTTGAATATTTTCCTATGCAATTATGTACATTGGGGAGAGTAGTTCAAAGGTGTTTTATTCAATATTGGTATGTTGGATTATTGTGCAAAAGAAAATGTGTTCACCAATGTGTGAAATGTGTATTACAGAGCTATCTAGGAAAAATGTCTTTGCTTCGTGTTTCTCCACAAAGAATTTTTAGGCTTGTGGTTCTGAGGGTGTGTTGATTATGTCAATATCATTGTTCAGTCAAGGTGGTTTAAGGTTTGGTGCTTCGAAAGTCAGTTTATTGTGTTACAACGTATGACAGAGTTGTCTGAGTGTAATGGGTGTGTTCATTCTTTAGGTGTAAGTTATTGCGAAGGATTTTTTTGGATTTTAGGGTGTTTGCGGAATATTATAGATCATGTTTAAGCACGGTGTGTGGTTTTCAATTCATCCTTGGGTTTGAGGAAGTGTGTACTTAAAATTTCAATGGTGTTTTCAGGGGTAACGATCGACCTGGTGTTCACACTACTTGTGATGGACAATTATTATTTGTAGAAGCATTTTGTAATGTGATGTTGTTGATTTAGGTCTCAACTAAGGTGTGATGTGGTCCGATTTCACTTCTACCCACCATGGAAGTGTTTTGGCATCGACCTAATTTGAATTTGCACAGTTGATGTGTAAAGACAACCTTGGAGAAGGTTTCAAGGTTGAAGACAGTATAAGTATGAGTTGAGTTGTTGAAGGATGTTAAGCTAGATGCAAGAGATGAAAATGATATGAAGTGCGGAATTGTAGAGTGTGAATTTGAGAAGTGTAATGTGAGATTTCATGTGTTAGATTACTAGATGTAGTGAGTAAGGGGTGTCTACAATTCTTCAATCATGTTGTGAAGGTGTTGGTAGATTTTTTGTTGCATTGAGATTTTTATCTCTATGTAACTTCCTCTCTATCTTCTTTTCTATTTTGGTAGTTAGCCTTTCTTCTTTGGGTAGTGAGCCCTCCAGGAGTGAGCCCTATTGTATTTAGTTTTGATATTACTTTTATTGTGAGCTAATCCTCACTGTGTTTTTTCCCTTCTTAGGTTTTCCACGGAAATCTGGTGTTCTCTTGTGTATGGTGTTAAGTTGTTTTAGTTTTTTTTATTTGATTTTCATGATAAATCATCATAATAGATTTAAGGGTTTAATGAATAAGTGTGGATCTGAATGCTAATGAGGGTTATGAAGTTTTAAGGTACAATTGATTAACCCCCCTTAGTTGTCTTGTGCATTCAACATGGTCAAGTTCCAAGCTTGGGTTTGTGGTTTTTAAATTTATAAAGGTGCATGAATGATATTTTAATAGATTATATGTGCCTTGATTATAACCAAGAAAATATTCATACTAACAATGTATAATTTCCTATCCATTTTTTTACAACAATAGAATAGAAATAAATTTACTAAGAAAAAATGTCCTTTACATTCAAAAGAAAGTTGTTGATTTCAATTTTTAAAACTAAAACTACAAAGGAGAAGTTTAAAATATACTCTAATTGATTCTATGAAAAAGAAAAAATATTAAGAGGGGGAGAGGAAATAAAGGCAATTGTTATTCTAGAGAATAAACTTATGTTGTAGGATGAAACAAAAAAGTTGTAACTTTATAGGAGTGAATTTGCACCCCTTGTGTAAATTCTAGTCTTACATACCCCCACCTTAGAAAATAAAACTAGAAGGCGTAATTCCACATCACCCATTTGAAATGCATCCACTTGGTGCATGTTTTGTGTGTCAATGGGGAATTTTCATTAGGGATGCGAGCACAACGCACAAACATTTGCATGGCGCACTGCCATCCTTAACAGATTCTTGTCTCTAGATTCTATAGGGATGTTACACTCCTCATTGGGGACGAATTTTAATGCCTCTATGTGACCAACCAACCCGAAAACATCTCCTTTTGATCTTCAAATCCATCCAATTCAGTATCACTTGATCTCTTTCACACTTCTTGATCTTCTTAGCAATTCTACACATAATCTTTGTAACATTATAGCAACTTTCACAACTCCATTGAGCATTGTAGTAGCTTGTTACTCCACCCATTCCATTTTGTATGTGTGGTACTACCAAAGAAGATACTATTTTTGAGTCTTGCAAGACATCCCTTCATCGTTTCTACAGTTGCATCGACTTTGCCAAGCTCATTGCTTGCATTCTCCCTTAATTGGTCTTGAGAGCCTTTGGGTGGAGGTGGTTACACTTCATTTTCCTTTTGTGGTTTGATAGAGTAGCGTAGCATCTTTCGTAGTGTTCAATACTCTCTTTTCTTCTTTCCTTTATCATACTTTCTACTTCATGGATTTTGTAGTTGTTCGTGGAGGTGGAAACATCAAAGCAAGGGTTTGACTAAGGCAAACCCCTATACAACCCAAAAATTTTCCCCTCTTGCTTGTGTGTAGGTGAACATGTGCATGGAGCTCACTAGCGAACTAGTGCTTTTGTGAGTTGACATTTGTCACCCTTGTTTTCTTCTACTTATTTTATCATTTACGCATTTATTTTTTGTACTTCATCATTTTGTTCATTTTGTTAAAGTTAGTTAGCTAGGTTGTTAACTAGGTTTATGGTTTTTTACACTGCATTTTATGTTTTTTGTCCATAAAGACACCAACGTGCCACACTGTCATCCCAGACCCACACTCCCATCCTCAGACAAAGAGCTATCTGATGTGTAGTTTAAACTCTAGAAACTTGCTCATCTATCCTAAATTAGACTTTTAGGTCTGTAGAGTGATATAAGCACCTGATAGTGCTCTTCATTCTTGATTCTAATCCCAAAATACCCATTAGCTTGAGGTAAGTTAGGGCAACCCTCCGCTCTTGGCTCTCCATGACCTAGAGCCTTGGTGTGGTTGGTCCCCCTCTCTTACATATTTGGTGAACCCAACGTGAACTATTTTGGTTTCATTTAGCGATGTTGAAGGTTCCTTTCCTTATATCCTAGGAGTGTTGTAGGTGTGAGTGTTGTGAGATGTTTTTCCTTACAACCCAACCTACAACCCCTAGTAGGCATAGTTGGAAGGTTCCATAGGCATTGCAGAATTAAGCCTTAGTTGGGTTGATGTCTAATTGTGAACCTTTGGAGGCTTTCTGAAAGTGTTTAGTGTACGTGATGGAGTCCTTTTTGAATCTACCTATCCCCTTCGCACAACCTGTGATTAGTTTTTCTAGTATAACTTTCACCTCATAGGACCTATCAATGGGTTTTAATAGAGAGCCATCTCCTCTTTGCATCCCCACATGAATCAATGGAAACACTGTAATAGGTGTTCTTGTTGACCTGATGTGTCAGGTAAATGTTATGACTGAGGAGATTATGTTAATAAATTTCCTACATAAAGATGGGTATAATGCACCTAAAAGTACCATTTGTACACATAATGGACTCTCCATACCTCCCCTTGGTAGAATCACCTTGTCAATCCTTATTGAACCTAAGTCAATAAACATGTGTTTTGGCATAATCCCAGTGTCCAAGCTCTTCAGAGTGAAACTGGGTATCCCCTAGTTGGTCGCTATGAATGTAGTTCCCTTGATTGTGCATGAATGCTTGAAGTTTATTCATGAGAGTTCAGTGTACACAATCCATGACATCGACTATAAATAGCTAGTTTGCATGGTAGTTATTCCTTATACTACTTTTGGCCTACACCCATTGGTCCATTTTTGCCTAAGATGTACCTCTTGTATTGGACCTATGAGAAGTACAAGAAAGGGTGCTTAACACCTAAGGTGAGGTACCCTTCATCTCCTTATGTTGTCTCACATAGGGCTTGTTTGAAAGTTGCCAGTGATGTTTCCATGGCTCATAGAAGGAAAGAAGAGAAATGTTCTTGAGGCTCCTCTTCCTCCTCTTCCACTGTCCAGTCTACCACTTCCTCTCGCCCTACTATGGTGTCATTAGATTCTACTTTTCATTTGTGGGAGAACCCTATGGTGCATGTTTGGCAAAAGCCCAAGCGTCCTGCATTTGAACTTCTTGTTCTACCCATGGTCATGCCTAGGTTCATTCAATATGGTAGAGGGAAGAGTCCTCATGGGGAATCCTCTATATCTCAGCCTCTGTGGCTTCCTGCCTTTCCTGCTCCTAAGGCAGTGAGTGGGAAGAGGCCTGCTGCTAAGGCACTAGAGCCAACTCCCCTTGTTGTTTCTCAGTCTCTTCCTCCTACTCCCATCTAGGAGTATCTCCCTCCACCATAGATGATTGTGATGGAAACTCCTATGGTTGAGCAGGAGCCTTCTATCCCGTCTCAAATCCTGGTCTCTAGCTCTTAGAGTAATAGAAATCTCCTTGTGCATTAGCGCAAGTGTCGGTGAAAGGCTCTAGCAGTTGAGTAGGTTGCTTTTGCAAAGGAAGGGGATCCGACTGCCCCTATTTTAGAACCTCTTGTTGTGTCCTCCTCTCCTATCCCATTTTCTTTAGTTCAATCAAATTTAGTTTTTCTTTTGGCTCCTGCTGTGAGCATGAACACACCTAACCCTAAAAAGGTGCAGGTGTTCATTGCTCCTTTAGTGGAGCCGCCTCTTTTGACCCTCCCAGACATCCTGTCGTTCCCTAAACCTATATACATGTCAAACATCTCGATGGTGTCTACCACAGTTTTCTCCTCCTCCATGCCTCTTGCCTCATCTTTGGGGAGTTCACATCCTTCAACAAGGGTGTTGGCAAGAAGTTGAGTCCACGGCCATTTAGTGGAAGTGTTTTCCTTGATTTTCAAAATTGGCACATTTAACCTTAAAATTTGAAGCATTTAGAGATGGAATCTTGGAAAAATTCACTGATCATAAAATGCAGTATTCAGAGTCTAGTTTCCAAATATGTAATTTATTTTAATATCTAGATGATATAAATTAGTTTTCAATAGGCGTTTCTAAAAACCACTGTTTAAAAGTCATTCTTTTTACCATACCATGCATGTTTATGCCATCCATATTTTGACCTAAATAATCATATTTTTCTAAATCCTTTTGAGAAAATATTTGTAACTCATTAAAGCATGCTTTCTGTAATTTTTTGTTATTTTAAAAAAAAAAAAAAAAATTTGTTAATTTTGTATTGGCCATATTTGGTGTCTTGAAAAATCATCGTGTACGTCATGCATAAGATGACCTAAACTTATCTTTTTTTGATTTCTTTTTAAATTGAAAAGAACTGTCTGAAGTACGTTTTCGTGCAATCTGTTTGTCAAAATATTATGTTAATAAAAATTTATTAAAATACTAAAAAACCCTGATAATTCGATTTTATGGACTTGTTTAATTAGAAATTAAATAAATATAAATAAAAAATCCAATTGTAAAAAAATTACATACTTGGAAACTACACTATCTCATCTATAATGGGTTTTCATTTCATCAAAAATTTCTTCAAAAAATGTCTTCAAACGTATTCCCAAAATCACTATTTTCTTGTGACATTGTTAGGACCTTCAACTTACAGGTCAAACCAAGTCCAGGGCCTAGGTTTGGATCCCCAAACCTTTTCCCGAACCCAAAAGAAAAGCACAAACCTAACCAAAAATTCATATTTTAAAAAACGGGATCCCGTTTCATAAAAAAAATATGCTTTTAAATAGGATCCCATTTTGAAAATTGCCAAAATGGAAAAATTTCAAAAAATTGGTAGTTTCCAAAAATGGAAATTTTTTGAAACGAGATCATGTTTTGAAAACTTTCCGAAAAAGGAAAAATTTTCAAAACAGGTTCTCGTTTTTTATTTAGGCTTAGGATCTTGAACCTAAATGGGATCTTGTTTATTAAAAAGTGAGATCCCATTTTTTGCAAGTCGATTTTATCTTTTTGCCTAAGGTAAAAACTTTCATGTTTCATGGACTCATCTTCTTACTCTTACCCACAAAGTAGAAGGTGGAGTTTGGCCCTTCTAGTAATGGGGGCCATAAGAGGATTCAACCTTCTTTAGAGGGTGGTCTTGCACTAGCATGTGTCGTCCTAGTGACGAAGCAGGTTTTGGCTTCCCCTGAGTTTGTCACTGCTCTCGAGTCACTCGGTGAGCCTATCCATGAATCTCAGGCACCGCTTTCCTCATCCATTGAGGTAACACATGACACTCCCATGAAGTTCATGTTTAACTCTTTGGATGAGGTCCCAACCTTGTCAACAATCTTCACAAAATTGCTAACCTTTGCTCCACAAGAGCCGAGTGGAGAAGACCTTGCAGAGCCTTCTTCCTTGGCCCTTGTTGTGGGATGGTTGGAAGGTTCTCCCCTTAATATTCCACCATTGTAGGCTCGTCTTCCTTCCCCATATAATGATCTAGATTGGGAAGCAGATGACCTCTTGGTTGATGAGTGTTAGGGGGGCACCTCTTCTTTACCTTTAGATTAGGTGTGTGTTTTTTGTGATGTTTTCCCTCATGCTTGCGTTATGTGTTCTTGGATGACCCTTGTCACCCTTGTAGGTGCTTGGATACATGAGTGATTATGTGTTGTAAAACTTCTTCTATTTGTGGCATCATTCTTCCTCAATTATGTGTATTGATTTTTAGAAAATTGGGGACAATGCAAAGTGTTGGGGGCATTTAGGCTTCTCTTCCATGTTGACCCAATTTTTTATTTTCATTTTTTTCTCGTGCATTTTTCATATGGTTTGATATAGTAAGGGTTTGATGACAGTTCATCTATATACTATTACTATACTTATATATATTTATGAGCAGCTTTGATCCTGAAATATCAGATCACCCATGTGCCCTTTGTTCATGATGTCATTATTTCTTTTTACAGTTTTATTATCTTTCTCTCTTCTTTGCTTGAGTTGTGATGTTGTGGTGCCTATGTGTTATCGCTCATGTGTGCAAAAACATCAGCACACTGACATCTCCTTAGGTTATCACATTCTTTTGTGTTCATCGCACACCACCCTAAGGAGGGGGCTACCATGTCAACCTTGATTTTCAAAAAATGCATTTGGTGACTAACGAATCTTTTCTCAAAAATATTTGCAAACATTTTCAAAAATCACATTCTTAACAAGGACCTCCTAGTGGAATGGGTTTCCTTCATCAAGGGTTTGCAAAGAAATAACTTGAAGAACTTTCCTTTGAGGAGGGAGCAAATTTTCTTGTGGGAGAAGCCTCGACCTTCCCCTTGCGAGGGGGAATTTTCTTCCTTTCGAATTCCTTAATGAAGTGATTTTTTTTTTAAAGGATTCCTTGATGTTGAATTGATTTTGTGAAAAAATAAAATTATTGCACTTTCAAACAACATGTCCCTTGAGTGGACCCCTCTTATTTTGAAGGGTTCCCAAGGGACCCCTTTGAAAGCTTTTTCAATTTTCTTGACATTTTGCGTGAAATTCTGTTTGTTTTCCTATGTGGCTACTTTTTTTGAACATGTCGCTTTGTAGGTATGCCTGTGAGGTTGATTTCTAGTTTGACTCTACACAGTCCCCCTTGCATTGGGCTTCCTTCATTAGAGAGTACTTGGGGGAATGCCTTCTTTGCAGATCTAAGGGCCTGTGAAGCACTTGCATCTTGTGAGATTTGTCCATCATTGGTCTATGGGCCTTCGGTGTACTTTATGCAACTTCATAGTTCCATAGAGCTACAAAGTCCTTTTATTTGAACCTCCCCAAGAGAGAGCACCTGTGGAGTCCCTTTCCTGCCTTGTGCTTTCGATCTCGCAATATTAGGGTTTGCTTCCTCGATGGTTCAAGTATACATCTCTAACTCTTTCATCTACTTTACCAAACACTCATCGATACTCATGCTTTTTAAAGTGGGGGAAAAATGTATAGGAGTAAATTTTCACCCCTTGTGTAAATTTCCCTCTTACATACCCTCACCTTAGAAAATCAAACCCGAATGCATAATTCCACATCACTCATCTGAAATGCATCCACTTGGTATGTGTTTTGTGTGTCGATGGGGAATTTTCATTAGGGATGCGAGAGCAACACATGGATGTCTATGCAACTCGCTACCATCCCTGATAGATTGTTTCCTTTGGAGTCCACAAGGATGTTACACTCCTCAATGGAGATGAATTGTAATGCCTTTGTGTGACCAACCGACTCAAAAATGTCTCTTTTTGGTGTTCAAATCCATCCAATTCACTATCACTTGATCTATTTTACACTTCTTGATCTTCTTAGCAATTCTCTACACAATCTCTTCAAAATTCTAGCAACTTTGGCAAATCCATTTAGGATTGCAGCAGCTTGTTACTCCACCCACTCCATTTTGTATGTGCGGTGCTACCATAGAAGCTACAAGTCTGGAGTCTTGCGAGACCTCCCTTCATCACTCTTGTGGTCGTGTCAACTTTTCCAAGCTCATTGCTTACATTCTCCCTTCATTGGCCTTCAAATCCTTTTGGTGGAGGTGGTAACACTTCATTTTCCTTTTGTGGATTGATAGAGTAGCTTAACATCCATTTTAACGTTCAATACTCTCTTTTCTTCTTTTCTTTATCATACTTTCTACTTCATGGATTTTTTGGATGTCTATGGAGGTAGAAACACCAAAGTGAGGGTTTAACTGAGGCAAACCCCTATACAACCCAGCAATTTTCCCCTCTTTCTTGTGTGTAGGTGAACATGTGTGTGGAGTTCGCTAGCGAATTGGTGATTTAGTGAGTTGACATTCATCACTCTTATTTTCTTCTACAATTTTTTTTATCAGTTATGCACTTATTTTTCATACTTCATCATTTTGTTCATTTTTTTAAAGTTAGTTAGCTAAGCTATGAAGTAGGAGTTTAGTTTTTTAGACTACATTTTACGTTTTTTGGTCATATGGATGTCAGCACGCTAGAGAGACACCAGTGTGTAGTGTTATTCTCCTAGACCTACACTTCCATCCTTAGATAGAGAGTTGTGTGAGGTGCAATTTGAACTCCAAAAACTGACTCGTCTAGCCCAAATTAGAATTTTAGATCTATAGAGTGACAAAAGCACTTGTGAGTGCTCTTTATTCTCAATTCTTATCCCAAGATACCCGTTAGCTTGAGGTAAGTTAGGGCAGCCCTCCACTCTTTTCTCTCCATGACCTGGAGCCCTCATGTGGTTGGTCCCTGTTGGCAAGAGACACTAGTTAAATATATCATTTTGGTTTTGTCATTGATGGAAACCCTATTCTATGATTTGATCCACACATCATCATTTTATCATACCGAAAGTCGGATCGAAGTTTTGTAATTAACCAAGAACAAAGCATTTGACAAAATTGTGTTCATCAATTCATATGTAATTTCCTATTATCATTTTGAGTTGTGTATCTCAGGGAAGATATTTTGGTGTATGTACTATCTTATCCAAGAATCATCAAGATACACATTCATTGGTGTGCAAGTTAGAAGATCTGGTTGATTAATTTCCTGCTTATCAGTACAAAAAGCCAACTTCATGAATATAATATGTTGTGGATAATTAAGGAGTAATTGTTTAAGTATTTTCATGTTTGATCATATTGATTTGGTTCATTACTATCCTATGGCTGAATTTTGTAGGTGCACATTGAGAATTAACTATGGATTGAGCTGACAGTTTGTAAATATTTCCATACTTTTATTGGAGCTAACAAGTAGTGATTAAATCCTTGGAGGTAGATATATGTAATCGATTAATTATATCATTTTGATATAGGTGTGTGATGTGTGTTGGTGAGTGTTGCGAATAGTAGAAGGATTATGCACAATTTCACTTGTACATAAAAGGATTTGTGATACGAGTTGAAGTAACTAGAACTATGTTCAGGCATTCATAGATGATACTCTTTCATTTAAAATCTCTCAGGTGGATTTAATATGAATATTTTGTAAGACAGTGAGTCTTCATTTATGAGCAGTGAACTCTAGGTAGTGTGCTTAAATGCAAGTGCATTCCCATTTTGTAAACACTTATTTTTGAGTATACTCATATTATGGATTTACCTTCCACCATGGTTTTTCTCCTATCAGGCTTTCCACATAAAAAATATTTATGTAATGGTTTTATGGTTGTTTTCCTTATGTTCATGCATATTTCTTTTGGTTGAATGTTATAAGTGCTTTCAGGATCAGATTAATAAAGTTAAAAATTGTAGAGCACTGACTCACCTCCCCTCACAGCATTCCTTGATTCCAACAATTGGTATTAGAGATTAGTTCCTCGGAAGAATTTTAAGAGCTTGGAAAAGATACAAGAAATTAATTCAATGGACTTAGAAAGTCTTCAACAACCTAACCCTAGATGATCTTGATCATTAAAAATCTGAAGTTTGAAAACTGCAAGAAAACCTCATGGATGCTGAGAAATTCATTGAGTCTTTGAAAGATAAAATCAATAAGTCTAGGGAGAAGAGAAGGGAACTTTGTGATCATATTAAGAAGAATGATGGTAAAATCATGAAATATGAACAACTAAGTCAAGCCTCGAAACAAAAGACAGAAGAATGTGAAAAGCTTACTAGAGATAATGCAGTCCTAAAGCATGAGATGGAATCTATTATGATGAGGATGACCAAGGAGATTGAAGATAGAAAGAATAATGAAGAGAAATTTTCTCAGTCCTTGAAAGATAAATCTAAAGAATGCAACATAATTAATGATAGACTCATAAATCTGGAAGTTCCAAATCTGGACAAAGGAGATTTAGGCAAGGAAATCAGATGAACAAATTTGGAAGGTATCTAGTAAGACAACCTAATGCTCAAAGATTCAATGGTTATTTTTTTGTTTGCAATAAATTTGGTCATATGGCTTCTCAATGTAGAAGTACAATGAATTCAAATGGTCCATCATTCTTCGATCAATGCTTTAATTGCAACAAGTATGGTCATAAGTCAAATGAATGTAGAAATATGATGAAATTTTTTTATAAAGATGTCAGATGCAACATGTGCAATAGATTTGGCCATATTGCTAATCAGTGCAGATCAATAGAAAATCAATGGAACAAATGGTTTGGAAAAATAAATGTGGTGGGCTACAATTGCAACAAATTTGGTCACATTGCTAGATTTTGTAGAAACATAAAGGGTTTGATAAATCAAAGAAGAAACATGTAGAAGAATGAAAAAGGGAAAGGGAAAGTCACTACAGGTGAGATCGGGACATAAATGAAGAAGATATGGGTGAACAAGAGTTATTCTATTGTAGAAAATGAGCCAGCACTAGAATTTGGTTCTGGTAATTCATTCGGGAATTAGTTCATGGTCTCTGCCCTAGGGGGGGTTCTCAAGAAAATCCTTCAAACCCCTTGTCGGTAGTTGGTACCGGGCTATGGATGAGTGCAATTATTACATTTATGATCCACAGATGCTACTAAAATAGTTGGAGAGACTACTTGTGCTAAGTTGAAGGTCTGCAAAAGAGTTATCTTTCATAGTGTATGGAAACATGGTATTCGGATGAGTTAGGGAAAAAACATTTATTGCGACAATAAGTTAGGTATGTGAATGATAAAAGGTCATTTGTATTGTTCATTTGTCACTTTGCACTTTGAAAAGAAGAATTTTGTAGAGCTCTGAAGCAAACTTTGGAAAAATTTGGCAAAGATACAAGTGTGAAAATGTATTTATCGGGAAAACTTGTGAACTTTTGAATTTGCAAAAATTGCTACTCCATTGGTAGTTGATGTCAAGGATAGACCCCGTCCAAAATTTAAGTGGAATCCTTTCAAATTTGTTGATATAGAGCCCTTAGGTGCACTTTCATCCATTCCATATGACGTCTTGCATATTGAAGAAATTAAGGAATACATTCATGCAAACATTGAGGAGTTAGGGAGCTCGCAGTTATTGAATTTGTACAACAATCACATTATAGGGGAGGATTTCTCTATTAAAATTGAATTCAAAACCTTAGAGGAAAAGAAATTCATGCAGATTGTAAAATTTTCCATGTTTGAAGAAAGTGAGTGGGTCTGGTATATTTTAAGTCGTGTTCATGTTGAATTTATGTGGTTGAATCAACCCTTTAAGATTACAAAAGAAGCCATAAGTGTTGTTACTAGTTTAAGTTCCTTTGGTGGATTATCGATCTTGAAGTCCATGAAGAATTAGATAGTTACTGATGCAACTGGTTCAGTGTATGATAGAAGAGCTATGACAATTAATGATATTATTGATGTGGATTTTAGATTTGCATCAATGGTCATTGGTTACAAAATCTATCATTCCTGCTGAGATAATATTGTATCTAGCACAACTATCTATGCAATGTACTAGATGGTAAAGGAGAATGAAGAATATGATCTATGTGAGCTACTTAGAAGCTAGTTGATGGAAAATCTTGGTAAAATCAAGAAAGATAAGAAGAATTCCTTCAAATATGGTAATCTATTGTTGTGTTTGTTTTGTTACTTTATGAATGAAGTTTCGGGATTTGGAAAAGTAAAATGGCAAGGTAATAAACTTGTAGCTGCTCAAATTAGAGATATCTTGCGTAGACTTGGTGATAGTAAGACAACGAATACTGCAATCTGGGGTTATTTCAAGAACTTTCAGAATAAGATGCAAGCAAGAGAAATAATTCCTATCTATTGTGGAGAAGTACAAAGATACTATATGTTTTATAGTTGACATTGATCAATGCCTGATGGAAGTTGTAGATCTTAGAATAGTCTAGATTATGCCAATGGGCTATGAGGTTGAGGAACATATTTTGGAAATGTATGTTAAACATTTGCTGATCAAACCTCAGGATCCTTCAGAAGGAAGATTTGGTACATTTTTTGAAAAGGATATACAAGTACATAATTAACTAAGGAAGCTTGTAATAGTCAGGAGAGTAAGAAGAGAAGTGGAAGCCTTTGCAGAAAGCATGGGTTTATTTGCAAAAGTTGTGAGAGAAGCGAGAAGAAAGAGAGAACAAGGTGAAGCAAGAGAGCCTGTCAAAACTGAATTTGCTAGTCCAGTAGTATCCTCTTCCCGAACTAGATCTAGAAGAATCTCTACTCTCCCCTTTGGTTCTACAAAAAGGTCAAGTCCTATGAAATTACAAGCCAAGTCATTTGGTAAGGAAGGAAAAAGGAAGAAGGACAAAAGAAAAAGATTTTATATTGTTGTTTCTGAAGATGAAGAGACTGAATTTGATGCAGAGATAAGAGAAATCAAGCAAAAAGGCACAAAGGAAAAAATAGTTTCAAAATACAAGCCCTCTAGTGAAAAAGTGAAAGAAAAGAAGAGGATGAAAACTGAAAAAGCAAGTATGTCTGTAAAAGAAGTGGAGAATGCATTAATTAAGGATGAAAATCTTAGGCCTCTTCGTGAATGGTATGACACTTTTGATAGTGTCGATCAGAGAATTCTTGAGGAAGCCTCAATAAAATGCTTGAATAATTTCAATAAGGCACTTATTGAAATAATTTTTGCATTACCCAAAATTCTTTATGAAATTTTGGAAATGAGAAGAGTGAATGCCAGAATTGAGGATGAACAATTGAAAGTGAGAATTGTTGTAGATTTATGTTTGGTAATGTCTATTGAGGAAATGAGGACAATTCTGAATGGTGCCAAGAAATACTTCAAGAGAAAAACAAGATTAAACAAGCTCATGAGTGATCAGATTAAAGAAGTAGAAAAAGAAACTAAAAAAAATCTTAAGGAAGTTTTGTTAAGGAACAAAATCAATGCTTTTCTTTTGAGGAAGTGCATGATGGAAATGTTTCACCTAGTTTGATAGTAGAAGAAGAAAAAGGAGATGTAGTTGAGGACACTCGAATTCCTCTTGATGTGCATGATGCAAAAATTCCTATGGAGACTGAAGCTTCTAAGGTTGTGTCGATTGAAGAATTTGAGATTCCTAAAGATAAGCAAGAATTTGTAGCTGAGGAAATAGTGATTGAGGGAAAGAAGGTTGGAATAAAGGAAGTTATGGTAAAAGCAAGAGACACTGCTAAGGAAGTGAAATATTTTTTGGAAGAACAACATGAATAATTTGATTATGAACTATTAAAAGGTCTTATCAACTTGGACACTTTATCCCCTATTCAGAAAATGAAGGTAGCTTCATTCGCTCAGAATGAGGCAAGGGAAGAAATTCTGAAATCACATATTGAAGATAGTGAGCTATTGAATCTTGCATTCGGTATTGTGGAAAAAAAGAATGCCTACATATGTTTAGTATCCATCTAGTTCTCATTTCAGTGAGCTAAAGAAGCTTATTAATGTTGTAAGTACTCATTTTGAGTCCCTTGAGAAATCAGCTGAGGATAAGGTACAAAAGGAGTTTGATGATAAAAGATTCAATACATTGAAAGGGATGATAGCTAGGGATAAATCTTTTGTAGCTACTTGTATAAATAAAATTCAATTTTTTTTTACTAAAGGTGGTAATATTTATAAATCGTGTCTATCTTTATCGAAGTTCACTAAGGACTTTGAAAAGAAAATAAAAGAATGTGAAAAATAGCTAGCAGATATCACTCAAGCATTAGATCCTCTAACCATCTTTGTTGGAAAGCAAGAAAGTCAAGTCTTATCCCTGCTTGACAAGATCAGAAGCTTGAAGCATGAAGAAAGTAAAATGGTTGAAAGATTTTGTGAGATTAGAGGAATAATTGGTCCTAATATGGAAAAAATCCTTAATCATCTCTAGGGGAGTTGTGTTTTTTTAATTTTGAAAGGTGGCAGTGTATTCATGTTGGTACTGATCCGACACTTAGTCATTTTTCTCTAAGTGTTTCCATCAATGTCAAAGTGGGAGATTGTTGGCAAGAGACACTACAAATATCATTTTAATGTTGTCATTAATGGCAACCCTGCTTCGTGATTTGATCCACACATCATCATTTGCTCATACCGGAGGTCAAATTGAAGTTCTATAATTAACTATCAAGCAAGAACAAAGCATCCAACAGAATTGTATTCATCGATTCATATGAAATTTCACGTTATCATTTTGAGTTGTGGATCCAAGGAAGATATTTTGGTGTATGTACTATCTTATCCAAGAATCATCAGGATACACATTCACTGGTGTGCAAGTTAGAAGATCTAGTTGATTAATTTATTGCTTATCAATACAAAAAGATGACTTCATGAATATAATATTTTGTGGATAATTAAGGAGTAATTTTTTAAGTATTTTCATGTTCGATCATATTGATTTGGGTCATTACTATGCTATGGTCGACTTTGGTAGGTGCACATTGAGAAATAACAATGGATTGAGATGACAGTTTGTAAATATTTTCATACTTTTATTGGAGCCAACAAGTAGCGATTAAATCCTTAGTGGCGGATATATATAATCGATCAATTATATCATTTTGATATAGGCGTGTGATGTGTGTTGGTGTGTGTTGCGAATAGTAGAAGGATTATGCACGGTTTCAGTTATGCATAAAAGGATCTATTATACGAGTTGAAGTAGAGTAAAGCAAAAGAGAAGAAATAGACAGAAGGTCAAGAAGTCGATTGTTGAGCCTAACTGGAACTATGTCCAGGCATTCATAAATGATACTCTTTCAGTTAAAATCTCTCAGATGGATTTAATCTGAATATTTTGTAAGACAGTGAGTCTTTTTTTCTAAGCAGTGAGCTCTAGGTAGTGTGCTTGAATGCAAGTGCATTCCCATTTTGTAAACACTTATTTTTGAGTATACTCATATTGTGGATTGGCCTTCCACCGTGGTTTTTCTCCTAACAGGGTTTCCATGTAAAAAATATTTATGTAATGATTTTATGGTTGTTTTCCTTATGTTCATGCATATTTCTTTTGGTTGAATGTTATAAGTTCTTTTAGGATCAGATTAATAAAGTTAAAAATTGTAGATAATTGATTCACCTCCCCTCTCAGTGTTCCTTGATTCCAAAAATTGGTATTAGACCTTAGTTCCTCAGAAGAATTTTAAGAGCTTGGGAAAGATCCAAGAAATTAATTCAATGGACTCAGACAATATTCAACAACCACTCTTGGTGGCCCTAGATGATCTTGATCAGTCAAAATATGAAGTTCGGAAATTGAAAGAAAACCTCGTAGATACTGAGAAATTCATTTACTCTTTGAAAGATAAAATCAAGAAGTCCAAGGAGAAGAGAAGGGAACTCAATGATCATATTAAGAAAAATGATGGTAAGAGAATGGAAGATGAACAACTAAGTCAAGCCCTAAAACAAAAGAAAAAAGAATGTGAAAAGCTTACTAGAGATAATACAGTCCTAAATCATGAGATGGAATCTATTATGATGAGGATGACCAAGGAGATTGAAGACAAAAAGAAGAATGAAGAGAACCTTTCTCGGTCCTTGAAACGGAAATATGAATAATACAACAAAATTAATGAAGGATTCATAAATTTGGCACTTGAATTGCAACAATCCAGAAACAATGAAGAACTTGAAAGATAGGTTGTTACCCTCAGAGATGAACTTGCTACTACAAATGAATTCAAGGTGAAGTTCAAGAGCAGCTCAACCAAGCTTGATGAACTGATTAAAAGTCAGAGGACTGAAGGTGACAAACAAGGTCTTGGATATGAGAAAGGAGAAATTTCTAGATCTAGACAAAGGAGATTTAGGCAAGGAAATCAGATGAACAAATCTGGAAGGTATCTAATAACACAAACTAATGCTCAAAGATTCAATGGTTATTGTTTTGTTTGTAATAAATTTGGTCATATGGATTCTTAAAGTAGAAGTATAATGAATTCAAATGGTCCATCATTCTTCAGTCAATGCTTTAATTGCAACAAGTATGGTCATAATTCAAATGAATGGAGAAATATGATGATTTTTTTTATAAAGATTCCAGATTCAACACGTGCAATAGATTTGTCCATATTTCTAATCAGTGCAAATCAATATAAAATCAATGGAACAACTAGTCTAGACAAAGAACTGTGGTTTGCTACAATTGCAACAAATTCAGTCACATTGTTAGATTTTGTAGAAACATAAAGGGTTCAGTAAATCAAAGAAGAAACATGTAGAAGAATGAAAAAGGAAAAGGGAAAGTCACTACAGGTGAGATCGAGACATAAATGAAGAAGATATGGGTCAACAAGAGTTCTTTTGTTGCAGAAAATGAGCCAGCACCGGAATTTGGTTCTGGTAATTCATCCAGGAATTAGGTCATGGTCTCTGGCCTAGGGGGAGTTCTCAAGAAAATCCTTCAAACCCCTTGTCGATAGTTGGTACCAGGATATGGATGAGTTCAGTGATTACATTTATGATCCACAGATGTTGTTGAAACGATTGGAGATACTGCTTATGCTAAGTTGAAGGTCCGCATAAGAGTTATCTTTTATAGTGTCTGAAAAAATGGTATTCAGATGAGTTAGGGAAAAATAATTTATTACAAAAAAAAATTAGGTATGTGAATGATAAAAATTCATTTGTATTGTTAATTTATCACTTTTCACTTTGAGAAGAAGAAGTTTGGAGAGCTCTGAATCAAACTTTTGCAAAATTTGCTGAAGATTCAAGTGTGAAGGTGATTCGGCAACAAAACCTCAAATTGGTGAAAAGGTATTTATAGGGAAAAATTGTGAACTTGTGAATTTGCAAAAATGGCTACTCCATTGGTAGTTGATGTCAAGGATAGACCTTGTCCAAAATTCAAGTGGAATCCTTTCAAATCTATTGAGACAAAGCACTTAGATGCACTTTTGTCTGTTTCGTATGACGTCTTGCATATTGAAGACATTAGGGCATACATTCATTCAAAAATTGAGAAGTTATGAAGCTCGCAGTTATTGAATCTATACAACAATCACATTATAGGAGAGGATTTTTGTGTTAAACCTGAATTAAAAACCCTAGAGGAAAATAAATTCATGTAGATTGTAAATTTATTGTGTTTGAAGAAAGCTTGTGGGTCTAGTATATTTTAAGCCGTGTTCATGCTAAATTTATGTGGTTGAATCAACCCTTTAAGATTACAAAAGAATCCATAAGCGTTGTTACTAGTTTGAATTCCTCTGGTGGATTGTCGATCTTAAAGTCTGTGAAGAATCAGACAGTTACTAATGCAATTGGTTCAGTGTATGATAGAAGAGCTATGAAAATTAATCATATTGTTGATGTGGATGTTAGATTTGCATCAATGGTCATTGGTTACAAAATCTATCATTCCACCTAAGATAATTCTATATCCGAGACAACTATTTATGTAGAAGTTGAGAAAGCCAACTTCATAGACCCCAAAGATCACCTGTCACATGCAACAGATATCCAAAACAAACAAGAGGATGTTCTATAAACTCTCAAGCAAATATGTGCAAGCATAAAACCAAAATATTGATTATTGAATGAACTGATAATTACAATGTGATCAATCCTTATGAGGAGATCAAGAAAAGCTAAAATTAGGAAACCCTAAAAGGAACCCTGGTGTGCACACTTAATAATTTATAAATAATTATTAATGTTCCTAATTTTAGCTTAAGCAACCTAAAGGAATAAGTAACTTAATTAATTAATCAATATGATTAAATCAATTAATTGTAATAACTTATTACTCTAACAACCCCCCTTAAGATGAACTTAGGGAGTAGCTAAAACACTAGAAAAAAGATGCAAGAAAGCAAAGATGGGTCTCGGCAACAAAGGCCTGATCAGGTACCCAAGTACAAATGCAGTGCAAGCTAAACTAATCAGGGTAAAGGAGAAAACCCAGTGGGAGCAAAACTCCTCCCCAAAATAGAATGCAAAGAGAAACTAAGTGATGAAAGATGGAGGACTCCATAGGACCCCCCAAGGACACCATCCATCAAAAAGATACATGAAAGAATCCCCCCAGAAGAGAGGAAGAAAGAGACCATAGATCCCCCCAGAATGAAGTGGCTCCAATGAATAGAAGAAATTGCATCTCCTGAAACAAGTGAGAGGGAAGAGGTCGAATGAAAGCAATCTCTGAAGGTGAAGTAGGTGTAGCCCAAGATGTCTCCACAAAATCAGGTGGGACCTCAACAAATTAAGAGGTCAAAGTAGGTGAAGACTGAATAGAAACCTCCAAAGATGGATGATCAATTGGATCCTGCTACATTGAAATGGAAGAAACCACATCTATAGTCATGGAAGTATCAACAACTGCAACAGTAGATAAAGGAGATGGAATGGATGGCTCAAGAGTAGGATCTGAAGTGAGAACTCCAATGTTCAAGTAGCCAAATGTCTCCTCTGAATGATGATTCACACTAGAAGTGTGATGAACAACTATAGAAACAGAAGCACCAGCAGTAGAAAAATTTGCAAAGGAACACAACCGAGATGAGTGATCCACCACCCTAGTAGCAATAACTTCTCTACTCTCCAAGTCTCTAATGATAACTGAATCAAGTGTGAACTTCACAGACCTCCCATTGCCTCCATGTGTGATCTGATATATAGAAAGAAGGTTGTTCGTCAAATGAGGAACACACAAGACATCCTGAAAAGTGTTGTCCCCAAAACTAATAAACCCCTTCCCTATAACACTCATGTATGTATTGTTTCCCATCAAAATAGGAGACATAGGGTGAGACTCAAAGGAAGTGAGCATAGTCTGTGTAGAAGCCATATGATGAGATGCTCCTGAATCTAGAAGCCATCTCCCTAATCCAAGACTCGAAGAAGCACAAAGAGCATGCCCCTTCATATCTGATGAAGTATGTAAACCAGTTGTGCCCCTGTCATGTTGAACTAAAGAAGAAGAAGAAGGAGGGGGGGGAGATGATGTAGACATCCTAGAAGGCAAATCAATTTGATGTTTCTGAAGAAGATTCTTCAGCTCATCAATGTCCTTCTTGTAGCAATTATGTTCTGCATGTCCTTCTCTCTTGCAATATGCACATGGGCCTTTATCCTTCCTAGATGATTTCCCCTTAGAAGAGGATGATGAATCTGAGGACTCCTTGTGTTGCTCATGAAATTTGGAATCATGTTGTTTATGTTTCTTTCCTTTTCCTAAAGAAGCCTTCTAATCTCTGGGCTCTTGTGATGCAATGAGTTCTTGTGATGAAGAGGGCTTCAAATTTCCCATATTGGCCAATTTGGCCTGCTCTTGAGTGAGAGAATATGAAAAATCATCAAAAGAAGGCATAGTAAATCTAATACCAAGTGCATCCCTAGTAGCATAAAAGGTAGAAACAAAAACTTAATAATCTAGTCCAAGCTTAGAAAGAATGGACAATATCAACTGAGAGTCTTCCTTTTGAACACCACACTGTGACAACTGCAATCTAAGAGACTTGAGTTTGGTGAAAAACTCTTGGATGTTGTCAAAATACCTAGGATTTAAGCCAATAAGCTCATTCTCTAACTGAAACCCTCTCATAGTATCTTGCTTCCCAAACAAAGACTGCAAAGTAGTCCAAACCTCATGGCATGTAGTGCAAGAATCAATATGAAAAATAAGGTCAGAAGAAAGAGAAAGACATAATGTACCATAAGCTTCATCACATCTATTAAACCACTTTCTCTTTTCAGCAACACCTGTAGGTTCAATTTATGTACCCATGGTTACCCTGTACAACCCTTTGTGTTTCAAGTGAATCTCCATTTGTTTTTTCTAACCAAAATAGTTGAATGGAGTAAGGGGTGCAATGTTATGTGTATCCATGATAGAAAGTAGAAATATATACTCTCAAAATAAAAAAACAATGCTCGTTGATCTCAAAAAAATAACTTGATTGTACGCTTCCCAAGAAAATAATTGAAAAACTAAAGGTTGAGATCAAACAGGTATATCAGATACCTGGTAAAAAAAATTGAAAAAACAAATCTGAGATCTGTATAGAGCACTGAACCAACTTTTCGACGCCTATTTTTTTTTGCAAAATAGATTCAGGACGCAAAAAAAATTGCCAAGGAGGTTGTAGGCATGCTTCTCGAGGCATGGACTTTCAAAATAAAAAATAAAAATAAAACAATAGAAAAACCGCATGTTTTTTGGCAAATCTTTGGCATTGCTAGAATAAATGGAGGGCGCCGCTAGCGCTCCACCCGACGGCCACCAAGAGCAGCGGCCCCGAGCGGCCCTGCCCCTTCCCACCACCGACTGGAGTACAACCCCCTTCGAGCCCTTTTCCCATAGACAGTCGGTCATATGGGGAACTGGGTGCTATGTGCCCAGCCCCCAGCCGCCTCCTGCAGAAACCGTGTGATCACATGGGTGACCAAGGGCTCCACCCTAGCCCCCAGTTCACCATCCCCTGGTCTCACATAGGACCAGGGGCTTTTTTTTTAAAGCCCCCTGGGTTGCCTGCAGGCCATATTGGCCATTTTGGAGCACCTTTGACAAAATTGGGCATAACTTTTGTGTACAATGTCCTTTTTTCGTAAAAGAGATAACATTGGAAAGCTGATTCTGATGCCGATTCAGTGAAGTGGTATTTTTTTTATTTTTCTCCAGTTTTATTTTTTAGGTCCTTGAACTCAGAATTTGTGTTTTTCACTCTGGAGGACATATCTTTTGACTCGGTGATCCTTTTTTCGCGATTCTTGCGGCATTGAAAATTTGGTTCTGTCCTCTACATAGATCTGAGGTCTATTTTTATTTTCTATTTATTCATGTTTAGACATTATCTCCTTTTGCAATCATTGGGTATTGTAATAAATGAACTGATATAAAGTTCCATCAGGGGGGTTTCTTCCATAATAGTCTAATTAGAGTGTGCATGCACTTTGATCTATATTATGTTTTGATGACAACTCACATGGGTTGTACTCTGGTTTCTTAGTTTCTTTTGGCCACTTTTTTTTCTGAGCTTGACACATATCAGATTCATTTTGGTTCACACTTTAGATTGAGAGCCTTTGGTTTATGATTCGCATCAGATCCATCTCAGTTTGAGGGCCACTAAATTTTTGGTTAATGTTCTCGAGTATTTATGGTACTTGTTCCCATGGAAGATTTTTAGTCTCAGTTTGGCATCGGCATCGAGATTCATGGCTTCTAGATTCTGTCATCATTTTATCATCTATTGTTGCTTTATGGATTCCAAGGTTGTTCCAGTTTGGTGTTTTTGAGTGTTTTGTGGCATCGAGTTTACCAATGGTTTTTCCTTCTCTACCCCATTATTGCATTTGTACATGGGTACCTGATCAGGCCTTGTTGTCGGGACCCATTCATATTTTCTTGCATTCATCTTATTTTTAGGTGCATGCTTATTTAGTCTCCCTAAGTTGCACTTATGGGGGGGGTGTTAGTGTAACTAATATTTAATTACACTTGCATTTAACTTTACTTAGGTTTTTCTTAGGTAATAATTAGTTTACTTAATTAATAAGTAAGTTTTAATTAGTTGATCTATTTTTAGAATTGAAAAAAACAACTTCTGGCTTTTATAGGCAAAAAAGGCCTCAAAATTGAAAAATAAAAAATTCTAACCTCCACCACTGCAAAGTTCATCGAACCAGCTTTCTGACGATATTTTGTTTTCGAAGAAAGGCCTTCGTTTGCCCAAGTTATGAGAAAATGTAAAAAGACCTATAAAAAGGCACTTCCAGCACTAATCAGAGGCAAAAATTAAGCACCTTTCCTTATGGCCTTTGGTTCTACATATGACCGGTTGTCGGCACTAGGGGCTGAATCCACAGCTCTTGGTCGCTGAGGTGACCCTGGCGGGGGTTGGGCCGGTCGGTGGGGCTAGGCGCACTAGCTCCTGGTCCTAAATGTGACCACGGTCCAGCGATGTAAGCCCGCGAGGGCTGAACGGGCGGTGCAGCAGGGAGCTCGTGGGGGCCGAGCACAGAGCGGTGGCGTTTTTCACTGATGGAGATAGCTGGTGGCAGCGGCGGTGGGTGGTGCGGCGGTGGCCGCTTGGTGGCGGGTGGATTTATAACTGGTCATACAAATTTTCCTACTGGTTTTTGATTTTTTTTATATATTTTTTTGATTTTCGTGCTATACAAATAGGGTTTTGGGGGCCATACGACCTCCATAACCAAAAAAAAAAATCCTTTTTTTGCTCCTTACTCCGAAATCGACAAAACGAAAGGCTTTTCTAAGGTTTTTGGGCACTCTGAACTCGATGACGATGTTTGTTTGGCCCAGAAATGCATAAAAAAATTGCCTACCCCTAGATGCACAACAAATCAACCTAACTTGAAACACTTGAATAGAAAAAGACGCTGTGAAAGAATATCTTCAAATCATGAACAGGCAGCAATAGGTTTGGAGCTCTGATACCATGTAGAAGTTAAGAAAGCCAACTTCACAAGCCCCAAAGATCATCTCCATGCAATCACTTGTCACATGCAACAGATATCCAGAACAAACAAGAGGATGTTTTGTAAACTCTCAAGCAAATATGTGCAAGCATAAAACTAAAATATTGATTATTGAATGAACTGATAATTACAATGTGATCAACCCTTATGAGGAGATCAAGAAAACCTAAAATTAGGAAACCCTAAAAGGAACCCTAGTGTGCACACTTAATAATTAATAAATAATTATTAATGTGCCTATGTTTAGCTTAAGCAACCTAAAGGAATAAGTGAATTAATTAATCAATATGATTAAATTAATTAAGTGTACTAAATTATTACTCTAAAAATTTATGCAGCATATTAGATGGTAAAAGAGAATGTGGAACATGATCTATGTGAGCTACTCAGAAGCTAGTTGATGGAAATAAAGAAAGATAAAAAGAATTCCTTCAAATATGGCAATTTGTTGTTGTGTTTGTTATGTTACTTTATGAATAAAGTTATGGGATTTGGAAAAGTATAATGTCAAGGTAATAAACTTGCAGTTTCTCAAATTAGAGATATCTTGCATAGACTTGGTGATAAAAAGATAAGGAATACTACAATTTGGGGTTATTTCAAGAAATTTAAGAATGAAATGCAAGCAAGAGAAAGAATTCCTATCTATTATGGAGAAGTACAAAGATACTATCTGTTTTATGGTTGACATTGATCAATGCCTGATGGAAGCTGTAGATCCCAGAATAGTATGGATTATGCCAATGGGCTATGAGGTTGAGGAACAAATTTTGGAAATGTATGCTGAAAATTTGTTGAGAAGATGTCAAGATCCATCAGAAGAAATATTTGGTACTTTTTTTGAAAAGGATATACAAGTACATAATCAACTAAGGAAGCTTGTAATAGTTAGGAGAGTAAGAAGAGAAGTGGAATCCTTTGTAGAAAGAATGGGTATATCTGCAAAAGTTGTGATGGAAGCTAGAAGAAAGAGGGAACAAGTTGAAACAAGAGAACCAGTCATAACTAAATCTGCTAGTCTGGCAGTATCCTCTGCTCGAACTTGATCTACAAGAATCTCTACTCTCCCCTCTGGTTTTGCAAAAAGGTCAAGTCCTATGAAAGCAAAAGACAAGTCATCCAGTAAGGAAGTAAAAAGGAAGAAGGACAAAAGCAAAAGAGTTTATATTTTTGTTTCTGAAGATGAAAAGACTGAATCTGATGTAGAGATAAGAGAAGTCAAGCAAAAATGCATAAAGGAAATAATAGTTTCAAAAGACAAGCCCTCTAGTGAAGAAGTGAAAGCAAAGAAGAAGATGAAAAATGACAAAATAGGTATTTATGTAAAAGAACTGGAGAATGCATTAATTAAGAATGGAAATCTTAGGCCTCTTCGTGAATGGTATGACACCTTTGATAGTGCCGATAAAAGAATTCTTGAGGAAGCCTCTATAAAATACTTCTATAATTTCAATAAGGAACTTATTGAAATAATGTCTGCACTACCCAAAAGTCTTTATTAAATTTTGGAAATGAGAAGAGTGAATGTCCGAATCGAGGATGAACAATTGAAAGAGAGAATTCTTGTAGATTTATGTTTGGTAATGTTTGTTGAGGAAATGAGGACAATTTTGAATGGTGCCAAGAAAGACTTCAAGAGAAAAAAAAGAGTAAACAAGCTCATGATTGGTCAGACTAAAGCAGTGGAAAAAGAAATTGAAAAAATTCTAAAGGAAGTTTTGTTAAGGAACAAAATTGATGTTGTCTCTGAGGAAGTGCATGATGGAAATGTTTCACCCGGTCCAGTAGTAGAAGAAGAAAAATAAGATGTAGCTGAGGACACTCAAATTTCTCTTGATGTGCATGATGTAAAAATTCCTATGGAGACTAAAGCTCCTAAGGTCGTGTCGGTTGAAGAAGCTGAAATTCCTAAAGACAAGCAAGAATTTGTAGTCGAGGAAATAGTGATTGAGGAAAAGAAGGTTGAAATAAAGGAAGTTCAAATAAAATAAATATACATTATTAAGGCAGTGAAAGAGTTTTTGGAGAACAACATGAATAATTTGATAATGAACTACTAAAAGGTCCTATAAACTTGGACACTTTATCCCCTATTCAAAAAATGAAGGTAGCTTCATTCGCTTAGAACAAGGTAAGGGAAGAAATTCTGAAATCACATATTGAAGATAGTGAGTTGTTGAATCTTGCATCTAGTACTCTGGAAAAAATCATGACTACATATGTTAAGGGTCCATCCAATGAGATGAAGAAGCTTATTAATGTTGTAGGTACTCATTTTGAGTCCCTTGAGAAATCAACTGAGGATAAGGTGCAAAAGGAGTTTGATGATAAAAGATTCAGTAGATTGAAAGGGGTGATAGCTAGGGATAAATCTTTGATAGCTACATGTATAAATAACATTCAAAGTGCTCTGAATGAAGGTGTTAATATTTATAAATCATGTCTATCTTTATCTAAGTTCACTAAGGACTTTGAAAAGAAAATAAAAGAATGTGAAAAATAGTTAGCAGATATCACTCAAGCATTTGATCCTCTAACTGTCTCTTTTGGAAAGCAAGAAAGTCAAGTCATATCCCTACTTGACAAGATAAAAATCTTGAAGCATGAAGAAATAAAAATGGTTGAAATAGTGTGTGAGCTTAGAGGACTAATTGGTCCTAAGATGGAAACAATGTTAAGTGCTTTGAAGGAAGCACAAGATGTTATGGTGGTCAATGATCCAATGAACCTTGAATCTGTAGAGATGAAATCTTACTTATTTTGTGGTCACATGGTTATCTTGGAGAGTCTCAAGAAGGTTTGGGACACGAGTTTGAACTTGTTGAAGAACAATTTTTCAGATTTATTGAAGTTTATGTAAGTTCAAGAAGCTTGTTTATACATATGTAATTTGTTCATAACAATTTTATTTGATTTTTGGTATGTGAATTCCTACCTTTGCCATTGATGTCAAAGGTGGAGAATGGAACAATGAAAAATTCCTTAATCATCTCAAGGGGTGTTGCATTTTTTAATTTTGAAAGGTGGCAGGGTATTCATGTTGGTACTGATCTAACACTTAGTCATTTTTCTCTGAGTGTTTCCATAAATGCCAAAGGGGGAGATTGTTGGCAAGAGACACTACAAATATCATTTTGGTGTTGTCATTGATGGAAACCCTAGTCCGTGATTCGATCCACACATCATCATTTTCTCATACCGAAAGTCAAATCAAAGTCCTATAATTAACTATCAAGCAAGAACAAAGCATCCGACATAATTGTGTTCATTGATTCATATGCAATTTCATGTTATCATTTTGAGTTTTGGAGCGTAGGGAAGATATTTTGGTGTATGTACTATCTTATTCGAGAATCATTGGGATACACATTCATTGGTGTGCAAGTTAGAAGATCCGATTGATTAATTTCCTGCTTATCAATACAGAAAGCCGACTTCATGAATATAATATGTTGCAGATAATTAAGGAGTAATTGTTTAAGTATTTCCATGTTCGATCATATTGATTTGGGTCATTACTATGCTATGTTCGACTTTGTTAGGTATGCATTGAGAATTAACTATGGATTGAGCTGACAGTTTGTAAATATTTTCATACTTTTGTTGGAGCCGACAGGTAGCGATTAAATCCTTAGTGGTGGATATATATAAGCGATCAATTATATCATTTTGATATAGGCGTGTGATGTGTGTTGGTGTGTGTTTCAAATAGCAAAAGGATTATTCACAGTTTCACTTGTGCATAAAAGGATTTGTGATACGAATTAAAGCAGAGCATAGCAGAAGAGCAGAATTAGATAGAAGGTCAATAACTTGATTGTTGAGCCTAATTGGAACTGTGATCAGGCATTCATAGATGCTACTCTTTCAATTAAAATCTCTCAGATGGATTTAATGTGTATATTATGTAAGACAGTGAGTCTTCATTTCTGAGCAGTGAGCTCTAGGTAGTGTGCTTGAATGCAAGTGCATTCCCATTTTTTAAACACTTATTTGTGAGTATACTCATATTGTGGATTGGCCTTCCACCATGGTTTTTCCCCTAACAAGGTTTCCACGTAAAAAATCTTTGTGTTATGGTGTTATGGTTGTTTTCCTTATGTTCATGCATATTTCTTTTGGTTGAATGTTATAAGTGCTTTCAAGATCAGATTAATAAAGTGAAAAATTGTAGAACATTGATTCAACCCCCCTCTCAATGTTCCTTGATTCCAACAGTCCCCCTCTCTCACAGTAACCAATCTTTATTCAACCCACTATTGCACAACTCACACATGAGTAGGTGTTATCTAAATTTGTTTGGCCAATTGCCATCATCTTAGACCCTCATTCACCATTTTCATGCACATATTAAAGCTTAAAATACCAACAATTGACTTGGAATTCAAAAGATTCAATTTGTATACTATAAATTCTTGAATCAATAAATTCCAAAAATTCAAGCAACTTGCTAAAACTGCAAGTTAAAATAATAACTTTATTTACAACAATGACAAATTACAACTACTATCAACTATTAACAACCTCTTCTTTATGAACCTCTCCTTTCTATGAACATTTTCCCATCAATTAAAAATTCAATTCAAATCTGCATATACCTTCATTAGTACTAATTCAAAAACAAACCTTCAAATATTTAAAATATCCATCCAAATCCCTCCAAAAATGTGCATATTAATCATTTTTAAATTTTAAAAAACTTTCAATATAATATACATATGTTCATATCTCCATAAATAAGCTAAGTTATCATTTCAAATTAAAAAATATCTCCTTTAATTTAATTTACATATCTATATAACAAATAAATAAAAATCTTTTATCTCCACATCTCCATTTAGGATGTCCATGTGAAAGTTTCAATTTCTTTAAGTCCCCAAATATTTCCCCACACTTGTCTTTTGGTCAAGGACTTAAATTGATTTGTACCTTTTAATTTTCAAACATTCATACCCACGCCATGTGGGTCTTGTCCTTTGCCTAGTTTCCCTCACATGCCCCTTCACACTTTTTGTTTCTTCTATGACATGTTGTAAGTCTATACCTACTTAGGTCTTGTTTATTCCTACGCCTTTCCATGTCTTATTTCCATATAGCATATGAATTTCTCACTAGGCACTTAGGTTTATGGTAGGTAAATGTCTTATTCCCCTTTTCACATGGCACGCACCCCTTTTGTATATTTCTTCGTTTTTTTAGTGACATAAATAAATTTGTTTCCATGAGGGCCTACTTGTATTTCTTTTTAAGGGGCAAGACATATTTATTTTCTCCTTTCTATGTAGGAGTTCGCCTTACATATATCTATTTATTTTTATATTTAATTTTATTTTGGGTGGCCCCCTTTAAGATTACATGTATATGGACATATATTTTTATTTTACTTGTATATTAGGTTATATATAAGATTCGTTGAGGCAATATTTTGTTTTTAAAATTAGGGATGTTGAGTTATTTGGAACATTAAATTTTAGACATTTTGTCAAATCATGTAATTTAAATTACGAACATGAGATTTGGATTGATCTTGAATTAGATACTACAACATCTACAAATACAAAATTTGAATTCTCAATTGCTCTAGCTCAACTTTCTCATTGCTTCAACAATATGAATAACATCTATAATCATCATTCTTCACACATAACAAAATTGAGCACAAAAGGCCTACATCGTTTAAATGAGAAGTAGTCATGAATTATATCCTCTCACCAACTTTCTAAGATGATAGGAGTGCTTTCTCCATCAAGGTCGTAGTCCCTTCCCCTCCTCTGTCAAGTGGGGGGGGGGAGTGCCCAAATAAGTACAAAAGAAATGAAAATAATATTAGACCATAAAACTTTATCTAGTTTAAAAATTCATAGATATTCATTATATTTTATACTCATGGTGCATTCATGTTGATTACAAAGGTGTTTGTGGGACATAATAGCTATCTCAAATCAGTTATCAAGTGGGCTTAGATTTAAACTAGGGTAGGACAAGAGGACATTCACAAGGTCCAAAAAATATGGAACAAGCACCAAGGTTAAAAGGACCCAATGTTTTGATAAAGCATTGGTTGGTTTATACAAGAAATAACAATATATACAAACAAACCTTTCGTATGCCACTATCTATTTACATTGAGAACAAATATAATTGTTTAGAGAGAAGATGATGCTATGTACTATAGGACCCTAAGAAGGCAACTAATGAGTTAGTTTACATGAACAATGGTGTAGAAACCTAAAAATGACTAACATTTCATATCAACCATCATCATTTTCTCATCATCAACCCCTTCATCACTATTATTTAAATATTTTTAATTATTTAATTAAAATAACACATTTTTCTATTTAATTAAATACTTTTAATTATTTAATTAAATTATTAATTTCCTCTAATCCACATTGATTAGTTTTTTTAATCATTTAATTAAATTGTGCATTATTCCCATCCACCATAATTAAATAATAATAATTATTTAATTAGCTAATATTTCCTTTCAAATTAAATAAATTATTTAATTTGACTTTTCTATCTTAAGATTTTTCTAAAAATAAATAAAATAAATATTTTATTTATTTTCTAATTATATATTCATTACATGCACATGAATTAAATAAATTTATTTAATTAATTCTATTTATATTCTTTCATTTCTAAATTTAGTGAGTTGACTAAAAAGCAACCTCAATTCACTCTCACTCACTTTCACTTCATTCACCCATGCAGCTAGTCATCTATTACATGCAACCACTTAACTTCACATCTTAGCCCTTCATCTTGCCACATATCACATGCACATTCATTACGATCTCTCAACCATTCTCAACCACTAATTTGTTGAATCATCCTACACTGTTGAATGATATCAGTTAAATTTATAAAACACTTTGCATTTAACCATTCAATCTAGCACATAATTATTCTAGGTGGCTTATTTAGACCTAGAGATGAATCATTATTCTCCATGTGTCATCTTGATGGTAGTGGTGGCCTAATATGATGAAACAAAATGTGCCTTATTTTTGGTAGCATTTTAGTAAGTGTTATTTGGGACCTATATGGATTGGGTAGTAGACCTTCCTTGCTTTTCTCTCCACTCAAATTTTTTAAGTGTATCCATTTCTCTAACTAGTAAATGCCACATGGTATACTTTTATCATATAGTGGCTAAACTAGCTCTGATAGCCATTTTTTTGAGTGCACTAAATACATGGACCCAACATGTAGATGTGAATGATGCACTCAAAGTTCAAATATTTTAACCCAACGGTGTACATTGTAATTCAAACTACTATATGCATCATAATCTATAGTTTTCTTACCAATAATAGAGGATGATGGTGATTTTACAAGTCATTATAATTGACTAATGGTGACTTTCATATTCTTAAAGCATATTCATGAAGTTATTAATGGTTTTAAGAATGGTTATTTGGCCCTACATACATGATTGGTGGCATGCATTAGCTACCCTAATTTTAGGTTTTTTTTCTCTTTCTCTACTACAATTTATATTTTATGAATCTTGGTCCTTTCCTTCTATACTTTGTGTCTTTACTATGCTTATGGAAGCCTATACAAATACAATGAAAACCATAGGCTTGTGTAATTGAAATTTCATCCACCTTGAGGTCATGTGCAAGTGACCTTCAAAATTTACATGAATTGACCAATCAGCTATAATATGACAATAATGAAACTTGACTTGGATGATTTTTCTCATCTTCTTACATTATATTTTGTAAATTTGGTATCTACCATTTTTCCCTTCCTCTCCAAGCATGACTACACACTATTTTCATGGTGGAATTTATTAACACTTAAAATGTGACATATAGGACTATTTAAGATATAAAATACATGAAATTTATTGTCCTGTAATATAATAGGCCTATAAAAATATAATTATGACTTCCTTGAATCCATAAACATTTATCCTTTACATTATTATACCTTTTTTCCAATCCCAATAGATTTCTTCTTTTATATGCATCACAATTTTCTACCTACAAGTGAATGCTAGATATGGAAAAATTTAATATAGACATGACTTAATTTTTCATAGGTACGTCTGCATGTAAAATTCAATATTGAGTTTAAAATTCTTTATAAGCATGCTAATATTAGGTAGTGTTGTTTGAATAATAATAAGATTGGACTTACTATATATTTATGTTGCCATCTAGATCAGTTGTATTCAAAGATATCAATAAAAGTTTTTAGGTTCAATTTCTTATGTCAAGTAGTTTTTGTAATCAAGAAAATGTTTCAAATTGTAGAAGTCTCTTCACAAGATGAGTGTCTCCATGTTCATCTAGTTATATTTAGAGGATATGTATGTGATAATTTTTCCCAAAGAAATATTTATTGATATGGTTTGGTAATGGTTAGCTAAGCTACACATGAATTGGTAAAACTACATCAAAGTGTAGATGTTGCAACTCTTTCTAATAAAATATATGAACCATCACTTTTTCCATTCATGGATTATTAAAGTTAACTTTTTTGTATATAGTGTTAATTATTTAAGGAAATTATTTTATTTAATCATATAATATAGCTTACAACTTATGAATGCATTTCTAGTTCCTATGTTTATCTTGCATATTTTCTTATAAATAAGGTCTCATACTTGACTCAATTTCCAAGATATCAAGGAATTAATGTGCTATAGTTTAACCATCCACCGCCACTTAAACCATGAAATAATTCTTTATATTTAATTTTTAATATTATGTATTCCTTACCCATGTTCTTAATACAATCATATAATAATTGTCTTAAATGTTAATTGGGATCACATTTGAAGTAGATAGTTAAAGTATTATGCATATATTATTTTTCCTCACATTTATAACCCATTGTTTTAGCAATAATACGTTTTTATATAGTCAATGCGTGATAAATATCTAGAGGGTTATGAAAGTGATATTTAGGTCGTATATGAAGTATATGTTTCTATTGGATTTACCTCCTGTAATACTATATAATTTTATATTTTTATGCATATGAAACCTTGTTACATATTTTCTTTAGCATTAGGTTTAAAAAGGTCTCTCCACAGTTAGCATTAGGGAATGGTTAGAAAAGACTTGTTGTGAATGATTTTAATTCATACAAAGAGGACTCAATGAAATACCCTCTTAGGTTTAGAAAAAACCTAAATAACAATAGGATTTTCCCTATCCTATGCATTGGCCTTGAGTTGTAAATTTATTGTTGATGAGTCTTGCCTCCCTACTTGTATTATCACGTCCCTTTTACATTAGTAGTGAGAAAATTCTCTAAAGAATTGGAGCTATGTATTTGAGTGCCAACATAATGAAACACGCTTTGTGAAGATCAACATTATTTACCTTTTTTCCCTCTAAATTTTTATTTCTTAGATTCTTGGCTTGTCTTGTATTTCTTCATGGCTTAAATGTTGATCTTTGTTAGGCAAAGGGTTGGGGGAATTATTTTCTCTTGTGAAAAAAATTCAATGTTTCATTGAAACTTTGGGGCCTATTATTATAATTTGCATGCTTGTGCTATTTTGTCTAGCACCTAGACATGTCCTATTTTATTATCATAATGTACATTTGAGCCTAGTTGATAACTAATCTGAGATAACTATATTGAACTCACAAAAAAAATTGTGATTAAAAGGAATAAACCATTAATATGAAAATTATTTTAAAATTTAGTACTTTCTAAATGGAATTAAATTATTTAGTGTAGAATTATTCTCATTTCCTCTATGTTTACTATTGGCAATGTAGACACTCAAAATATCCTGAGCGATATCATGCACTTGATTCTGATTAACTAACACCGGTTCTTCCTTAATCACTTCCACACTAACCAATTAATTAAATATATATTTTTTAATTAATTGAGCTCATTAGATTTCCTCCTTAAATCAGATAATGAACTTTATAAAAAAAAAATCATTATCTTCCTTTAATTAAATAAATTAATTTATTTAATTAAAATCCTAATGTTCTTCCATCCTCTCATTTGATTTAAATAAACCCAAGCATTTAAATTAAATTTCATAAATCAATTAATTTCATTCAAGTTAATTAATCCTAAATTAATTAACTCCTAACACTAATCCCTCATTTCTCTAGCTTTTAACTCCACCCTAGGGTAAGTCAACCTTGGTCAACTAAACAAGTTGCACATGTAATATTCTTGGAATATTCCACCCACTTGACTTTTCCCTCCCAAAGTACTTTTGACCTCTTTCTTGAGCCACCTTTGCATTGAAGGCTCTTACACCTCCTCTTACAGAAGAACCCTCTTGGCATTCATTCCTCTTACATATCCCATCTCCCAATATGTGCTCACATATGTGTGGGAACATCTCCTTTGGGATTCATTAAAGCATGCTAACAAGTGGCACCATGCTATTGGTTCAATTTTTAATCCCACATTAATAAATTGAATCCCACACATGTGCTTGTTATCTTTTGGTCATATGGTTTTCCATTAAAAAAATGGTCTTTTGGTTTGAAATACTCTTAGGGAAAAGCATGTTCTTCACTACCTTGGTCTTGTAAACAAATTCCTCTTAGGTTCATCTAGGATCAAATCAAACACATCATCCATACAAAACATCTATCAAAATCCATCCCACCAAACAAATTTAGAGATTTGGGAACATCATTATCTAGACTTGGGTACATCATTAAACCAAATAAAAATCACCTTATTTAGTTAGGAGTGTGAGAATGTATCCTTTCTCATACCTCTAGTTAAATTAGCACCTCTTTGAACAAGTTCATCCTAAGGTCACATCCAACATATTAGGGTTTACAAGTTCATTATCCAAATCAAACAAATCAAATTCAAAATCCTAAAGTCTAGCATTGATCCAAAATTCCTAAAAGTTCAAACACCCATATAATTCACCCCTTTCATCCTTCATCTCATCATTGGTCCTAAACACCTTAGAGGTTAAATTTTGCAACAAGGTCAAAACACAAGAAAAACATGGAATATAAACTCGATTCATACATCATGAGTAATCCAAGTCAACCAAACTATAAAGACCTTACAATATCAATTGATTATCAAAACTCACATTTGTAAAATCCATACATGGGATCATTATCTCCTACAAACCTCAATGATACAACAAATGTGATTTTTCTCAATCTAAATTTTGGACCACCTTTTGCTATGGTATATTTAAATAAAATTCAAAACCTACAAATCTATCAACCAAAAAATCAAAGCATTAGTCTTCTTCCAAACAAAATTATCCCACCAAATCCATACATGCCAATTATGACTATACCAAATACAAGCTTACCAAGCATGAACATATCAAATGAACACTTGGTAAACTTTGGGATAGATATATTTGTGAATCATACCAATGTTGTTCAAACTCCAAACAATAGGACAACTCCATGTGTTGATCCAAGTCAAGGTAACCTCTTGCAAAATAAAAGTTACCCAAATCAAAGCAATATGTTTCCCAACCACAACAATGCTCAATGTCAACCAATAATGCCAAATCTAAACATAATCCAAAACCATAACACTGTCCAAAATTAATTTGTCCATGATCCCATATAGAAACCACAAGTGCATCTTCCAAATATGCTTGACCAACAACCAAATCAACTATATCAAGGATGTTAAGATCAAAATCAAGATCAAATTTTATGAAATAAAATTACTACACTTAGGAAACTCATTGATTCATATCATCAAGAACCATCTCAAACCCAAAATATACACAAAACAGAAGGATTATATCATCAAAAAATTGAGTTGTCTCCACAACCACATCAATAAGAATATCCCGAATGTCTAGAGTTTGGATATCAAGATCAACAACTTCAACAAAAAACTTAATCACCACATCTCCAAGATCAATCACAAAAATAATCACCTCAACAAATACAAATTTCACAAGAGAACAAATGTGAATACACTCCTTTTGGAGATCCAATCGAATTAGTGCTAAGAAAGCTACTCAATGCAAAACTCATCACTCTTCCATAGGTAAATGCTTTCAACTTTGTCCTAAACTTCCCTTGGAATAGGGGTGGATCTTATTGTGAGTATCATAGAGAAAATCTTCATAAAACGTCAAATTGTATTCAACTCAAAAATCTCATCCAAGATCTTATTGATCAAATAATAATAAATGTTAAGGACAATGATCAAGATTCAACCACTAGTGATAACACTTACAATCTCTCCATCATAATTGTTGAAAACAATGATCAAAATCTATCCATCAATGAGCACCTTGAAGATGTTTTTACCTCATCCAATGATCATGATGAAAATTCGTCAACAATACCCCCAATCATCTATTTCAGGGAGTGTTAGAACTATTTGATTCTATTGACATAATCCAAGATCCATCCACCAATGATCATGTTGACAATGTATCTACTATAACTAAGGGTAAATTTACTATTATTTTTGGCTAGCAAATTACATGCAAAACATATAAAACCCATAATGAGTAATGGAGTGCAAAGGAAATTAATAAAAAAACAAATGGAATGATCTCACCCAAGTTCTTCATCCTCCATGACTGATCTCCATTACACCTTCTAGCTTTCTATTGACTATTCCTAAGGAAGTCTTGAAGGATTCAAGTGCTTATGCAAGAGAAATAAATCCTGCATGCAAAACTAAATGACTAAATAACAAGAAAATTCTAAACTCAAGAATTGCAAGAAGCTTTCAAGATATTAAGAGATGACAAAATTGGAATTTTATAGAAAAATGTAATTTTGGATGGACGGATGAGATTAAAGATTGAGAAGTGCCCTAGAATCTATGATCACGATTCAAAATAACAACCTCTTAATTAGGGTTAGGGAAACTTTAGGGTGAAATTCAAATTGAGTGTTCAAGATTTAATTTAAGAAATTAAATCAAGGAATGAGAATAGGTGTGATAGTGAGATGACAATTAGCAAGTAGAAAAAGGATGAGTTAGAAAATCAAGTCATTTTAGAAATTACTTAATTTGTGGAGGGAAATGCTATTTTGAATTTGATATTTTAATTTAATTCAAAATGGTGAAGTCATGTGAGAGTAAATAATAATTAAATTATTTATTTGAGGAGAGAGAAATTTAAATAAATGACTTTTATTTAAATTTAGAAATGAATTATGAGAGACAATTAAATAATTAATTTAAATTATTTAATTGTGGAAGAAGTGGGTTAATAATTAAATAAATTATGGAGGATTTATTTAATTATGAGAAGACTTTAATATTTAGTGACGTATTTAAATAAAATTAATTTATTTAAATAATCAAGAGGGAATAGTGTATTAAATAAATTTAATAATTTATTTAATTTAGAGAGGACTTTAGACATTTGTGGTGTATTTAAATAAATGTGATTTATCTAAATAGTCAAGAAGAATAAGAGAGATGAATTAATTAAATAATTGGTCATTATTTAATTAATAGTTGAATTTGGTCAGAGTGACATAATCAAATTATGTTTAGAGGAATTGATGAGAAAATTGAGTTTGCATGCCTAGGTCAATTTTATGTGTCTACATTTTGCCCCTCTTTGTCATAATGCAATTTATCACGTTATGGCAAAGAAAAAAAGTCAAGAATATGTCCCAACGAAGGTACAGAGTGCCTATGCCCCCTTGGAATTTTTTTCAAATTTTGGTCTAGGGTCAGAAAATTTTGGAAAGTGTCCTAATAAGCTAAATCGATGCCTAGAAAAACAACAACGCGATTGGTTTTGAAAATAGAGGATGTTAAGCTAGTGAAAAATTAGGTCAAAGGCGGTCAAATGAGCCTCTAGTAAAAACCCAACATGCCAAACCCTAATTTTCAACCTATATATAGGTTTGAAAAGGCAAACCGAGTGTCATTTTCACATTTGTTAGTTAGAGATTTTGGAGAGCAGAGCACAAGGAGAAGATGGTGATTCCAATGATAGAAAATCATGGCTACTGTGTGAGGACATTCCAATGACCTAAGGGCGTAGAGGCACTGGTAAGTACCCCCTCCCAACTTTTATTTTCTCAATTTTCGTGCATAATTAATTAGGGTTTAGGGGTTAAGAACAATTGTCTTGCGACGCAAATGTTGTCACATAAACCACAAATGCCTTCACGTTCGATGCATTTGTTGTGTCATGATGCAAGTGCAAGGGATGGGTAGGTTTTAGGTTTAAAATAATGCAAACGCTAGGTCAAAAGCCGCAAGTGCGGTAACGAGCGACACAAGTGCAATATTACGGTCCACTACTATAATGCGAAGTGATGCAACTAATATGAAATGATGCAATTGCCACATAGAATGACACAATTGATATAAAGCTTCACAATTGTTTGCTAGAATGACACAACTGCCAAAATGTGATGCAAGTGCAAAATGTAGAGCTACATATGACTTAACCCGTCGTAATTGCGGTCAACGTGATGCAATTGCAGTTGACCAGGGTTGACTAAAGTTGAATTAGTGTAGACTCTTTTATCTTATGAATTTTTTATTAGACCAATAGTAATAATACTTTGTAATACTAATCCAGTTGTGCTAACCCTTGTTTCTGCATGTGCATAAATGACTAGTGCCTACTTATACATGGGAGTCTAGACCTACCACATACGCATTCAAAGATTGGTTGGGAGACTGAGAGTGGCAATGGTTGATGAGAATAGGTTTGTATTATTTCACCCACATGCCCATTATTTGAGCGAATAGGGGATTGTTGACAGAACTGTGCAAGAGGTGGCACTCCAAGACATGTTCCTTCCACCTACCCACAAGAGAGGCCACTATGACCTTAGAGGATGTGTACTAGATTTTGCGCATCCCGATCAACTAGGAGAGAGTAGTGTATGATCCCCATAAAGGGCGACATTCCCTAGGAGATTTCTATGAGGCAATTGATGATGTTGGTTTGGGTATTCATGGATATGAGATCAGATGGGAGTTTGTGGATGATCACAATGCTTGGTGGGATGTTATGCTTATGACATTGATTATCGAGGGCCTTATACCAGATCACTGAGGGCATAGATTCCCAATAGGATGGGGGGATGTTCTTGTACAGATGTGCAAGGACAGGACTGTACTTTCTTGGGAGCCATGTTTATTGGGGATGCTATACCATCAGCTTCATGAGGTTGTATACCAAGAGGGTCAGAGTATCAACTGTGACACTATCTTATTGATGATCTAGATTGGGAGTATATTCCCATTTTTCAACCACCAGCTTAGATTCAACAGTTGGGCAAGGGTATGCCCTATGTTTATTTATATGTCAGTTCAGTTACCTAGACCCGAGTCAGAGATATAGGGTACTAGCATCACAAGATTGACACAATGATGAGCTTTGTTTGGAGGCCTTTCAGAGATTGTGCCCAGTGGCCAGATGAGGACGGTCATCTTTCTTTGTGCAAACAGTTTAGATATTTGATTGGTTGTACAGTGCAGAGCTAGAGGATTATAGAGATGTACCTGCCTAAGCTGGTATTACAATAGTTTGGTGAGTAGCAGGTTGTACTTATGGGGACGACCAAGTATGCATGATCTTTCAAAGAGACCATAGGCCACTAATAGCAGTGGCACTGGCAGAGCAACAAATTGATAGTTTGGTTGTGAAACAGTGGGGATGGAGGGGAGGGCCATAAAATGTAGGGACATCAACTGAGTATGATGCCTAGTGGTAGATTCATAGGCCTATTCCCTTGAGAGATCCAAATGGTCCCGCACTGATTGATCGTTGATCAATAATTGTACAAAAGTGGAGAGGAGGTCGAGGAGGGAGATATGGTGGGAGATATGGTGGCCAAGGGATAGATGGAGGGAGAGATGGTGGTTGTGGTGATGGTGGGAGAGGTGGGGGATATGGTAGAGGTGGTGAGGGTGGAGATGATGGTGGTGAAAACAAGGGTGGGAGGAGGAGGAGGGGTGATGGAAGGCATAGGCAGCCCAAGAGATTTAGATAGTGGGTGGGTGGAGCACCATTGCACCCATTAGGGAGGAGGGAGAGGAGGGAGAGTAGTCAGGAAGGTAGGAGGTAGAGGCCAGAGCTAAGGAGGAGGTGGAGGTGAGGAGAGAGGAGGCAGAGGTCAGAGGGGAGGAGGTGGAGGCCAAAGGAGAGGAAGAGAGGCCAGGAGAGGAGAATATATTTGTAAAGCACCAAACTCTAGATATTGATGTGGAGGAGGTCAAAAAATAGGAGGAGAGGGATGAGGAGGAGGAGGGGGAGGATGAGGTTGAGAGCAGGCTAAGGGAGAGGATGATCGAGGGTGAGGAAGGAGGGGGATAAACCACTCATTTTTTTGGTAGATGCTACTACGGATCACAGGGTTGTCGACTTGTAGATCATATTAGATATGGCTTTGTATCATAACAAGGCCCTAGCAACTGAGTTGGAGGTGGTCCAAGTGGAGAGAGATCAGGATATTATTCGGCAACAGGAGTCTGAGACTTGGGTCAGAGAGTTTACAGAGCTATGCTCAAGACCGACAGGGGACATGGCTAGAGAGTTGACTAGGATGAGTGAGAGCATGGGCCGATACATATTGTTATATAAGTAGCTTGGTCCACCTGACATATGGTACCTTGGTTTATCTAGATCATACAGTAGGACAGGTAGTGGTACTCAGACTTCTAGCAACATCAGTATCCACACTAGTGCAGGCGGTTCCACCTCATTTGGTCAGTCATCAAGGCACATGTCTCACAATTCACATATACATTCATCTGGCAACAATTGTAGGTTAGGGCATAACCATAGATCAGTGTCTTCAGGACACCAGCTAGAGAAGAGACAACCTCCCACCATTGACCCCTCAGGATCATAGAGTCAAGCTCTGACCACCTCTCTCATTTAGGTTATAGTTCATCTTATGAGCCAGTAGCAGTCGACCCATGGTTCACCCCCATGAGATTTAGAGGGCACAAATTAGGCCTTATACTTCTTTATTTCTATGAGACATTGTATATGTTGGCATTCAAGTCTGCGAGCTCCACTTTTGGGATTCCTCCAGATTTTGTCTGATGACATTTATTCTTTTTGAGATATATATATGAGATGCTCTTGGTGCAAACTATATGCTTTGGTTTATGATGTTATGTGCTATGATGTTGTATGTTTTATGTGATGTGATGTGATGTTAATGATGATGATTTTATCCTTATATGTCATGATTTTCCTAATTTATATGTTGATGATAATGATATGCTATATGATGAGATGGATGCATTATTGTATTATGAGATGTATGAATATCATGTTTTTTATGGTTATGGATGCAGTTATGGATATGTTCATATATGTATGCATTATGCAATGTATGATGATCTATGAATCCTATATGTTAATGCAAACAATGATTATGATGTCTATATGTTAATGCAAATGATGATTATATGTCTATATGTTAATGCAAATGATGATTATGATGTTTATATGTTAATGCAAATGATGATTGTATGTACGCAAGATGGATGGATGTAAATGATAACTCATGTGTCATAAAATTTTAATGTTGATATTATTATGAATTTGATGTATTCAAATGCGAAATGTGATAATGAAATGCTCTTATGATCATGTATGAAACTATGTTTTTGTATGTCACGGGATATCATCAGAGGACAAGAAAAGAGAAGACAAAGATGGATTTTAGTGTAGAGAAAGATATGCATGTTAGTGTGGAAACAAGAATCCTTCAACAATTTCCATAGTATTGTAATAGGTGTTGCTCTTAATCATCATTGGGTGAAATTACGTAATGGATGACAAACACTATGCTATGATATGGATCAATAATGTGCAAGGTGGAACCGTCACGTAGATTAAACAGTTGTAGACAAGGATAATCATGAAACACCGTTGCTTCTCTAAATCCTAATGTCAGGACATCCTCCAAAAACTAGCCTGATGAAAGCCATTAAAAGACAAAAATGACCATCATACTACATCATTGTTCCTATAAATCTTGACATCAAGACATCCTCGAGGAACTAGTAGCAGGATGATCAAAAAGGACAATGATGATCATCACGATATGTCATGGCTCCTTTAACATAAGGAACTAATATCATGATAGCCATCAAAAATATAGATAGTGTTTACCAAGTTTTTTCCGAGTGACAACATGTCAAGTGTTTTAATGTCAAAATGCCAAGGATGACGAGGTCTAGGTTGCTAGATGTCAAGTGATGCTAGATTTAGGAAGGACACATCCTGAATGATGTTGATATCAATAGGATCGATTCTCGGACTTGGGAGAATCCATCAAAATGCTAGATGATAATGATGATGCTTAGGAAGGACACATCCAAAAGAACTAAGAAATGATGAGAGTTTTTCCTCAAAAGTACACATCTGAAGAAGAATCGTGATTGATAGGTTGACTTGCCTTGATATACTATGATTTACCTGATAGATTGAATCAAATGTTCGCATGGACATGCAGGTTTGATTGATTGAAAGGATTAGTTAAAGTTTTATGATAGACTACCTATTTAGAATTGAGGGACAACTTGATTGACTTGAAGATCTTTGACGTGTGTTAAAGTGTAGTGCTATGAACCCTAATGGAATGACCTAGTGCAATCTTGGGGGCTCATCGATTGATGTCCTTGCCTACGTCATGCACTGAGATACCTCGTAGTTCGACACGACCAATGAATTTTTTTGAAGGACAGAAGATTGAGCCATGATTTTATTATGAAAAACCAGGAAGGATGGACCCAATGTCTTGGGGATTCAAAGATGAATCTTGCCTACATAGCAAATGTGTAGAGACAACGTAGTTCTAACCAGGATGAAGATTGAGTGACGTGATTGAATTGAAATGATGAGACAAAATTGACTTTGTTTTGAGATTTTTGACTTTTTCCAAATTTTTTTGTGTTTTCTTCAAGACATTTTTCAATTTTTATGACTTTTTCATGACTTTTTCTAATTTTCAGGACTTTTTACAAATGTTAGGACCATGTGTGATACCCATTGCAGTCGAATGGTAAAGGTCTTACCCCCAAGTAGGTCAAGGATTACCTACGTAGAATGACATGGAAAAGGGCGTATGCAGGATAAAAGGCAAGGGTATGCAAGGTGTGATGCCAACCATTGCTAGCCATGGACGAAAATGACATGATAGATGGAAAATGTCATGAATTTCATGGTGTCATGGTTATGAAAAGTGGACAAAGGTCGATTGGAGTAAAAGTAGATGGCAAAGCAATGATCGACTATGCCTAGTGCCTATTTACGAGGTTTTCACCATGGTACTTATCCAAAGCGCCTGTTTGCCAATTTTTCACTTTTAGACGAATCTATTTCTTTTTGCTATTTTTGCCATTTTTTGATTTTTTTGGTGTCACCAAGATGCCTGCTTGCCAGGTTTTCATCAAGGTGACGATTTTTTCTTATTTTTCATTTTATTTTTATTTTTAAAGTTTCAACCAAGCTCTCAGATGCTATGTGTAGAACTTTTGAAGATGTAGGTTTCTGATGGGTTCTGTCAATTGTTCTCCATCAGATGTGGCTAACTGATATGCTCCATAACTGAATATTGTAGTAATAATATAAGGACCAATCCAATTAGGCTCAAAATTTCCAGGCTTCTCATGATCAGCCTAATTTCTTGGATTTTGCATGAGGACCAAGTCACCAATTTCAAATTTTCTGACCATCACTCTTTTGTTATAGCTCCTACATAAACGATTTTGATATGCTTGTAAGTGGTTCAAGGAAAGTGTTTTGTCTTCTTTCTTGTAGAATTTCGAGTTCATGCAAGCGAGGCTATTTGTATTCTTTATCATCAATCATTCCCTTCAAGGAGACTCAGAGAGAAGCAATTTCAACCTTGATGGGAAATATAGCTTTAGATCTGTAGACCAAGGAAAATGGAGTGGCTCCAATTGGTTTGTAGATGCTAGTACGGTAGGCCCACAAGGAAGGATTGAGTTGTAGATGTCAATCTCAACCAGCGTCATTAATAGTCTTCTTGAGAATGCAAAGAATTATTTTTCTTGACACCTCAGCTTGACCGTTGCCTTATGGATAATAAGGTGTGGAGAAGTGGTGTTGGATGTGGAATCACTCACAGAGTTCACGAACATCTTGATTTTTGAATGGACGACTCTTATCTATGATGATGGACTCTGGAACACCATCTTGGTAGATGATGTAATAAAGGATAAACTTTGAAATCTTCTTACCAATGATGTAAGTGAGGGGGATGACTTCAATCCACTTTGTGAAGTACTCAGTGGCAGTAATGACGAGCTTATGGCCATTGGAGGAAGATGGATGGATTTTTCCCACGAGGTTGAGTCCCCATTGTGTGAAGGGCCATGGAGAAGTGATCAGTCTCAACTCTTGTGCAAGTGCGTGGATTAGGTTGTTGTGCATCTAGAATTTTTGGCATGTTCTAATAAACTAAAGAGCATCTTTTTCTAATGTCGGCTAGTAATACCCCATTCTAGTGACTTTCCTAGCTAGATTTGGGCCACTTGAATGAGATCCGCATATACTCTCATGTACCTGACGTAAATTTGTGTGAGCTTCATCAATGTTGAGACAATGAAGAATGGTATTGTAAAAGTTGCGATGGTAAAGGGTGTCACTGATGATGGTGTATCAGGCGGCCTTTTGGATGAAGGATTTGTACTGACTATTGGATAAGTTGGGTGGAAAGGTTTGGGATTTTAGATAATCATATATGTCCTAGTACCAAGGCGAGTTGAGACTAGCAAGTTCACAAACCATCTTTTTCTCTAGAACATCATATGGGGGCATTAGAAGTTGTTCCACTAAGAAGTTAAATTGTGACACATTTTTGGGGATGTCTAAAAGAGATCCAATAGTTGTCATTGCATCAACAAATTTTTTTTGTGCTCTATGGATTTGTTCAAAGGCAATCAATTTGAAATAAATCAAGAAGCTATCCACCATTCACTTTTAGGGAATCAAATTTTCATCCTTTATTTCATAATCATCATTCACTTGTTTGATAACTAACTAAGAATCCCCGAATACTAGCAATGTTTGAATTTTCCATTTAATTTCCATTTTGAGTCCTATTACTAGTGCTTCATATTCTGCAACATTATTAGTACAAGGGAAGGTGATCTGGAATTCCTTAGGAATGGAATCACCTTGTAGTGTGATGAACAAGATACTAACTCCTGAGTCATGACCAGTGTGAGACCCATCAAGATATAGTTTCTAAGGTGATGTAGGTTCTACATGAAAGATGGACTCATTGGGATAATCAGTTATTAGTGGATGAGTTCCTTGGATGGGTGCATCTGGAAGTTGATCAACTATTACTTTCCCTTTTATTGGCTTGTGCTCAACATATTGTATGTAATATTCACTCAAAATCATGATCCACTTTGTCAACCGACTTGTTAATGCTGCCCGACTTAGAAGATAGTTCAGTGGATCAATCTTTGCTACCGTGTTTGGTGATTTAGCATGTAATTTCCTAATTTATGGGTTGCAAAGACAATGGTGAGATAGGCACATTCCATGGATGTGTAATTAAGTTCATATCCTATCAGTGTGTGATTGATGTAGTATATGGCTCTTTCTTTTTCTTCATAGTCATTTTACGCCAACAATGCTCCCAATATGTTGGTGGTTGTAGAGACATACAGAATCAATGGCTTGCCTTTGATGGGAGGCATTAAGAAAGGTGGTGTCAATAGATATTCTTTGATTTGTTGGAAGGTTTTTTGGCATTTATTTGTCCACACAAAGGGGATACTTTTGTGCAATAGGTACTGAAATGATTGACATTTTTCTGCTAGCTGAGCAATGAAGCGTCAGATGGACTGTAATTTGCCCTGTAGTGTCCTTAGCTCACTAATTCCTTTTGGTGGAGGCATGTTTAAGATTGCTTTTACTTTTGCAGGGTTGAATTCTATGCCTCTTCATGAAACTATGTAGCCTAATAATTTGCTTGAAGTGACTCCAAAAACACATTTCTTGGGGTTCAAACGACCCTTGTATTCTTCTAGCTACCTAAAAAAAAATTTCTAAGATCCTGAGATGATCTTTCCTTGTTAAATATTTGACCAAGAGGTCATCCACATAATCTTCCATTAAGTTATGCATGAGATCATGGAGTATTGTTGTCATTTCTCTTTGGTATGTGGCACCTGCATTCTTTAAAGGCATGACATTCCAACAGTATGTTACCCATGGGCATGTAAATTATATTTTGTGTTGATCCTCGAGGGAGATATATATTTAATTGTAGCCCAAGAAACCATCCATGAGGGACAGCATCTCATATCCTATAGTAAGATCAACAATAATGTCTATGTTTGGTAATGGGAAATCATCTTTTGGATAGGCCTTATTGAGATCTCTAAAGTCCGTATAAATGTGGATCTATCCATTGGGCTTGGTAATAGGGACAAGGTTGGAAATCCAATCTGCATAATCTATTGATCTTATGAATCCAACATCCAACAACTTTTTGAGTTCAACCTTTACTAACAGTGCAATTTGTGGGTGTATTTTCCATAATTTCTGCTTTATTGGTTTAATACTTGGAATCAAAGGTATATGGTGCAATACTAACTAGGGTTCCGGCCTTGGCATGTTTGCATATGACAATAAGAAGTTAATTGTTCTATCTAAGAAGAATTGTTTGAAGTCGGGCTTTTCTTCTTTTGTCAATGATGCGGCAAAGAGAACCATTTTGGGATTCTCTAGTGTAGCTATGTTAACTTCTATGGTGTCTTCAATAAGCATTACTGATTTTTCCTGTGTTATGGGAAGAAAGTCCAATCCTCCATCCTTAGGCGCCTCAAAGAGGTTTTCACCTAGAGATACGTCCTTTATTTTTACTATTGAATTGTCAGAAGGTGCCTTGCAGTTTTCACCTTGTCTTTTTTTGTTTTATTTTTCATATTTTTGTGACAAGAGGATTGCATAGTCTCCCCAAATTATGTTGCACAATCTACATCAATAGAGAATCTTATCTTGTGATCACCACTTGGTATGTTTGGATATATCAGGATTTTGGGTGGACTCAGGAATGGGGTAGGACGATGCAAATGTTACTGGTGACAGTTTATGCTCATTTGGGTCCCAAGGGATGCTTACCCATTCTTTATGTTTAGAATGGTAATCTATAGGATCAATGATGTACATTTGGTTGAATCTTTCCTCAAAGGGGAGTTGGTTGGGTTCTAGAAATAATTCGTCAATATCATAATCACTCAAGGTTCTAGCAGATCCCCATTCCCATATATGAGTCAATTTCAGTAGGGGAGTCTTCGCATGTCTCAACACTTTAAAAAACTATTATATCCTTACCTGAAAGTACATAGTTATGTTGATTGTCAATTTTGAGCTGGTCAAACCCTAGCCCTAGATACTTTGGTCTAGAAGAAGGAATGATAGGCTCTCTCCTACCAGTGTTGCTTGGTCCTAGTCCACTAGTTCCATCAAAACCATGAGCCTTGCATATCTCATATCCTTTTCCATAAATCTTTACTGGTAACGGGGGTAATTCGATGGGGTCCTTAAATATCCATGTAGATAAATCTGAAATATCCTCGTTATTCATGCCTCCCCATAATGTGAACACAGTCTTTCGAGGAACTTTGAAAGTCTTCTTAGACTCTACTCTATAGCAAGGTCGCCCATAGAATTTAGGTGTCTTAGGTATTGTGGTGATACAGTAAGCCATATTCAATTTTAATTCTCTACAACCCATGTCCTAGATCTTAAATTCAATACTTGGTATGGGGGTTGAGGAGGATGGTGTGGAAAAAGTTGATGGCATGGACATGGATAACTTGGTAAGTGTGGATGGGTCAATGTATTTAGAGGGAGTGGATTTTGAAGCCTCTTGATTGATAGGTACTTGATGCTCAAGAGTATCTCTCAAGTTGGTGCAATATTGAAAAGGATCAAGATCCCCTAGTATAGTAATTTTGGTGCCATCAAAAGGGAACTTCAGGCATTGGTGGTAAGTGGAGGGGATGGCCTTTAAGGCATGAATCCATGGGCAACCAAGTAAGATATTGTAATGTATATCATGATCTACAACTTGACATGTGGTGTCTATGATAACTGGCCCCACATGAATTGGGAGTGTGATGATGCCTTTAGAAGAACACTCCTCGTCATCATATGCTTTTATGAAAATACTCTTGGTATCATCTACACATGCATTAAAGAAGCCATGAGCCTTAACCAATTTTAAAGAGAAGATGCTCAATCCTGCTCCACCATCTATTAGGACTCATCTAACCTTATGCTTATGGATGGAAATCTCAATATGTAGAGTGTCATTATAAGATGGCTTGGGTGAGGAGTAGTCAAGATCTGAAAAGGTAATGTGGTGAGGTGAAGTCAAATATCCAACCATAATTTCAAAATGGTTGACATCAATATCGTTTGGGACAAAGAACTCTTGCAAGACTTTATCTAATATGGACTTATGCACTAGCGAAATGCAGAGCAATTCTAGGATGGAAATTTGGGAAACAGTCTTATTTAACAGTTCAATGAGGTTGAATTTTTGATTGGGTATTAACTTCTTGGTAGATGGGCCTAGTATGGTGATTTTGGGTTAACGAGTAGATGGGCTTGGGATGGTGACCTTTCCTTTACATGTAGTGACATTACATTCCAGGGTCTTCTTAATGGTAATGGTATTGACACATTTATCTTCATCAGCAACATGAATATTATTAATGATGGTACCTCCATAATAGGTGTAGGCAGCACGAGCATAATTGGCTTGATTGTTATTATTATTTGATCCGAATGAGGAGGGGTTACTTGAACCATGGTCTTACAATGGGTTCTTATGAATGGTATGGTCCACATTAGACACAAACGGTTGACCTCCTAACTCAATGGTGTGATTTTCAATAAGATCTTGGACAAGATTTTTGAGTTGGTGATAAGAGGAAGTTTTATGCCCTTTAACACGGTGGTAGTCACATAATGCATTATCATCCCACCATGATGGCTTAAAATGGCCAAGATCATATGGTTTTGGCTCTTCCAAAGTTATGACACTAGTTTGGATGAGTTTCTTTAGGACAACTTCGATGGGCTCACCAAAAGGGGTGTATGTGTGTTTTGGGAATTGCTTTGTCTGACAAGGTTGCCTTTGGTGCAATTGAGCGGGATTGTTTTGAATGACTTTAGCAGCTAGTGTTGGTGCAATCATAGGTGCATTTTTAGTTTGCACTCCTTTGATTTTGAGTACATCACCTGTTGTGTTGATTGTTTTTCGCATCAACCATGCCATCATTGGTGATGTATTTATTTTTGACCCAATATTTCTTTTGTTCATTAGAAGCACTTGGGTTGGTGTTTGTGGTAGTGTTGATTTTTTTACCGCCATACTTAAGTTCGCCTTTGGAAAGTAAGGCTTTCTCAAGTTTGACACCTTTTTCAACAAGATCAGTAAAGGTGGTATAACAATGGACTTGTAAGCCATATCTCAGTGGGCCGAGGATATTTTGGACAAACATTGTGACTTTTTCCTTTTCAGGAATCTCCACAAGACATCAGCTAGCTAGAGTTCTCCATGTTTTGAAGAATGGAATAAAGGTCTCTCCTGCACCCTCTTGGGTGAGTTTGCATAAGGAGGCAATGTCAATATTTGTATCAATGTTATAGACATAATTTTTAACAAACTCGTTTCCCAATTCATCCCAAGATTTGATTCCTTTAGGAAATTGTGTGAACCACTCCAGTGCGTGCCCTGAGAGACTCCTAGAGAAAAGTCTCATTAAATAGGTGTGTTCATAGGCAATGTCCATGCAACTAGTAGTGAATTCTTGGATATTTTCAATGGGATTTATCTTTCCTTTGTATTTAGGGAAATGTGGCACCACGTATCCATGAGGAAATGGTGGCATATACAAGGTTGTGTCAAATGGATATGGAAATAAGTCATATGACATGTAAGACTTTTTGTTTGATTGTTGCAAGGTTTCCACCTATGTTTGAAGAGCAACAAGTTTGATTGTGAGTGCTTCCACAATTGGTTTGTTGGTAGCATCACACATGTTGGTGATAGGTATGGATTGATTGCCCACTTGTTGTGATGAGATGTGTTGATTTGGGATTTTTTGTTGGTGAGAAAATTGGGTGTTTTGATTTGGTGGTTGTTGGAAATTAATGTTTTGATGAGGGATGTGTTGTTGTGTATGGACTTGAGAAGCATAAGTTGGGATGTGGGATCCAACCATGTTGGATTGAATTTTAGGGCCTTGCTGGCCTTGAGCATTTTGATGCCCAAATGGAGTGGTATATTGGGTGTCTTGATAGCTTTGCTCAAATAGATAATTATGGCCTAGAGTAATGTTGGTATTTTTCCTCAAAGAAATGTTTGAATTAACCTATGAGGAATTTGGTTGAGTTCCTTGAATGACAACTCTTCATTTATTCCTCTCAAAATGGTTTGATGAGTTTGTTGCCATTGCATTGGAGGAAAATAATAGGAGGTTTGTTGATGCCCCCATAGAAGTAGATGATGCCCCAAAGAGGTTTGATGTGTTGACACCCATTGTTGATCCAATTGTTTGTGAATAAACTGTGGATGTTTGTTGGGGGATGGATTGTGATGTGGTGTTTGTTTGGGTTGATGATCCCCCAATAGATGTTTTTTTTACCATATTTGATGCATTGGTTGTGGTATGGGTGGTAGTATGACCAAGGGAGGTAGCGTTAATGGTGTTGATGACACTTTGTGTGGTAAATCCCATGGAAGTGTTGTTTGCATCATACGATTGGCTTTTTTGATTGGTGGGTTCAGGAGATGTTGCTCTTATGGTATTAATATCAAATCATTTTGGAAATTTAGCCCCTTGGTCAAGGAGCATGGCTAGATACTTGGAAAAATCATTTAGAACAAAATATTCCACAAAGGAGGCCACTTCAGGATTTTGGGCAGCAACTTGTATGTCTTCTTCAAAGACTTTCCCATTTGCATCTTTGCAGATGAATTGTTCAAAATGATTGCGTGAAGAGGATGGAATAGACATCTCATTGAATGGATTAATGAGGGAATTTCCCATGTTTGAATTTGTGTTCATGTCATTAGGGAGATCATTGTTATTGGCATTCATGTCATTGGAAAAGTTGTAAAGGTTGGTGTCTTGACCAAAAGAACCCATGAATCTTCTTTTTCTTTGTAGTCTAGTTTCAACCATAAATTTTTTGCTCAACTTTGGGATGACCTAAGTATGAAAATGTTATTACACTATGTTTTTTGGTTTTTTGGAATAATGAATTCTATTGAATGATGTATGCAAAGGAGACTAATGCAAGTGTAAAGGATTCTAAAATTCCCTCAATGTTGGCAAGCTTAAGGAGATGTACACCTAACCATACCAAGTTTTGGCAATGTCTCAATTTGGGAACGTTAATGGACTTCTAAAAAAAAGGACTAGAGAGGAAAAAGTGAAGTTTCCACACTAGACTAATGAGTGGGAAATGGTTCACAAGGACAATGAATAAGGGAAATGGTGTGATCAAGTCCAGTGATAGCCTACTCTTGAAAGAAAAGTTTTGACAAAGGATGGTAAGGAATCTACTCCTAAAATCTACAAAATGAGTGTCTAAAATGATGGTAAAGCCTAACAATGCAATTAAGAAATGTAATGGAAACCCATGGCAATCTAAGAATGCAACCTATAATGCAAGGATGATGGAAGTGGACAAATTCCTGGTCTGGTTGTGGACAACAACAGTAGAGGAAGATGTTTGGAATCTTGTATGGACAAATTGAGCCTTAGTTTATGGACAATGAATGAAATGGTAAGTTATAAGCAAATGTGTCAAAGAAAATACATTGAAACAAAGAAAATGTGTCACGGTAAAGGCGATTGTGGCATTTTAGCAAGAAAATGCAGTTCGATAGGTCAAATGCAGTATTTGATCTAGCAAATATGGCATATGACAGGTGATTGTGGCTTGATAGAGCAATTGCAGCTTAGAATTAAGCAATTGTAGTTTAAGATGGCAGTTGCATCGCAAAAAGATAATTTGTGGCAAGAAAAATGTAGCAAATTGAGAAAAATGTGTTTCAATTTTGTAGTGTTATTTCAGTTTTGAGGAAGATGTTGACTTGCCCATTTTTCTGAATACACTTGGTAAACACATTGTCTTGAAAGAAATTGAAAAACAACCACATAGAAAATATATACAATCCCTATGGCTGATAGGACTATATTCTTTTGGATCCCATGCGGATTTTACTCCAACCACATATTCTTAGAGGATGAGTCCAAAAGCTTGGCCCCATGGGCTCCCCCTTACAGTGCACTAACCTCTCAAGGAAACCAAGCTTCCAACCCCCATGAATCTCCCATGGAAGGCTGATCATCTCTACTAAAAGTTGCAAATATGTGGGTGCCTTCACAATGACTATTGCTACACCAAAGAATAGAAAAGGTTTTTGGTCACTCTAAAACAAGCGTTTTAATTCAGGCATTTCATTCGTGGGGCACCATCTATGTGGCAAGAGACCATTATTGCCTTTCTTGTCGAAATGATGCTCATGATTCTCAAACTTTCCTCGAGAACCCACACTTATATACCAGTTGGAAGTCATTTGGCTTTAGCGTGTTATCGGTTGGGTCATTCCTTGGGGTGATTACTTTTTCCTACCATACAAGCCCTCTAAGATAAATAAAAGTGATTTAGTACACCTGTAGTTTGATCAATCTTTGTTTGCATAAACAAAAATAAAACACACACCATGTACTAATCTCACACTAGCCAGATTGTTCATTTTAACCCAAATTGAAATATGAATGGGTGATTTAGTAACCAACTCTTTAGTTTTTTTGGTTCTCCAAATTGCACAAGGCACAAGAGAGTTTCATACACACTACAGAGGTTGTTACTAAATCACAAGACACTTCAGACACATGTTCATTTTAACCATTTATAGAGTGATCAAAAAAGGGTTCATTTTAACCATTTGTAGTATGAGATCATCAAAAGTTCATTTTAAACCAATGAAACTATGCGATTGTTCCTTTTAAACCAATGAATGATCATGCATGTTGTGTTCTTTTTAGCCCAATGGGAATGTGTTAGTGTTCAATTTAATCCATGAGTGAAATGCATCATTGTTTGTTTAATTGATTAGATTGTAGAAAAAAATAATTAAAATGGGTTAGATTCTAGCTTGGCACATGTTTTCACACACAAATTAGTAGCCCAAAAATCCTTAATCTAGAAGCAGAAAACATAAGAAATCTGGAAAAAATAGAAACACTTTTTTTATCAGTCGATTGCATCGCAACAAATTGAATGTGGCTCGATACAACAAATGCATCGTTTTGTTTGGCAGATGCAGCTCGATAGGTCGATTGCGGCTCAATTACTGTCAAATGCAGCTCAGGATCTTAGATGCATCGCTTGGAGAGTCAAATGTGTCACAACAGAGCACTTGTGTCATTTGCGATGGTATATGCGGTGCAACAGAGAACTTGTGTCACAAGAATTGGAAAATGCGTCGTTCTGTACACCTGTGCTTACAAAAAATGACAAAAAGGTCATGCAGAAACCTACAAAAATCTGTTTCAAAGGAGTCAGATTCACCAATGTAACTAAGGGTAAATTTACTATTATTTTTGGTTAGCAGATTACATGCAAAACATATAAAACTCACAATAAGTAATGGAGTGCAAACAAAATTAATAAAGAAACAAACAAAATGATCTCACCCAAGTTCTTCATCCTCCATGACTGATCTCCATTACACCTTCTAGCTTGCTATTGACTAGTTTGAAGCAAGTGTTGAAGGATTCAAGTGCTTATGCAAGATAAATAAATCCTAAATGCAAAAGTAAATGGCTAAAAGACAAGAAAATGCTAAACTCAAGAATTACAAGAAGCTTTCAAGATATTAAGAGATAACAAAATGAGGATAAAATTGGCATTTTATAGAAAATACAATTTTGGATGGACAGATGAGATTAAAGATCAAAAAGTGCCCTAGAATCTATGGTCACGATTCAAAATAACAACCTCTTAATTAGGGTTAGTGCAACTTTAGGGTGAAATTCAAATTGAGTGGACAAGATTTAATTTAAGAAATTCAATCAAGGAATGAGAATGCATGTGACAGTGAGATGAGATTTAGCAGATAGACAAAGGATGAGTTAGAAAATCAAGTCATTTTAGAAATTACTTAATTTGTGGAGAGAAATGCTATTTTGAATTTAATATTTTAATTTAATTCAAAATGGTGAAGTCATGTGATGTTAAATAATAATTAAATTATTTACTTGAGGAGAGAGAAATTAAAATAAATGACTTATATTTAAATTTAGAAATGAATTGCTAGAGACAATTAATAATAAATTTAAATTATTTAATTATGGAAGAAGTGGGTTGATAATTAAATAAATTGTGGAGGATTTATTTAGTTATGAGAAGACTTTAATATTTAGTGACGTATTTAAATAAAATTAATTTATTTAAATAATCAAGAGGGAATAGTGGATTAAATAAATTTAATAATTTATTTAATTTAGAGAGGACTTTAGACATTAGTGGCATATTTAAATAAATGTGATTTATTTAAATAGTCAAGAAGAACAAGAGAGATGAATTAATTAAATAATTGGTCATTATTTAATTAATAGTTGAATTTGGTCAAAGTGACATAATCAAATTATGTTTAGAGGAATTGATGAGAAAATTGAGTCTGCAGGCCTAGGTCAATTTTGTGTGTCTACATCTACATCACCTAATGAATTAAATGACATATCTCAAGAGTTTATTCCAAAGCATGAACATCATCTTTCACCAAAGTCTAGTAGTGGTTCTTTCCAAGACATATTGACATCCTTCGACCTCATGGTTGTGGATATTGAAGGGATCCTCAACTCAACACTTGACCCAAATCCACTCAAAGATCAACATGATATTGAGCCACTTCCCATGCCTAATGATGATGTCTAGGAACCCTTTGTAAGCAATCCATCCTTTGAAATTGATCCATGTCAAGAACTTGATCCATAGTATGTCGAAAGAAATTCCAACATTAAGCAAGATCAAGAATTTATATCTCCATAATACTACAATGATCTAATGGGCACTTTCCTATCTATACAATATTTCACAAATGATGATCATATCCATATAGCACATACTCCTCCATCTATGCATGAGATGTTTTCTTTGGATGAACATGTGGATGATCTTCATTCAGAAAAATATTCTTATACTCTTAGTATCATTACAAAGGAACATGATTCTCCTACTCTTAACATTTATACACTTGATCAAGATATAGAAAAATCTAGACATATTAGAAAGGGGTCATGAAGAAGGCTTCTATAGAAGTTGTGAATCAGAAACATCCCATGAAGACATATCAAAAGTGAATCATGAGGAAGAATTTTAAGTGGATAGTGGATCATCAACACCTCTTGAAGAAGCATTAAAATATGATATTTCACAAGATCAATCCAAAGATATCAATCGGGAATTTATCCCACATATGGAGGATCCTATCACTTATAAACTTGGATCACTTACCTTTTTTAGGGAAAGATATTTTATCAATGAAGAAGCTATCACCTTTGAAGATTCACAAAAGAGAAAAGAAGGATTAGAATATTTTTTCCAAGGTAAATCATATCATATTGCAAGTAAAAAATTTCAACAAATGAATTATCAAGGAAAAGGATTAGGTCTACATGAACAAGGTATCCTAGAACTAGTGCATATTATTGGAAATCCTAAGTATCAAGGTCTTAGTTATTCGAAAATTAAGGGATCTAAACATATCAATGATACCTCTATAAAATTGGGGGCAACTTCATCTCAAGCAAACATCAACATAGGGAGCACGAAGAATCCTTATGATGAAATTGATGCCAATACTACAACCCGCCACATCATGAATCTTCATCCACCCATCATCCCATCTATAAAGTGGGGCCAACATAAAAAGGAAGATTTGAATCAAAACACAAAGAAAATTATAAAAGGAAAAGAAGTAGTGAGGCATGAAGGACAAATCAAATACAAGTGGATACTAAAGAATACACATAATGATTATCCCTATCAAACTCCATTTGTCAAAAAAACTATGGGGAAAAATTAGAAAGGGAAAAGTATCCATGAAATATTTCTACAAAGGAAAAATCGGGCTTCTGAAGCAAAGTACAAAAAATTATATTGAGTTGTTGGTCCTAATTCCATGCACACTTTCGTATCCATCCATCATTTCTCATCTTCCCAAGTTTGGAGAGTCAAAGGTTCCAAGCTATCAACCAATCCATCTTCTTTTGCTAAACACACTCCACCATCCATGCCTCCACACATGATATCTAATTCTCATACTGACCATGTATTGGCAATAACCCTCCATTATAAGGATTCAAAAGGCACTCTATTGTGATGTGCATATGAAGACAAAGTTAACTTCGGTATCAACAAAGTAGATCAGGAATCTCAAAATTTGCACTCAAGTGCACATATCTTAGCAAAGCAGATTATTCAAGCAAGATATCGATGGAACATTATGATCGAAGCATCTACATCGACACCACCAATTGGTTCAACATGAGCTTGAAATATTTCACAAAAATAATTAAAAATCATGAAAATAGTAAAGATTAAAAAATTGTCCTCTAGTGAACACCGCATGGGAAATGCTTTGGGGAAGTATCATGATGAAAACCTTACAAACAAGCATCATGTGTAGAATTGAGCATCTACATGTACCATTTTAGGAGAAATCATCTTATCACATCCATAATAAATTCATTCATCCATGAACCATTTATCCAATCCATTTTCATCTATCTACATCCATCTTCCACATTATCTTGATCTTGATAAAAGTTTGGTGTATACTTTACACTTGTTTATGGTAAACATATTGACATGGGTCACTTTCATGATCCTATCCTACCCAACATTATCTAAGCCATGAAGAACTATCTAAATGAGCATCCTCTATTTGAATACCTCATCTTATCATAAGATAATCCATATCCATCCATCCATACACCTATCCAAGAATCCACCCATGGCCTTTCAAACATTGCTAGATGCTAGGGGTGGATATTTACATCTTGCTTCGAGAATAAATCTTGATCTATATCCTCCAACTTATGTGGTGATCCAAAAATCGGTAAACGTAAAATCAAATTGGTCAAGTATTTGTGAGCCAAAATCCAAATCACAAATCCATTACATATTTTGACAAGAAGATGTTCCTTATCAAGCATTATCTTTCATTAAACATTGATCCAAGTAATTAATATTAGTCAAATTTTGTTCCAAACCGAGCTTCAAAATATTGATCAATCAAATCCAACCAATCCAACATCATCCTAGGATATCCTTTCCAATCCTCGTGTTGCTTAACACTATTCGTGCATTGTTGTGTATTATCAACAATGTTATCATCACATATCCATCAATCTGACCAATCAACCTTAGCTTGGTTAAAAAAAAAAATCCCAAAACAAAGCACTGATATCATCACATATCCATATCCATATTGTCAAAATCATGCGAAAATCCAATAAAACATCCAAAACATATCAAAATCCCAAAACAGGTCAAATAGTTAGAAAAAATAAAAAACATGGTTATCCGAACTACATCATCTTTGCACTTGAATGTAGGAAATTCCATCATTGATAGGCCCCCGAGACACAAAATCCAAAAAAAATTCATAAATCTTAAAAAACACCAAAAACAATTCATTTTTTTGAAAATCAAAACATTTGTAAAACACGTTGAAAATCCCAAAACAACCTCAAAACATTAGAAAATACCAAAAAAATTAAAAAAACCCAAAAAACATCATCCATCCCATTTCGCTTTCACCTACAATAAACTTCCACTCACAATAAATCAATCGTTGCTTTCATCCTTTGGCAAAATAATCAAAAACAAGTATAGAAAATTTAAAGTATGAACTCAAATGTCAATGGTCTCAAGTCTAGGTCAATAGGTAAACAAGCTGGCTAACTATTGGTATCACTAGCCCATCATCTAGTCAATCTCACCATCATCTAATAACATCATGTCCTAGGATGCATCCTTCCTACAATGGACATCAACATCAGACATAACTATAGTTTAGTCTGTGCTAGTGGTATGAAGAACATTAACATGTTTGTTTACTTGATCTTTTCTTTTTATTTATCTTATTGCACTCATTCCAATGACCTCTTGATGATATCTAATCAAATTATTTAGAGTTAAAGGAACGGTGCATTGATCATTATCTTTTGTCTTTTGTGTTTGTTAGATGTTCTTGTAATATAACCCTGGTGAATACTTGCTTTATTAGGTGTGTATGGAAGGTGTTTTGGACAACTTGTTGACTATTACATTGGGAGGTTATGCCTTTCTATGTCTTGGTCTGAGATGTTTGAAACTTCTAAAGTACATCCTAGTAAGGTTTTCGTATGTCAGGTGTGAACAAGGATACTCATGTTTGTTTGTTGAGTCAAAGTCCATCACACTAGGTACAACTCCATCTTGGTTCTTTATACCTTGATGCATCATATCTATGTGTGTTATCAAACATAAGGAAAGTAAGCTTTTTACATTCCCAATCCCTAGATAAGTAATACATCATCATATCTAATAAATTCTTAGCAAATCATGGACTTGTTGGATCCTTTTTCATCATCTTATTTCTTATATCCTCTTTCATGCTAACATGATATCATGTCATCCAAAAACTATCTACATCCTATATATTCATACATATCATCATAATAAGTAAAATCATCCATCTCACATCCATTGCATCGTCATTTAAGATGTTTAGGATAATATAGATTTTTTATTCTCAATATCTTAATTCATCTCATTTCCATCATCATTATCATTTAGATATGTTAGTCTAACCATACAAACATCTATCTTGAACCTCTTTGTCACAAGATTGACCCTCAAATCAAAAATATTGCCCGATCTCTTGAGGTGACAATGTACCAATGTACTCCTTTGCAATGAGGCATCCAAAAAAATAGATTTTTTTTTTAATTTTGATCTCGCCAGTGTTATTCTTTGAACCAACGCAGTAGGTACATCACTTCAAAGAGGGGAAAAATGTAGACACTCAAAATATCTTGATCGATATCATGCACTTGATTTTCATTAACTAACACTGATTCTTCCTTAATCACTTCCACACTAACCAATTAACTAAATAATCTTCATTTAGTTAATTGAATTCATTAAATTTCCTCATTAAATCAAATAATGAACTTTATCGGATTTTTTTATCATCTTCCTTAAATTAAATAAACCAATTTATTTAATTAAAATCCTAATGTTCTTCCATCCTCTAATTTTATTTAAATAAACCCAAGCATTTAAATTAAATGTCATAAATCAATTAAATTCATTCAAGTTAATTAATCCTCAATTAATTAACTCCTAACACTAATCCCTCATTTCTCTAGCTTTTAACTCCACCCTAGGGTAAGTCAACCTTGGTCAACTAACCAAGCTGCACATGTAAATCAATTTATTTGATTTACTAATTACTCTATTTTTATTCAAAATGGAATATTCTTGGAATATTCCACCCACTTGACTTTTCCCTCCCAAAGGAATTTTTTCCTCTTTCTTGAGCCACATTTGCATTGAAGGCTCTTACATGTCCTTTTTGAGCTATCTTTGCATTGAAGTTTCTTACAACTCCTCTTACACAAGCCACCTCTTGGAATTCATTCCTCTTATACATCCCATCTCCCAAGATGTGTGAACACACCTCCTTTGGGATTCATTAGCATGTTGACAAGTGGGAACCATGCTATTGGTTCAATTTTTAATCCCAAATCCATCAATCTTCTTCACTCTTCAATCTTTGGCTTCTATAAATAGAGGCATCATTCTCCACAATATCATCCACAACTAGGAGCATTATCACTATAGACATTTCAATCTATATTTTTTATTAGTTTCAAGTAATTTAGCTAGATTATAGGCAATTTCATAGTTTGTTCATCACACATCCATCATCAAGCTTATCAAGGGGTTAGGAAAGGGCTTCTTTCCACATCAAAGGAGCATTAATCCCCCTATGGGATGCTGGTTTGAGCATTAGAATAGTATTTCATAAGTAGTTTATTTGATATTCTACGTTGTTTTCATGCTCTTATGCTTAGAATAATCTCATAGGGAATGCTTGTTTTATACTTGTTTATGGACTAATGATTTTTTGTCGGTTCATGTTTGAGTAGGTCTAGGCAAAGCATTCATAGGAAATAAGTGTTTTCATTGATGTCAAACCAATATTGGATTTCATTGATGTCAAATGTGATGTTGAAGTATGTACACTCTCTAGAGATAGTTGCCATGTTGTGATATCAGTTGATGTGATTTTGTAGGGCTACAGAAGGAAGAATAATGATTATTATGTTAACTAAGTGTATTACAAATGAAGATACACATTTTCTAATGTGTGTATAATCAGTATACACTAATATAATCATAGGTTGATGTACTACACATAAATATTTTCTATAAAATTTGTGTTAAAGCACTTACATGGTAGACTCTATGGCAATGTCGTGATATGGTGATCTGGATTCTTTGGCAGAGAAGTATTTTGTCATGTGGTTTCGAAGGAAAGATGATTGTGTTGTAAAGGTGCCACATCTAAGATATCATGCCATCACACTTTCTATAGAAAAATGTTACAAGTAACTATGTTCTAGTATGAAACCTTATAGAGGAAAGCAAAGATGGATGCTTGGTGGAATGCTCCACATTCTTCCATAAGTGAAAGGATGATCATGTGATTTTTTAAATATGTTCTACAATGATAAATCATACTACTTAGCAGTATCAAGTGATGAAGTGGTCCACAAGCATAGTTTTTAAATAACAGTTAGTTACAATCTATCCAAAATGCTTTATTCCTATACTTTTAGTGGATTTATCCTCTTGTGCCAGCATATTATGAAAATATTCTTAAGGAAAAGGTTGAAAGCATAATGTGCATGATCTAAAATGCCTACATCTCAGTTTGCATAATGATTTTGGTTTCTCCTCGGCTATGTGAAGTAAAATAGTGATAGTGTTGATGGTTTTGAGACTACTTGGGCTGACATGACTTGGTTCATTTTTGTAGTTGATATTGATCAATTAATCTTTCCTTAAAGAATATGTTATGATGCATTTGGGCCCTGATATAGTGTATGATTATCTACAACTAATTATTTTATTTTGGATGTGTTTTGGAGCCAATCCTCACAATATCAATTTTTTCATCCAATGGTCATCTTGGAGTCAACTTAACTAGATTTTTTTGTTATTACGAAAGACATATATAAAAGGTAAAATTCATTTGTCAATTTGGTGATTGTGAGTGTAGAGTAAAAGACCAAAATGAAAAATATGAAACTTTTGAAATTAGTGCAAAGGGCTAATTGTGCAAAGGTCTAATTGTGCAAAATATGATTGCATCATCAACATGTGTTAGATGCTTCTTCTAAGGAGTTCATAATAATTTTATTTCTCTAAAAATTCATGTATCCTACTCTAAGATAGTGATTCTCATCAGGTTCATTATTCTTGCTCTAAGGAAGTTTACCTTAGTCTACAAGTCCATAGACAGTGAGCCTCAAATATTATAATTTCTTGTTATTAGTGAGCTACATATAATGCGAGTTGATCCTCACCATTTTTTTTCCCTCATTAGGTTTTCCACATAAAATCTTGGTGTCTCTATCTGATGCATGTGTTATTTTTTGTTCCTTTCAATTAATGTGACGAGTTGTTAATCTACAAATGGAATTAGTTAAGTTTTAAGATATGTTGATTCACCCACCCCTCTCAACACATATTTGTGTTCAAAAACTGGTACTAGAGACAAGTGCCTTGAATAAGCTTAACAACTAAGGTTGATCAGACTGCTCTTGAACACATGGGGTATGTTGCAAAAATCAATGATATGTTTATTCTAGAACCAGATCTAAAACCAATGGAACATGAAGGTTGGGATATTATTCTAGAAGACTATGAAGTAGATTTGGAAGGAGAAGTTCACTCTACTCTTGAATATCTAGATGAAGTAAGGTTACAAAATTTCAAATATGAGTGCATATTGAAAAATCAAAAGAGACAATAGATAAATTGAAGGAAAAAGATAAAGAATCAAAAGAAGAAATTAGCAAACTGAAAACTCAAATAGAGGGGTAATGGATGTGAAATTAAAACCAAAGAATTTGAAGACATGATATAAATCTCAATGATAAAACTATTGAGTGTCTAAAGTTGGAGGAAGATATTGTTTCCTTGAGAAAAGAACTTGAAAATTCAAAAGAACAACTTGACAAAGGCCTAAAACTGAGAGGAGGCTCTGAAATTCTTGATGAGTTACTTAAATCTAAAAAAACCTCAAAAGAAAAATCTAGACTTGGTTTTGAAAAACGAAAAATTCCCATGGTCAATACATCTACAAATATTTTATGGTAGCTTCAAAGTAGAAGGATAGTCTAAGACAAGGGAGGAGGAAGCATGCACAAAAAATATTAAAGGAACAACCTCCAAAAATGCAAAGATAAATCCTAACAAGAAATAAGGTCAATTCGCTCCTATTTGGAGCAAAAAAGAACTTCAAGAATCCTAGTACTAAATAAACTACTTCCACCAGGTTCAATGTGTAGTGTAGAAAAATGGGTCCTTTGACATTTCCACACTCGTTTGGGCCATCCTTGTGGATTTTAGCTTAATGTTGCCTTGATTTAGTGTTGTAATGTGGATACCACATTCACATTAGGTCTTGGGCCCTTGTGAAGTAATGGAATTTAATGGTTCCTTGCAAAAGTGTTGCAAAGTACATTGTAACACACTTTTACACTTTTCTAGGGTTTTATCAATTAACTAAACATAATCCTAATCATAATTAATCTTGCTTTAACCTTATTTGGAGAATTTTAAAGTGTTGTAACACACTTTCACATTCCTCTAGGCTTGTCATTAATAATTGGGATTTCTTATACTTTAATTGAACCTATTTTGATCCCACAAGCCTCATTTATTACATCTTTTTGAGGATAATCATGACATCAATCAATAACCAATCATAATTTAGGTGTTTCTGGCTTGTGTGGCCCAAATTTAGTGATCTAGGACTCATTTTCCACCTTGGACGAATAAGTCCCACCTACATTTTTGGGTCCCAAACCTATTTTTATGACTTTCTAAGAACTTTTGATTTTTAGTCCCATACATTATGCCAGATGGGACTTATTCACCATCTTGGGTGAATGAGTTTCATGTGGCCCAAAATCAAAATTAATTCAAATTTCTGATGGGATTTTATTCTCCTAGATCTGATGTGGGCTTGTAGTATTGTAATTTTGAGAATTCTTGCATAATTAAGTATAAATACAAGGTTCCTTCTCTCATTTTACCCCCAAGCATTCAAGTATTCACTTGTATAGAAAGTTTGATCTTACAAGTGAATTCAAGTATCTTCAAGAGCATTCAATGGTAGGATTCTTTATCAATTATTGCAAAAATCCAAGATCCATCAAGCATATCAAGCATCAAGCATCAAGCATGTTAGTGAGCTAGTATTTTGATGTAGCATTGAAGATCCAAGACCAAGCATTGTTCTATTATTATTGTGAAAGATCAAGATCTATGTCCTTCATGTCCATTTCATGTTGAGTTGTAGATCTACAAGACATCATTGAAGGTATAAAAATTGTTCATGTTTCATATCCTATGTTTCATGTTTCATGTCCTTATCTCATTGTTTCATCATTTGGTTTAATTACCTAAAAGGGGTTTGACCAAGGTAAACCCCTATTCCCTAACAATCAAAATTTTCTCTCTTTCTTTGTGTGATTGTAGATCTATTTTCTTTGAAGACTTTAAGATCATTGAAAATTAGGCTTCAATCTTGTTGGAATTGTCTCCCTATTGACAAGGTCAAAATCTTCACTAAAAGGTCATCTATAGCCCTGAAATCAAGGTTTCAGATCTGGGAACCTGGAGGAATAGATTAAGCAAGATGAGAAGATAAAATCCATACTTTGAATTTCTATAAAATCCAAACTAGTCTCATTTTCCACAATTGGTGAATGAGTCCCATTGTAGGATTTTTTTAGAGATCTTTTCAGATTTGGATACCCATTTGGTTGAAACTTGATCCTATGCAAAGACCCAGATCTAGGACTGATTCACCCAGAATGGAAAATGAGTCCCACCAGCTTTAAAAATCAACATTTTTAGGATTTTAGAGCTCCATTCCATCTCCAACAAGTTTTCATGTGTACACTTTCAATTTTACAACTTTCTATTCTATTTCATTTGCATTTCTAATTCATTTAGTGAAGCATTACATCAAACTAGGTTTCACATTACATCATGCATGTCTTAAATTTTTCCAAGCCCTAGCTTGGTGGTAAACCCCTCATTGAACCTCTTTTAATCTAAAATCATACCCTAGGATACCCTATTTTCAGATCTCTTGCCTCTATTATTGGTGTGAGATCTCTAGGGTCATCCTTGAATGTAAAGTATAGAAGATTGTTGCCCTAGGTCCTAAAACCCTAGTGGGGACAAAATTTTGTTACACAATGTAAATTTATATGCTTGTAATAAGTTTGGTCATAAGGCAGTTGAATGCATAAGCAAGATGAGTCACTACTCTTTCAGGCCTTTAAGGTGCAATGCAATGAACACTCAATTGTTTCATGGTAAGTGTTATGCTTGTAACAAATTTGAGCACAAGGCTAATGAATGTAGAAGCAAGGTAATAAGGAATAATGTTATGACCTCTCAATTCTTTAATGGATACTACCACACATGTAACAAGTTTGGTAATAGGGTTGTTTATTGTAAATCTAATTTAAGAAGAATAAATTTTTCTCCATAATCTAGTATTACTTGTTATAATTGTTATAAAGCTAGAGACATTGCTAGATTTTGTATGGGAAAGAGTCTAAGATATTTTTCTTCTCAAAGGAAGCTTTTCATTAGTCAACAAAATAAGGAATAAAGTGAAATGAACAATGAATCTATACCTCAACATGGTAAATATAAGTCATTCGATAACTAAGGAGAGATAGCCTCGATTCAGGTGGATTTGCAGTTGCAAATCCTATCAAGCCCCTGAAAATTTTGAGATGTTGAAATCTTCAGCATAATGATAATTACTAATATGAATTTGATTGGCTATTAATCTAAATCAAATTCACCTTTTGTGAAAAGATTGGTTAAGGCTTATCTCTGTGACATTACAAACTACAAAAGCTGATAAAACATCAAATGTATTTATTGTAGAGCAAGTAGAGTTTTTGCAAGGCATATTTAGTTCTCTTTGGAACAAACTGATTTTAATCAAACTATTTCAAGTGATCAAAAGAGGAAAAATAGTGAAGAAGATTCTCAATTTTTTTTGTACAGACCCTAATGACAACCTTCATAGGTATTTCTCTAGTTTTTACTTATAAAACCTTAGATACAATAAGAAATTTCATGGTTACACATGTTGTCATTGATGTTGTAAAGAAATCAAGGCCAAAATTCAAGAAACACCCATATATATCAACTATGACTGACAAGGAAGGTGTGTTCTCCCATGTTCCAAACCATGTGATCTATTCTAAAGTTATCTACATCTACATTCACTCACAACTAAATGAATATGATCATTTGAACATGACAAAGTTTAGGTTTAATAATCTTCTAGGTGATGAATTTCATCTCAAACTAGAATATGCAAATGTAGAATGAAAAGAGTTAGATGTACATAAGGATTTTCTCTATTTTGGCTATGAAGATGAATGGGTCATATTTTCTCTAAGTTGAATTCATGAGGATATCTTTTGGCTTGATCAAACCCATCTAATCAAAAAATGATATATCAAGGTTGTGATTGGATTGTTCTCCATTGGCTCGGGAGCTACACTAGAATCTATCAAGAATTAAGAAGCTATGAGGATCACCAGAGCTAGATTTGATAAAATGGCACTTATTGTGAATGATATATCCAGCCTAGGGGTCTGGTATGCAATAATGGGAATTGCATACAAGATATAGTTCTCAAATAGAGTAGGATTTTCTACAACCACCACCATCTATAATGATCATCATATGATAAAGGAAGGGAGAAATTATTATCTTTGCAAACTATTGTAGCAAAAAATATTGGAAAATATACACAAAACCAAGGGTTCTTGCTACACCTTTCTGGTATGGTACTTTGATAATTTGTATTATGTTATATTCATGAAATAAATGCCCATTTTTAAGAATGTGGTTTGGAAAAGGAATATTCTTGTTACACATCAAATAAAGGATCGTATGTGTAGCTTTCTAGATGACAATCAATACAACACAACATTTTGGTTTTTCTTTAAAACCTTCCAGAGTGAGATGCAAAAGAGGGATAAAATACTCTCAAAAGTTGTGGAGAAGTATAAAAATGAAATTACTTTTATGGTGGACAAAGATAACTATTACATAGAAGTGATTGAACCAAGGAATTCTTGGATTACAAGGTATCTACCCTATGAAATTTTCAGAGAAAAATGGATTGCATATTATAAAAAAATTCTTAGTAAACCTAAGGATATCATAGTTGAGAGATTTGGTACTTATGATGAAATAAACAACAAGAAAACCAAGGAGAGGGAAAAAGAAAAGGCAAAGAAGAATGTTGGAAAGATGGTGTCTGAGATAAAAAAGATGTTTGTCACCCCTGAGGGATTTTTGGAAGCATCTCCAACCACCACAGATAAACCAACACCTAGATGGATAAGTATATATGCTTCTACCACTACCACTGCTTTCAGACCCACTCAAGCACCTCCTAGCAAAAAAAGAACTACTACTAATGCTCTGCTAAAAATCAAGTTTGTTGAAAGAAATAAGGGCCAATATCTAAATAAAAAGAAATAAGGGAAACTTTTAATCCAATAAATGTGGATAATGATGAGGAAGATGAATAAGAAGAATTCAAATCCTACATGTTGAAGAGGGGGAAGAAGAATACATAAAACAAAGAAGAAGAAGAGATATCCATGGAAAAGGAAATTGAAGTAGAAGAAATGAAGTCTCCTCTGGAATTATCTAAACATGATCCTCTACAAATTGGCACTACTATCAATGAAATTATAGATTGTTATGCACTAATAGAGGTCATTTCACTTTATGATGAAATGGCCCCTTCTAACAAGGCCATAATTGAGAAAGCAATAATTATGTGTATGAGTAGCTTCAATATGGCTAAATGAAATCATTGATAAACTTCCAACAAGCCTAGTGGATGTGAGAAGTAATAAAAGGAATGAAGTTGTAGAATAAGAAATCATGAGGCAACATGGATTGAAAAAGGTCGGTGTATTCATTTCTCATAAAGAAAGGGTAAAATTATCTCAATACCAAGAAAAAGAATTCAAAATAAAACTAAGAATAAATGTTCTTATGGGGATGATAAAAAAGAAATAAAAAGGATGGAGAATGAAACTGAATAAAAGACAACAAAATTCTAGAAGGATTAAAGAATGTTGAGATAATTTGTGATCAAGCTCCTCCTGATACTTTAGATACACCTGATGTGTCTACATCAGCTTTTGAGGATAATATGACTTAAGATGATGTGATAGTTGAAAATGTCAAACTCAATGAGGATATTTCTCCTCTAGAGAATACAAATGCACAGTATCCAAGTAAAATGTGTCTCACCTTTGGAGAACACCAAATATGACTAAGAACATAATGTGTCTTCCTTGAAGAAAGTTGATAAAGAAATGGAAGAACTCTCTCGATAGAAAGAAGGAAAAGATGTTTCTAGTGCACATAAGGTGCAAGAAGTCTCTATAATGGAGATTGAAAAAGAAGGGAAGGAAGAGGAAAAATTAAATTTTGGCCAAAAGAAAGAAGAAAGTCCTAAGAAATTTTAGGATACATAAGTAGAAATAGTCAACAAGCAAGATGCTTCTATGGATATAGGTTAGAGTTTTTCATCTACAAACTCTTTCAAAGATCTATTAGGGATGCAAATTTAGTTTCAACTTATGGTGGTACCTCAACTTCTACAAATTCTAACACATGAGGGAAAAATTGACTTAAAAAACATCTTCCTCATCCATAAGCTACAACTTGGTGATGCTTTGTATGCCTCTGCAAGAAAATAAATACTACAAGAACATGCAAAGAAGAGTGAATTAGTTGATGAGGTATTAAAAATTCTTCACTTGAAGGATTACCAGAAGTAAACATTGATGTCTCCCTACCTTCGAAATAAAAGGTAAAGCTCTTAATGGATTATTTCAAAGATCACTTCGTGAAAAAGGAAGAATAAGAAGCCTTGAGAAAAATAAAAAACAAGAGATTGGGTGAAGATTCAAACCGATGTGCTGATGCACATAGTAAATTACAAGAGAATGTAGAAATGCTTAAATATTGTGTAAATGAAACAACTCCCCTTTATCAATTATATTTGAAATGGCCAAGCTCCACCAAAGACATCAAATATTAGATTGATTCTATTGAGTCACAGATTACACAACTACCTAGAACTTATAATCTATCAAGAGATATGGATGGATCCACTAGGAAACAAATTGAGAATCTTCAAGTAAAATTGACATTGCTTCTAGACCAAAGAGACTAGTTAAAAAAAAAATCAGTTTGTTAAGAAAAGTAGTCAATGTGTGGTTGGCATCATTATCTAGAGTGTTGGTTAGTGTACTACAAGTGCGTCAAAAAATGAAATCTCCCAACAAAATAAATGAGGCTGAGGAATTGTGTATGGAATTTGAATGTAATAGTCATATTCTACCTCAGAAAAAAAAAATTGGGTTGCAACTCTGGAGCAACTAAAGGTAATTTACAAGAATATCCTACCTTCTAATGATGTTGCAAAAAAGTAAATGAGTAATTTAAGATAGTTTTTCCCTTGTATATTTTGTTGCAAAGAAGTGTAGTACCTTTTATTGAAAATATTTTTGTACATAGAATCTATTTTTGGGAAATATTTATCTTAGGGGGGTATATAGTAAAGGGGAGTTCATACAATTTTGGGATGTTGAAAATAAAAGATATAATGCTCTTTTCCCTTGATGTCAAAGGGGGAGAGAATCATAGATGTGTTGCCATCAATGACAAAGGGGGAGATTGTTAGCAATAAGTGTTTTCATTGATGTCAAGCCAATATTGGTTATCATTGATGTTATATGTGATTTTGTAGTACACTCTCTATAGATAGTTGTCATGTTGTGATATCAATTGATGCAAGTTTGCAGGGCTACACAAGAAATAATAATTATCAATACATTAACTAAGTGTGTTATGGAGGATGATACTCATGTTCTAATGTGTTCATAATATGTCTACATTGATATAATCATAGGTTGATGTACCACACATGAAGATATGCTACAAAAGTTATGCTAAAGAAATCACATGGAAAACTCTATGATAGTGTCATGATATGGTGATTCAAATTCTTCTACAAAGAAGTATTTTGTCTAATGGTTTTGAAGGAAAGATGATTGTGTTGTAAAGGTGCCACATCCAAGAAATCATATCATCACACTTTCTGCAAAAAAAGTTACAAGTAATAGTGTTCCAATATGAACCTTAACAAAGGAAAACAATGATTAAAATGGTGGAATGATCCACATTATTCTATAAGTGAAAGGATGATCACTCGGTTTCATAAATGTGTTCTACAATGAAAAAATCATACCACTTAGCAATATCAAGTGATGAAGTGGTTTGCAAGAATAGTTTTTGAATAATAGTTAGCTACAATCTATCTAGAATGCTTTGTTCCTATACTTTCAGTGGGTTTATCCTCTTGTGCTAGCATATTATGAAAATATTCTTTAGGAAAAGTTTGAACGAATATTGTGCATGATCTAGAATGCCTACATCTCAGTTTGCATAATGATTTTCATATCTCCCCAACTATGTGAAGTCAAGTAGTGAAAGTGTTGATGGTATTGATACTAGTTGGGCCGACATGACTTGGTTCATTCTTTGTGGTTGATCTTGATCAATTAATTTTTCCTTGAAGAATATGTCATGATGCATTTGGGCCTCGACATAGTGAATAATGATCTGCAACTAATTCTCTCTTTTTTTGGATGTGTTTTGGAGTTGACCCTCACAAAATCAATTGTTTCATCCAATGGTCATCTTGGAGCCAAATTAATTGGATTTTTTTGTCATTGTGAAAGATATATATAATAGATCAAATTCATTTGTGAATGTGATGATTGCAAGTGTTTAGTAAAAGAGTCAAATGAAAAAAATGAAGTGTCTACAATTAGTGTAAAGGGATAATTGTGCAAAATAGTGACTTCATCATCAACATGTGTTAGATGCTTCTTCAAAGCAATTCATAATAATTTCGGTACTCTAAAAGTTCATGTATCCTACTCTGAGACAATGAGTCTCATCAAGTTCATTGTATCTTGCTCTAAGGTAGCTTACCTTAGTCTACAAGTACATAGGCAATGAGCCTCAAACATTGTAATTTCTTGTTACCAGTGAGCTACATATAATGTGAGTTTTTCCTCATCATGGTTTTTCTCTCATTGGGTTTTCCACGTAAAATCTTGGTGTCTCTATGTGATGCATGTCTTCTCTTTTGTTCCTTTCAGTTAATGTGGCGGGTTGTTAATTTGCAAATGGAATTAGTTAAGTTTTAAGATATTTTGATTCACGCCCCTCCCCTCCCATCCCCCCCCCTCCCCTTCGCACATCTTTGTTTTCAACATTTACAAGTCCTTTGTGCTATATATGACTCAATAAGAAGAGTGATGACCATACATGATATGCATATTGCTAAAGCAATGAGAAAGCCAAGTAAAAGTTATTAATAAATATATGAAGATGTGAGTAGTCATATCCTCAAATCCATTATGTATAGAAGATATTGTACCATCCAATTCATAATAGATCTAAATTCCATGTCCAATTCAATGTTCTACATGTCCCAACCTCCTTTAACACTAATAACAAAATTAGAACTCTATAAATCCCATGCATTTATTTATTTACAATAAAAACGATAAATATATATACATTATTAAGAGTGTCGCACAAAGTTTAAAATAAAATATAAGATAAGGGGCCCCCCTACATAGAAAAGACAAACTCCATTAACCTAGGCAAATCCCATGGAGTAAATATCAAAGAAAATGATGGGTGACGCCTAGTAAGCAAATAGATATTAGAAAAGCAAAGAAAAAATAGATAAAAATGAATGCCTAGGTTTATTCACACGCTATATTAAACCAAAATAAAAGCATGAAAAAGTGAAGTGCATACATGGTAGGGAGAAAGATTTTCTTACATGATAAGTAAACAAAAAAATGTAAGAGTTTTGTGGATGGAACAAAAGCTAAGCACCAAACTGAAAAAAAAAACCTATTTTATAATATTAGAAAATGTGGGTATTAAGGCAACAGATAGGTGCTTACCTTTAACACATAAAAGGACAAAACAAATGGGCATGTTCCCTATCTTGGAGGGTAGATTAATAACATGTCATGAGAAAGAGGTATGTTGGGGAAGGTAAGTTTAGGGACAAAACAAATAGGCATGTGATAAATGTAAATACTTGATCCCACGCAAAGGCAACAAATTCCAAAGAAGATTTGTTCGTTTAAAAGACATTCAAAAAGGACAACACTCACATGGGTGGTGGGAATGTTAAATATTTGGAGTGAGATATAAGTTTGTGGAGATATTTTGGGAAAGTGGAAATATTTAAAATTTGATATGGATATAAGTATTTGGGAAATGGAATTTTGTATATTTTATAAGTAACGATATGTGAATATATATTGTATTTAAATAGATTTTTATTTTAAAAAGGAAGATATGTAAATTTATGGAAGGATAGGAAAATATATTTCAAAGATTTGAAAGATTTCTCTTTGAAAATAATAATGGGTAATAAAAGGATATTAAAATAAAAAAACAAAGGGTCATATATTAAGATTTGAATACAAGTTTTTCATTAATGATAATTTTTCTGTAAAAAGGGAGAGTTTAATAGAGAAGTGGTTCTTCTCATTTATTGTAATGGTCATTTTGTTATATTTGTAAATGAATTTGTATGTTATTTTATGTTCTTGGTAAGTTATTTGTATTTGTGGAATGTGTCAAATCAAATTTTCATAGAATGGATGTTCGCTCTTAGGAATTCCATGTTAATGGTTTGTGTATAGAGCTTCATTCTACTTATGAAAATGGTGGATGGTGGAATAAGATGTTGGTTATTGGACAATCCTTAAAAGATATATCATTCACATGTGTTATTTGTGTAACAATAGATTTAATAAAGATTGATTACAACTTATTTGTTTCATACTAGAACATGAGTTTATTTTCAAAGATATTATAGGTATTTATTTCTTATTCCCCTTTTAATCTTTTACCCTTTTTCTAAAAGTTGATTAGAGTTGATTTTGATCGTTTCTAGTTTAGTTTCAATTTTTTTGATGAAATAAAAAAATTAATTTCAAATGTAAAGAAAAGATCATGTCGGCATGTTTATTTCTATTATGTTGTCTTCATAGAAATAGAACACAAATTTTATTTGTATAATGCAAATATTTTTTTATAATAAAGACATAATATATTGTAGTGTAGGAAAATGCACACCCTTGCATTTTCACACTTGTTTGAGCCCGCATTGCTTTGTTTATCCTTATTTATGTCTTAATCGGTCCTCTTTTGCATCCACAAGTCTAATAAATTAATCTTTCATGGCTAATCCTGACAAACATCAGTGGATAAATGATTATTTAATGATTTTGGTTGTGTCCCTAATTTTTGGGTTGGGACTAAGACGTTGCTTAGGGTGTCTTTTTTCCCCAAAGGTCTTGGGACCCTGTTTTCAAGTGTGCCTTAAATGGGCCCCTTTTTGGAGTCTATGCCCCAAGTTTCATGCCTTGAGACTAAGACGCCACTTAGGGAATCTTAGTTCCCCTCAAACTTTTTTCAGGATTTAATTTTAAATCTTGGTGGGATTTAGCCTCCTTTCATTAATGAATTCATATGCTAGATTGGTGTGGTGTAATTTGATGATATTAAGCATGGATAAGTATAAACACAAGGTTCTTTCACTCATTTTCATCCAACTATTATCTAAGCATTCAATTATTCATGCATTACAGCAGGTTTGTGATCAAGAGAGCATTCAAGAGAAATTCATCAAGCATTTTGAGCCATCATCAACATTCAAGCATCATGTCAAAGATATTCTTTCATCATGTGTGTTTTTGAGCTAACATTTGTGATGTGGGGTTTTGATTCAAGCTAGCAATTCAAGTCAAGATCTTTCAAGCGTTCCTTTGATTCAAGATCTATATCCAAGCTAGCCATGTCACACAAGTTTGCAAACTTCATAACAAGGGTTTGGTCAGTTGCAACATAGAATTTTGTTCATCCATCATTTCCCTACTTCATTTTATTCCATTTCAAGGTTTAGTTACCAACAAGGGGTTTGACCAAGGAAAACCCCCATTTACTAACAATCAACAATTTTTTCCTCTCTTGCATGTTTGTGATTGCAGATTTAGGTTGAAGACTTGAAGATTATTTGAAGTGAAAAGTTTCAAAGTTGTAAATTTGCATCACAGAGTTGTCATCTTCACGAAAATTCACCTATAGGCCATATCTGAAAGTTTCAAGACCTAAGATTTGAGAAGAAGAAAGTATGGTAATTGGACCTCAAGACCACATTCAAAAATTTTAGAAATTCCAGATGGGACTAAGTCACCACCTAGGGCGTCTTAGTCCTTTTGAAGGTATTTTTCAAAGATCCTTTTAGATTTGATTATGACATCCAAAGATTATGAATTGCCTCGAAAAACAATAGCGAGACTAAGAAAACATTAAGGGTGTCTTAGTCCTCCATAAAATATTTTGACAACATTTTTGCATTTCCAGAATCCTCATCACATTTCTAGACTTCCTAGGTACACACATCATAACTTTTTGTTGCTTAATCTCATCATTTGCATCCATCATTCAACTTACATTACTAGGTTTTGCAAGTTGAATGTTAAGTTGTCTTTTCCAAGCTTTTGCTTGGTGGTGAACCCCTCAAAATTTATAGAACCCCCTCTTAGGTCTTCCTTGTTGAGAATTGACTCACCCTTTAAGTTTGATAGTCAATCCAATTTGGATTCCTAGGACATTATTGAATGACCAAAGAAGAATAGTGGGAATTTCCCTTACCATTTTTCTCTACAGTTCATATATTAATTTTGTTTTGGATTAAAAATACATATATCTAAGCTTCAAACTTAACCATGTAATAATTTAACTAGGAATCTAAATAGTCCCCTTGATGAAACACTATACACAACACCACTTAACCTTCTTACAATATAGAGACTTGATAACTATAAGATCTTGTGGAGGATTTTAGATTCCTTTTAAGAGAGGAGCTATTTTTTAAGTCCCAAGGCTAACAAGTGTAGTTTGGCTAGTGAATAAGAATATCTAAATGTTAAACCACTCACTTGAAATTTTCAATGAGAAAATCTGAAAGCCCTATACAATTACCTTCCTCTTTATATTTACCATCTTGATCACTTTAGTGAACACTTTAATATTCATCTTAACAATGATTCTACATAGAAAAAATAACTTGAATCTTGATGGAAATCCTCTATGAATGTAAGAATACATTATCTTTCCTTCAAATCAAGACTTTTTTCTACTACATCAACTAGAACTATCATTCACATGCTCATCTTCCTAAAAAGGAAAGTGAATATGTGTTTGACAATAGAAATTAATGTTGAAGACTAAATTAGCTACTTAATCATATGCTTCTTTAGATTAAGACTCTAAATAAAGGCCAGGAGATTCCTTAAATACCATCTCTTACACATTCACACTATTGTAATATTCATCAACAAGCCCATACAATTCTAAAAACTAATATGAAACTTCCTCTCCTAAGTGATCACCATGGATACATTTCAATGCATCTTCTTCTCTAGGAAACAAAAAATCTTCATCTACCTTTGAGAACTCACCATCCTCAATGGTGTCCATGAAATCATCATGCTCTAGAGTGTAATGATACATGTTATCTACTAAAAATAATAAGTATATACCTAGATAATATCTTTTTGTTCTATTAAAATATTCTTCAAATAAAGGCTTTCATCCCACTCTAAGTTCACATTCTCTTGAACAAAAAGAGTATAAAATTTCTAGATGTTGGTGTAATTAATTATTTAATTACAATAGCATAATTTTAACTTAGGTCTTTTATTTAATTAATTAAGTCCTAGGTTGTATTATTAAAAAATAATTAATAATGGGGTCATTACCCTTTCCATGTATTTAGGAGATAATATTCCTTCTAGAAGATGAGTTATCTTTTCTAGAACTTATCTCAATCACTTTATGATTCCCTAGGTAGTTAGTTATGGTTTACATGTTGTCACATGATTTTTGATCAAGATAGGTGGAAACATATTTATGAATCTTGTATCTCAACCTTGCCTATATAATCAAGGTATATGTACATTTGTATTCATATTCTAGATATCAATTAGATAATCTCCATTTGCATGCCCTTAGTTGCAACACTTTTTGTGTGGGTGAATTTCTTCTTGGAAAAGGTCCTCTTGAAGGTTGCTGCTTCAGGGACATTGTGCATCCATTATTTCAACATGGTATCAGAGCCATTCCATTGGAAGTTCATCCCAGGATCAAGAAAGCTGGGCTAGTGAGATTCTTTGTAAGCTTGAAGGTTTCCATTGCAAGATACTTGGCTCCACCTGGGGACCAAGCTGATTTCTAAAGAAAATTGAGTCAAATCCAAGCTCACCATTATCTTCAGAAGGCCTAGAAACCCTAGGATCTCCTGTTCATTCATTGAAATTGGATTCATCAACCAACAAGCTATTAGAGGTATTTTTAGAGTTTGCAAAATCAATTATACAATCTATATAATTTGTACTATAAAATCCTCCATCTTACTTGTCCTATATGGAAACTTTATTTAGAAGTCTGGACCATTTTTTATTTTAGAAAAAAATCAAGGCTAATTTCTCTATTATTTGGCAATTTTTTTTTTATCTATTCTATATAGTTTGCAGAAAAAATAATTGGGGTGGCCCTCTTTTTTAATTCTTGCCAGCATACTATAGGGGTATGATTTATCATTTGTAGCTAAAATATTTGCTTCCATCGACTTTAGGGTTAAAATTATGCATAATATAATTTTTTTATCAAGCTTATATTATTCTACAGTCGACATCTTTTTTTTGCAAAATAAATATATTTGTTTTATCGACACTATATATTTTTGAATTACCAATATTGGCATTATTCTAAATTTTTTGCTTGTTGGAAAAATCTTAAATTCATAGTCTATAGATTTTGATTGGTCACTTGCATTTAAGGGAGGCTACATAACATAGTGAGGACCCAAACAAATACCTTCAAACACATCAAACAATAAAACATTAATCCTTATGGATCTGCAACATGCTACCACCATCATGTTGGCCTAGAACATGAAAAATTGAGCACACATCGAAAAAATATCCGATCACGAACACTTTGATCAATGTGAATGTACAACAAGGATATAGCACGATCTAGAATCATCCATGAATGTCAAAGGTACATGCACAACACATGAAATTACCAAAATTTCATCTGCTTCATCCAAGAACACCATCTACAGAAACTGAATAACTATAGGCACACAAATCTTCATATCTTCCACAAATCATGATGCGAACCTCTGAAACTTTCGAACAACATACTAGAAAGGTTTAACAAAAGACCCTTTGAAGCACACCTTCAGATTAGCAACTTAAAGATTTTTCCACCATTCTAACCTTGTTAGCTTCACTGGCTGCCTACACTATATTTTTTACAATTTTCTCAATATCCTCGACATATGCAGCGTTCAAAAATACCAATGCTAATAGTGTTGACATCAATGATAACCACATATCAGAAACACAACCACAACATCCAAAAACCTCCCCCTTTAGCATTGATGGCAACACACGATGTGAAAAATAATACAATCAATCCAACTAACTCTTCTCCAACAATCTCCCCCTGAGATTGTGCACTCTTTTTTGTTTCCTTCTTCTCCTATTTTTTCATATGCTTTTCTCTCCCACATTTTTCACATTTTTTCTCTCCCCCTTTGACATCAATGGAAAAGGTACACATGCTCTGATCACAAATTTGAATCATCTGACTCTTCCCCCTGAGTAGTAGCCACCACAACATCAATCTGAAATAAGATATGGCTATGAATTCATGGACTGATGCAAATACCTACATCTTAGTTATGATCAGGAGGGGAAATCACCCCTAACTTTCCTCTGAGGTACTCAAAAGTATCCTCAAGCAATGACTTGGTAAAGATTTATGTAATTTTCTCCTTGGTAGGTATATACTCCAATCTAACTTCTTTGTCACTTTGTCTCTCAAGAAGTGATACTTGATGGATATATGCTTTGTCTTTGAATGCAACACCAAATTCTTAGAAATGTTAATGGAACTTGAATTGTCACAAAATATGGAAATTGGTTCTTCATACCCAATTTTGGCATCTCTCAACATTTTCTTCATCCACAATACTTGTGTACAACTGTTTGCAACAACAATCTATTCTACCTCAATAGTAGATAATGAAACTGAGTTCTAATTTTTGCTTAGCCAAGATACCAACTTCTTTCCTAAGAAGAATGCACAACCACTTGTACTCTTTTTGTCATCTACATCTCTTGCCCAATCAACATCAGTGAAAGCACTTAGGATAAGATCATCATCCTTAGGATACCAAAGACCAAGATCAACTATTCCTTTCAGGTATCTAAAGATTATTTTCACAACAGTCACATGAGACTCTTTAGGATCAACTTGAAATCTAGCAACCATGCACACAACATTCATTATATTTGGCCCGGTCTAAGTCAAATAGAGTAATCCATCAATCATTGACCTGTATCTTGTCTAATTTTCTTTAGGAGAATCATCATTCTGAGAAATTTTGCATCCGGTTATCATATGTGTACCAACTAGCTTTTAATCTTCCATGCCAAACTTTTTCAATAACTCTTTCACATACTTAGACCGAGATACAAAAATTCCATCATCTAATTGAGTGATTTTCAATCCTAAAAATAATTTCAGCTCTCCTATCATTGACATTTCAAACTCACTTTTCATTTCTTCAGCAAAATTAATACACAAATCATCATCACATTAAAAAATAATATCATCAATAAAGACTTCAATGATCAGTTCTTTATTCTGATCCAACTTGAAGTACAAATTGCTATCAGCAATACCTTTGTTGAATCCAAGTTTCAACAAGTATTTGTCCAATCTAGCATACTAAACTCTAGGAGCTTTCTTAAGTCCATATAGATATTTCTTCAATCAGCATACCATGTCCTTTTCATCAGTCAAGTGAAATCCATCTGGTTGTTCAACATAAAATTCTTGTTCTAGTTCACCATTTAGAAATGATAACTTTACATCCATTTGATAGAATTTGTAATTCTTAAAAGTAGCATAAGCAAGAAATAATCTTACAGCTTCAATTCTAGCAACAGGGGAAAACGTTTCTTCAAAATCAATACCTTCCATCTGTGAGTACCCTTTGCAAACCAGTCTTGCTTTGTTTCTGACCACTTCACCTTGCTCATTCATCTTATTCCAGAACACCCACTTGGTTCCAATTACATTTTTGTTATGAGGTCTACGGACAAGATCCCATGTATCATTTTTTCTGTATCAACATTAGTTCTTCTTTCATGGCTTCCATCCAATATTCATCTTTGCATGCTTCATTGATATTGTTAGGCTCAGTTTTGGAAATCAGATAATACTCTTCTAAAATTCTCCTTCTAGTTTTCACTCCTTTTCTCTTATCTCCTATGATCTGACTATCATAACGATTTCGCCTCACATACTTGGGAGTTTTAAGATTTTCTCTTACCTCTTATTTTTGTGTTCTTTCTTCTGCACTTCTGCTAGTTTCTGCTTCTTGATTTCCTTGGTTCACTAGAGAAATTTGAAGTTGATTCTATGTCTGAACATTATTTCCATTGTTAACACTATCATGTTGATCATATAAATCATATCCACTAGATTTGGATGCTTTACTAATATCTTCATCTACTTTGACATTTGCACTTTCAACCATTTTCTTCAACCTCTTATTAAAGCATCGATTAAGATTTTCTTTTAGTAGAGTATCCTAGAAATATTAATTCATCACTTCTAGCATCAAATTTTCCTATATCATCATCTCTCTTGATGTAGCATTTGCTTCCAAAAAATTTGAAGTACTTGACAGTAGTCTTGTAACCAAACCATAGCTCAAAATGTGTCTTACCAGTATTATTGTTGATGCTTACCCGGTTAATGGTATACACAACAATACTTACAACTTATCTATAGTAGAAATGAGGAAAATTTTCTTCTAGCATCATGGTTCTAGCAGTGTCTAGAATGGTTTTGTTCTTTCTTTCAACAACTCCATTTTGTTGAGGGGTCCGAGGAGAAAATAACTGTCTTTGGATTCCATGCTCTTCATAGAAAGAACTGAATTCCTATGAAGTGAATTCACCACCTCTGTCTAACCTTAGACATTTGATCTTTTGACCTATCTCATTTTTTGCCATAGCTTTGAAACTTTTGAGATTTTCTAGTGCTTCATGTTTTTCTCTTAAGAAAGCAACCCATATCATTCTAGAATAATCATCAATGAGCAACATAAAATATCTTTCACCTTGAAGGCTTCTAATTCTAGATGGACCACATAGATCAATATGTATCAAATCCAGTACTCTATTAGAGCTATACTGTTTACTCCAAAAATAATTTCTTGTTTGCTTTCTCATCTGAAATTCCTTGGACACAGTGTTAGTAGGCTTAACTAACTTAGGTAGATATCTAACTGCTTGAGTAGAGCTTATCTTGATAATGTTATCAAATTTAACATGACACAACCTCCTATGCCATAACCAACTTACATAAATTTGAGAAATCAAACAACTTTCACTAGCAACACTCAAATGAAATATATTACCTTTTGTCTTTGTACCCGAAGCAATCATATTCCCCTTATTCTTCACTTACCATCCTTGAACTACAAATTGTAACCTTTGTCTACCATCTGTCCAACACTCAACAAGTTATGCTTTAAGCCTTTTACATAAAGAACATCATAAATATTGTGCTTACCACCAAAAGAAATAGTGCCTCTACCATGAATCACACCAGAGGTGTTGTTTCCAAATCTTAAAACACCACCATCATAGTTTTCCAAGCTTACAAACTTGATTTTGTCACCAGTCATATGATGTGAGAATCTATTGTCAATTACCCACTCATATTTTTATTCATTTTTTTCTACAAGAGCTTTCTCAACATTCACATTACTAGTAGATTTAGTGGACACCTGACCATTTCCTTTGATAGAAATAAATACCCATTCATCTTAATTTTTGGTTTCTTTATTAGATTCTTCATCAATTACACCTTCTTCAACATAATAAAATTTCCTTTGAAATCTAGTCTTCTCAGGTTTTTCCTTTGAAACTCTTTCAGGACATCTAGATGCAAAATGACCTATCTTATTGCAACAAAAACATTTAATAGGTAACTTTCCTTTGTACTTACCATGACCTCTTGATTCTCTTTTCACAATCAATGCTTCCAATTCTTCCAATTCCCTTTCTTCATCTTCAATCTGCTTCATCTCATATTCATACTTGAAAGTCCTCTTGGAACTTTCTCCTAAATCATATCTCTTCTTTCCTTTCTTGGAAATAGTAGCCTTGAAGGTAGATTTAGTTTTAGGAGCAGACTCACCAAATTCACCCAATTCAAATGCAACAAGTTTTCCAATCAACATGTCTCTTGTAATATTTGTCACTGTCCTGAGTTCATCAATAACATGAGCTCTTGTTTTGTAAGAAGGGGGGACAGATCTAAGTATCTTAGCCACAATCTCTTCTTCATCTAAGACTCCACCGAAACATCTAATTCTCAACACCAATTCATTTATCTTTTGAGAGAAAGTAAGGATGTTCTCATCTTCACTCATCTTCAAGTCTTCCCACTTGCCTTTTAGACTTTGTAGCTTAGCACTCTTCACTAGTTCATCTCCTTCATACAATGTTTCCATTTTTTTCTAGATCTAGTATGTAGTCTTCAATCCTATCACATTTTTCATCTTCGAATCTGTCAAGGACTCAACAATGCTTCTACATCCCTAGTATCAACTTCTTCTTGATTGATCTCATCTTTAGAGGAGGGACCATTATGAGGAATAGTATATGCACTTTGTGTAATCTTCTAGAAGGGTTCACCAATGCACTTCAAATGACACTCCATCCTGAATTTCCATAGAAAGTAGTTTGTACCATCGAATCTAGGACCATCCTTCTTGTATGATGCCATCTTAGATCTCCTTGAGTTGTTAGGCTTCTGTAGAGGAACTAGCTCTGATACCAATTGTTGGAAAAACAAGGATAAACAGCTGAGAGGGGGGTGAATTAGTTGTTACCAAAATAAAACTTATGCAACATTAATCAACCTTAAATCTTAGATCTGATAATTAATAGTGCAAACATAAACCAATAACACATCAGATACACATGAACACCAAGATTTTATATGTGGAGACCTTGCTAGGGGAAAAACCACAGTGGATGTTAGTCCACAAGATTATACCCTGTTAGAAGTATAATGAAGAATAAAAAAGGAATGCACTTGCATTCAGGTGCACTACCTAGAGAACACTTCGCAGAAGGAAGGCTCATTGTTTTACATATAGTAATTAGATTAAATCTATCTGATGAAGTTGAACTGAGAAACTAGCTTCTACAAAGGCTTGATTATAGTTCCAATTAGGTGCACAAAAACTTCTACACACTCTTCCACACTCTGCTTAATCCTCTTCACACTCTACTTTTCTCTTGAATGATCTGACCTTTATCTGCACATGTACATCACTTGTAAATACCAAGAACACCCAAGCACACCCCAATCACTCTTCCAAAATGAGGAAAACAATATCATATATATATCCGCTACACAGAATTACATCAACCATTTAATCGACCTCAAATAAAGAATAAATTACAAATGTCGGCCTCAATACATGAATAAATTTCAATGTGCACCAACATAGTTCGATCACAACATAGTGAGGACCCAAAAAAATACCTTCAAACACACCAAACAATAAAACAATAATCCTTGTGGATCTGCAACATGCTAACACCATCATGTTGGCCTAGAACATGAAAACTCAAACACACATAAGAAAAATCTCTGATCACGAACACTTCGATCGATGCGAATGTACAACAAGGATATAACACAATCTAGACTCATCCATGAACATCAAAGACACATGCGCAACACATGTAATTACCAGAATTTCATCTGCTTCATCCAAGAACACCATCTACAGAAATTGAATAACTGTAGGCACACAGATCTTCATATCTTCCATAAATCATGATGCGAACCTCTAAAACTTTCGAAAAACATACTAGAAAGGTTTAAAAAAAAAACACTTTGAAGCACACCTTCAGATTAGCAACTTAAAGTTTTTTCCACCATTCTGACCTTGTTAGATTCACTAGCTGCCTGCACTATATTTTTTACAATTTTCTCAATATCCTCAACATATGCAGCCTTCAGAAACACCAATGCTAATAGTGTTGACATCAATGAAAACCACATATCAGCAACACAACCAAAACATCCAACATATAGTGGTGACATATTTTTCAGAATTTTGTTGCTAGTGAAATTGATAGTCAACTAAAGTCAAAACCCTAATTCAGACTTAAAGGCTCATATCTTCTCAACCATTTATCAAAATTTCGGTGATTACAACAACATCAAAAAGGTATTGCAGATCTTTTTTCATCAGTCCTTTCCTTTTTTTCAGTTCCATCTCTAAGTACTTTGCATTAGATTTTTTCAATTTGGTGCATTTGTTCAATCACTTGGATATCCTAAAGATTGGAAAAAGGATTTTTCCATTGGGTGGCATCTCTTCAGTTGCATATCATATTTGGAAGTTTCTATTTTCTATTGAAGGTCATTGTCTTTGTATTTCTTGGAGAAATCTTATAGTACATTATGGGATTTACATCTTCTCCTTCTCTAGTTATGTTGCACAAGGGAAATTCTAAACAACAACAAGATGGGGTAATCCTCCATCTCCAATCACTTGAATTATTGCCACATCTATATGGTATAGTTCCCCATCCAAGTGAAGTTATTCAAGTTTTTTCTTGGAGATGCAACAAATATATTGTCCTAGAGATCATTGGAATGCAAGTGGATTGTTATATTTTGAGTACTATTGATCATTATGATTTTCCTCATATCCTTTGTACTTATATTTGGGAGCTATATGGAGATACCGAATCTCCATCATTCCATGATGATCATGATCTATAATGCCATTCCTCAGATCAGATGTCCCATGATGATATTGCTATTCAAGAGCTTACAAATTTGGAATGTCTTGAATCTTCAGATGAGGATGTCAAGGGTTCTATAGGCGCTTCTTCTCCATCAAAGATAGTTAGTATCCCTTCACATTCAGTTATTGCTTTTCCAATCATTGATTGAGGCTTCTATCATTCATTAGGACACATTCATTTTTCCAGACTTGACATCACATGATGGATTCATTTCAGGGATTGCTGACTTGGCTACTTCTACAAGTTTGGAGGATATTCTTGAGGGGATATCACTCCTCTATGCAGATTCCACTTTGGAGAGTTTTCTTGAGTATCCACATTTCCTTGTCTCAACCTTGATTGGGGATCTTGAGACTATCTTGGAGGCACTTTTTTTCTCTTCAAATATTTCCTATATTATGCTTCTTCCCTCCCATCTCTTTATGGAGTTGGATTTTCTTCAACATATACCATTGAGTTTTCTTCTTCCTAGTGGGAGACATGTGGTTTGGAAATTTTTTTTGCTTTAGAATTCTTTCAGTGGTTTTGAGGACACTTCATTATGGGGGGGGGGGGGGAATCTAGTCTCCATCTATTCATTAAATGCCTTTGGATCTTGTTCAACATCAGTCTCTACATAGTCCTAGTTTTTCACCTTCTTCATTGATTGGGCATGTACCTGATTTGGTTGTTGCATCTTCATCTTCATCAGGAATGAAGACACATGAGTAATTTTTAGAGACATGATCATCCATATTCATTCTACCTTCCTTCAATTCCTATATGGAATGGGAAGCATCCCTGCCATTTCACTTGGTTTTGTTTCTTTAGAAAGGGAGACAAGTTGTTTGTCGACATTGGATCATGTTTTGTCTTCACACACTTACCATTTTTGCAAGTGATAACATGTTCTAGGGAGCTACACTGTCTCTCTATTTCCCTCCTATGGGAAGGCTATTGATTGTATTGCATCTATGTGATGGATGGTGTACTTGGGGGGTATTATGGAGTCCTCCATCCTTTCCATCCTTTCTCACTTTTTTTCATTTCATGTCCTTTTTGGAGAGGGGTTTTCTTCCCACTAGGTTTCCCCTTTTCCTTTTTTGTGGAAGATTTGTTGCATTTCATCTATCATTGGTAAATGGGTACCTAAAATGGCCATCATGTAGTTGGGACCCACCATCTATCATCATCATTTCATTTTTCATCTCCTTTATAAGTTTCAATTATGGGGGTGTTGGTGTAATTAATTATTTAATTACACTAGAATAAGTTTAACTTAGGTCTTTTATTTAATTAATTAAGTCCTAGGTTGCATTATTAGAAAATCATTAATAATGGGATCATTACCGTTTCCATGTATTTAGGAGATAAGATTCCTTCTAGAAGATGAGTTGTCTTTTCTAGAACTTGTCTCAATCACTTTATCATTCCCTAGGTAGTTAGTTAGGGTTTACATGTTGTCACATGATGTTTGATCAAGACACGTGGAAACATATTAATGCATATTGTATCTCAACCTTTCCTATATAATCAAGGCATATGTACATTTTTATTCATATTCTAGATATCAATCAAATAATCTCCATTTTCATGCCCTTCATTGCAACACTTTTTGTGTGGGTGAATTTCTTCTTGGCAAAGGTCCTCTTGAAGGCTTTAGCTTTAGGGAAATTGTGCATCCATTATTTCAACACCAAAAATGGAAAATAATACATTTATTTTCTCTTTTTCATGCATGATACCATGATCATCTTGAATGAAATAGGGAAAAACATAGAACACACTTGCAAAATAATCCCCCTATAGCTTAGTAGGAACATTTAGATATATATACTTTTTAATAGGAGACACAAACTCTTCCTCCTCATATGGGACCTCAATGATTTATGAATTCAATCCTTTTGTATGAAAATTATAAATCCATTCTACTACAAAGACTATATATGGATAGTATAATCCATTTATTTTTCTTGTTTTAGACACAAATTTTTAGAATATTTTAGAATCCTAGTTTTGAAAAGACTTCATGTCTCACCACGACATTTAGATCTTCAAGAAAAGGATTTAAATGAGCTTGATAGGGATACACAATGGATTAATTTATTTGTATGGATGTATAATATAATTATGATACTAATATTACAAATAATTAGCCTCAAATTTATTTTCTCTTTCTAGGTAGGGCTTATGGATACTTGGGTTGATGGTTGCATGATTGGTATGCTACTAAGAAAGGTAATTTTATTGTCTTGGTTAGTAAAATTCCTATTCAACACTACAATATTATGGGAAAATTAATATATCAAACTTCTCATTTGTGTCATATTATTTTTATCAATAAAATTAGGTGGTTTAAGAGGAGGGGTTGAAATTTGCATGGATTGTTTTTAGTAGCATGAGGAAAGACACAAGATGAAGGAGGAAAATATTTTGTTGGTATGAATATGATGTTTTACCTAGCTATTTTACCTAGTTCATCCTATCCACATGTTAAGTTTACTTAGGTCCTAAGAATATTTATAGAAGTATTAGTTGGCATTAGGTCTTATATTAGTTTATATCATTTACTTATTATGTCCTAAGTCATTTAATATTAGTTATCTCATATCAAAGGAATAAGAAAATTTTCATGATCTTGTCTAATCCTATGTCTCACCTTGGATATATAGCCAAGCGGCTCTCATTTTATAATCAATCCTATCATAATATATCATTTACATCCTTTTATAGAATATAATTATCATCTCATAGCTTATCTCTCTTGTAATTTCATAGAAGCTCCTAGATCTTGGGTGGCTATAATTTTCAACCAAATATTGCATGGTGTAGAGTAATCTATACCAACTCTTACATGGTATCAAATCTTGTGGGATTGCTTCTTGTTAGTATTAATCGAGGGATCTAGGTTGTAAATCTCGGTAGATCTTAAAAATTTGAGTATAATCTTTTGTTGCATCGAAATATGATATGGAGAATTAAACAAAATAATGATTTTGGGGTCTCCTCTTTGCATCTTTGTATTGGAGGTTCATTTTGAAGCTTGTTGGTGCACATCTAAGCTCACCATTGATTTCAAAGGGTTCAAGAAACTTATTTTTTTCTTGTGTTTCATCCTTGGATATTTAAGGGAAAATCTACAAGGGTTTGAAGATGAGGGCTCATTACTAGATCCAACAAGAAGCTATCATTTTCGAGTATTTTGGGTCAATTGTGACCTTGTCATCACACTTAAAAGGCCCAAAAACCCCTATTTTCATATATGATACTTCATTTTTTGTAATACAAATTTTGGTGATTTTTTATTTTTGTGCAATTTTTTAAAATTTAATGACCAAATGACCATCATCAAGAAGTGTCTTAAATTTAATGGCTAAATGATCAGAATGAATTTCTTAAGTTTTATAGTCAAATTATTTTCATCTCTGACTATCATAAATTTGATGGTAAAATGATCATTAGTAGGTCACTCCAATTTGCCTCATCTATCAATAGTTTTGAATTCATAGTTCAACTTCAAACGACCATAAATCAATTCTTAACCTCCTTTTTTAGAGCAATTTTTATTTAATTTAGGGTATAATTTTGTGTTCTTCATAGTGGTGTAAATTTTTTAATTTTGGTTTCTAGTTTTTCTATAAATTTCAAATTCTCACAGGTTTGTTCTAATTTTGGGAACTTTTGGGGTTTTGTTCTCATTCCTTTGGTAACAACTTTGGTTGAAAGTTTCTTTTAAAGTGAATATTTTTTGTTTAATTTATAGTGGTGTGATATAATTGATCCCATTCTATATAAAAATTGTACTTTTAGTTTGTGGAAAATTTGGCATTTATAAGCACTAAGCTCAAGTTCAGCTCCCTATTTTTGGCAAGTAGCACTTGTAATCATATTGATTACAATGTGCCAAATCATATATTTCTAGGGGTGTCTCATGGTTGAATAATTTTTGGGGGATAGTCTTATTCTTTTATTGGATTAGGTCTCTTGATTAGTCAATTATGTGACTAAATTTGAGGATTTTATCATGGGTATCAAAAGGTATCCTACTATAATCAAGTTGAATAGATGGAGATTTAAGTCTTGGTGAAGTGGAATCCTAAAAAATTATAAAGGGATTAATATTTTTACTTATCTCTATGGACTAGTTCCTAAACCATCATCCAAATGGAATATTTTTGTGGGACATAAAGATTGCAAATATCTTAGGAGAAATTGGTTGTAGTTGTGATATTGACACACAAATGACCACTAATGGTATTGAGATCCCTCATGAACTCATGGCCAAAATTTGGGATATGTATGTAGATTCAAATGAACCTCCATTCCAAGAGGATCCTATTATGGATTGTCTTGTTCCACTTGATGAGTTTTGACCAATTGATGATAAAACAACTACAATGCTTACTAAGTAGGAAAGGTATTGTTGTTTTGATGACATGTATACTTCTATTGAGACTTCAATTTCTATGAATTATAATCTAAATTTGGAGGGTCTATTATCTTGAATCAACACAACACCTATAGCATAGCGAATAACATCACACTTAATGGAAAAGACCTTATTAAATATGGTAAATCCAATACAAGTTGCTCTACTACCCTTTTCTTCAAATACAAAAAAAATATTTTCAGCCTCCTTAGTCCAAACAAACTTCTTTCTCCTATCTCCCTTTATGGTGTCTATTATTGGTGCACATACATGACTGAATCTCCTAATGTATCTCCTATAAAATATTGCTAAGACATGAAAAGTCCTTACCTCAACAACTGATTTGGGTGAAGGACGATTCAAGATTGCTTCAACTTTGATAAGATCCATTTTCAATGTTCCCTTTTTTATCACAAACCCAAGATATAGTAACTTTATCTTTAGGAACTCACACTTTTTCAAAATAATCATTAGTTTCTCTTCATTCAACCTTCATAATACAAAATCCAAATGATGTAAGTAATCTTCTTCACTAGAACTAAAAACAATAATTCCATCAAGATAAACCACCACAAACTTACTAATGAAATGTTTGAGCACTTCATTCATTAGTCTCATGAGAGTACTTGGTGCATTGGAAAGACCAAAAGGCATTACAAGCCATTCATAAAGCCCTTCATTTTTTTTAAATGTTGTCTTCCATTCATCACCTTTCCTAATCATGATTTGGTGATTCCCACTCTTAAGGTATATCTTGGAAAAGTAGCTTGCTCCGCTTAGACAATCCATAAAATATTCAATCCTTGGAATTGAGAACCTATACCTGATTGTGATCTTATTTATGGATCTTGAATCAGTGCACATCCTCCAATATCCTCCCTTCTTAGGTGCTAGGATAGTAGGAACCATGCATGGAATGAATTTCTCTTATCATCCCTTTATTAAGCAACTCCTACACTTGCTTCTTGATCTCTTCATTATGTTGTGTCAATTTGTATGTTGCTTTATTAGGCCCCTAGTATGAAATCAATGTGATGAATTATATCTGTGATTGGAGGCAATAAGTTTGGGATCTCATCTACCACTATATTAGCATGTTTCTTGAGAAAATATTGGATCTCAAAAGGAAAATCATCCATCTTTAATAGATGTCACAATAGATGTAGGTTTGGCTATGATTGCAAAGCCAATTTTATCCTCTTCCATGGTTTTGATGAATTCTTTCTCTCCTACAATCATCACACTAGATCCCACTTTTTATTCTTGGCTTTCATATTTCAAAGGTGTCAAAGTGTATGAGACCCCATCCTTCTCTATGACATAGGTTTTTTCCTACCATCATGGTTTTCCTTCCTATCATATTGCCATAGTATACCTAGTAGCATATGGAAAACATCCATGGGAATGATGTCACATAATTTTTTTTCCTTATATCTCCCTATTTGTAATTCTACATGAGTTTTATCATTCACTAACACTTGTTGCCCCTTGTTTAGCCATGATACCTTATATGGAGTGGCATGGGGTAATATTTTCAGTTTTAACCTATCTACCATTTCAATAGAAACCAAGTTATCAGTACTACCTAAATCAATGAAAATATAACAACATTTACCTAAGCTTTTGAAAGTGGTCCTGAAGAATGATTTTGTTTGGGGTGGTTCCTTCTCCATAGGAACTTTGATCAAGTTTCTCCTCATTAGAAAAGACTGTCCAACTCATGGTTCTTCAATGTGTGGTGATGAATTTACACTTCTAGAATCTCCACCTTGTGCCACTTGATTTATCCTCTCACTCCTAAAAGAAGTAGATGATTGTTATTTAGGGCATTGCCATGCTTTATGGTAATTTTTTTAATTTATTTATAAAACTTTCTAGTGAATCCAATTGATCCTCCTCTACTCCCAAATCTGGCCCTAAAATTTGGTCTTCTTCCCCTAAAATCGACCCTTGAATTAGAAGTTTATTCTTGAGCATTACTTGTCTCTTCTTGATACCTTTGGGAATGTACCAAAACCAAGAAATGAACCTCTTCCTCTAAAGATCCTTCCCCTACCTCTTATTTTTTTCTCTCGTCTCCTTCTCAAATTTTCTTCAACCTTTATGGCTAGTTGGTAGCATTCTTCTACCATTCTAGGAATTGTGAGACTTACTTAATCTTGTAGACTATATTTTATTCCATTCAAGTACCTTTCAACCTTATCGACATCCTTTTCAATATGGCTTGATCTAATACTTAGTTTGTAGAATTATTCAATATATGTCCTTACATCCATGTATTTTTGTTTAAAATTTTGGTGTTTCTTATAAAATTGTGTGGCATAATCACTAGGAAGAAATTTACCTTTCAAATTTTCCACCATTCTCTCCCAAGAGGTGATCTTTGATTTTCCCTTCTTCCTTATCTCTTCTTGCACATAGTCCCACCAAAGGGATGCATGGCCCTTCAAAAAATTTCTAGCCAAATTCACTTGTTGTTCCTCTAGAAAATCTTCAAATTCAAAATATTTATCTAATTATCCAATCCAAACAAGAATTTCCTCATTATTTAGGCTACCTAAATACACCGAGAGTTCCATCTTCAATTTGGAACCCTCACCTCTGACTTCTTTAAGAAATATCTCCATCCTCAACTCTTCCAATCTCTTTCTTCATGGGGTTCTTGTTGTTGTGGATTGTCATCATCCATTTCTTTTTCTTGATCACTCAAATATCTTGTGATCACACCTCTTCTCTGATTTGTCTCAACTGTTGTAAGCCTTGCATCAAGACTTGTTTTCATTCCTCTCATCTCTTAGGAAAGTTTGTCTCCCATATCTTTGGTCAACCTTTCTATTTCTCTTTCAACAACATTTCCTCTTGGAGGCATCTTTTATTGTCTTCAAATCACCAAACCAACTTTTGTATTTATTTTCTCTGATACCAATATTATGCATAGGGGAAAGACTCAAAACAACAACCTATAATTTCTCCAAACAAGATTTCAATAAAAAGGATTCAAATGTAGACACTAGTCTAGCCTAGGCAAGGTGACCATAAGCCTAAACATGGGGGCAGTAATCTAATTACACTCAATCATTGAAGTCAACATGGAATGAGGTCCATATGGTGTATCTAGGATTATTTCAACATACTTCAAGGTTTTCCAAACACACATAGTTCAAATGAAGTGCTAGACACCAAGAATCATGTAATTCAGGGCTTGTTACCACTAGTACCTTAGACCAAACCCTTAAATAAAGGGAAAACAACTTTTTCAACTCAAATATAGGATTGTGTAGACCTATTTAAACATCCCACAATGATTCTCCAACTTGTCAACATCGAATGGTGCATAGATTTACGAAGACAACATGGAACCTAGGGTTTTGGAGCAGTTTGCACACATATGCAAACTTACTATCAATGGGAACTTAAAAAAAGAGAGTATCAAACACAATCATCTTTCCAAGGAATGGGAAGCACTAGGAAAAAGGTTTCCACCAATTTTGTGGGTTTTATTGGTGGAAACTCTGACCATCCATTTTTGATTATTTCCTGAAAACCCTAGGTAGGGTTTGACCCATTCTCACACAAACTATAATATCTTTTTCAAAATAAAATGAAATATGATCAAACTAAAAAAAATTGAGAATATAAAATAGTCCTTCAACTTCCTACTTTACCAGAAAGGCTGTATAGGATCATACTAGGCTGTACCAAGTAGAATACATTTGAGTTTTATAGAAAATTACAATGTTCAATGTGGAAAAATGATGGTATTCTCATTCAAAGTTTCTCCAACATTTGAGGTTGATGTTACGAGGACTATTTATAATTTCCCAACCATTTCCAGCTTGAAAAATTGACCAACAACCTTTTTGCTAACTCTAATTACATCATTTGCACTTTTGACAACATTTTTGATAACTTTCAACAAATTTTTGCAACTTTTACAATATGACTCCAAGACATGCTAGAACATCCTAAAATGACTCCAATTAACTCAAAATCGTCTCAAAATACCTTATTGAATCCAATGAAACCAAAAACCAAATTTTATCAACATTTGCAACAATTTGTCCCAATAGGTGTATTAGGGTGCCCCTACACCAAAGCCTCTAATCAACAGGAGTCTAGCTTGATGAGCTAGAGCGGGGATGGATTCAATAATTTAGAGTTGTAGGCCTTCTTATCCTTTTATGTAGTGGATGAAGTTCCTCTATATGTTGAGGTTGTGGTTGTAGAGAATACAATGGCCTCATCATACCATGAGTTTGATATTGTTGTAGTTAGTTGCCAATAAGAAGGAATAAACATAGAGCGATAGCCAGAAGAATGTAATTCTTCACCTAAAGTGTCTCAAAAACTTGAGGTATGTTTTGATGAGGTGTACATCAATACATGTAATTATAATGTATGTTGGTTATTTGTTATCCTTAAATATAAGAATATTAAATATGAGTTCTTCATTCAAGATGATGTAAAATTTTCCATTAGGGATAATGTACCTAAGATAGAGTGCTTCACATGGGACCAACATACTAAAAATACCCATTGAGAAAAAACACATCTATCAAGAGAGTAATACTGTCATTTCTCAATCTGATACTGTGTTAGAGCTTCAAATATTTTCATTTGAGGTGGATGAGAAAGAGCTCCCCTGTGTAGATCAACAAACAAACATGGATTATTTTACATCCTCATGTGAGCTAGAAGAATTCTGATTTTGTTTCAATTCATTCCTTGAGGAGTTCAATGATCATGAAAATATCTTACCCTTATGTAATGATAGTTATTTTTCCTCTACATGCAATTTTCTCCTAGACATTGACCTATTTTTAAAAAAATCATCCTTTTTATTGTATGTTCACCTAAGGAATCAGTGTCAAATGAATATGACACTTATATCATATGGCTCCCCTGCAATGAAAAAGCTTACAATATGATGATAATTCACTATGCATGTACTGTATGCAGTTACTTGCATATAGGTAGATGTTTTCAATGGTTGAAGTTGGGTAAATATTGTAACTATGGTTTGAGGGAGATCAACTCCTTAAGAAGGTTCACCTTTGACAAAGGAATTTTTTTGTAATTTATATCTTTTCAAAGCCATGTCCATATTAGTTTAGTTGTTTATTATTTTCCAAGAAGTGTGGTTGCACACTCTGCATTCTCCTTAAAGCAATGTATGTTCTTAGGTGCCTTGTCTTTTCCAAGTGCAAGCCTACACATGTTTTATTTTTTAGGAAATATATTTTTGAGGTTACCCTTATGACTTTGTGCCCAATGAATTGATGAGGCCCCTAGATTCCATGATTAGAATACAATCATCTCATAGAAGGCACTAAAATGTTGTCACTCTATGAAACCCCCTTTTTTTATTACATGATCCATCAAATAAATGGATATAAGAGATTCTTAATGGTATATCATATTGAAGAAGGCCTTTGGTAGTTTATTTACCCACTTTCCAAGCTACACCAAAATACCAATTTTGAAAAAATGTTCAAAGGATGGCTTTTCCCTTCATTTCATTCCCAGAGCCTTTCAAACTTTCAAGTCCTAAATGAACACTTGGACTAAGCTCAAAGTCTATCTTTGTTCCCTTATTCTATCTTCTTCTTTCTTCTCTTTGATACTTTTGAGTTTTCTGGATCTGATCAAACTTTTGGTCCAAATCCTAAGTCCATTCTCAATCCTCAATTCCCCTTCTTCTTTCAATTCTTTCAAACTTTCTATCCCCAAACAAACACTTAGACTAAGGTAAAAACCCATTTCAATTCCATAATTTCCTTTCTTCCTCTTTTCTTTTCTTCATTTCTATCATTTCAAACTTTCAGATCCTAAATGGAATTTTAGACCAAAAACCAAAAGTTCATTTTCTTCTTGAGTTCTTGATTCCCCTTTCTATTGTCCCATCGAAACTTTGGACCCCGAATGTAAATTTGAAAAATTCCAAAATTTCCAAGTGTGCTCCCAACTTCCATCCCCTTTCTTCTTTTTATCCTTTTAGAATTTTGGGTCACAATTAGACTTATAGTCTTAAAAATCCAAAATTTTAGGTCTGTTTTATTTTCTTAGACCTAACTCTCTCTTTCTTTGGGATGTTGAATCTTTTTTTGATTTTTGGACCAATGTCGAAATGTCCAATTCTATTTTCTTTCCTCGAGTATGATTCATTTCTTCTTTGGGTCTTCAAACTTTTTTAATATTTTTCAACTCAAGGTTTGAAGGTCCAAATTATTTTTATTTCTCATCCCTTGCCATCCTCTTTGTATTTTGTGGTTTGTGTAGCTCCAGAGGTAATATTTTATTAAGGAAAAATCAAGCCACAAAACTATAAAATGGGTGACATTCGAAACTTTCTCATTGGTTTCACATATCCATGGGAGTATTTTTTTAAGAAAAATCAAGCAGAAAAAGCATGGGATTTCAACATGTGGTTGCATCTAGTCATCCCTACAACCTCACAATACTTTCATGGTGGACCCAAGTTTTGAATTCAGAAGCATGGGATGTCGACACATGTTGGTTCTTGATTGATTTTATGAGTTTATGGATCCTTTGTGGCGGGCTTGATTCCAAGCAGTGAAAGATTGGATGGGTGACACTTGTCCTTCTGATATCAACAACCTCTTCAACTAATTTTCTCTATGGGACCGCTTTGATGATGTGTAAATTTGAATTTGATATGGTGCATTTCCATTGATTAAGAATTTTTAAGCTTATTCAAATGTAGTCAATGTATTTAGAGCATCAAATTTTTAGATCTATAGCCCAAATTTAATGTTTTCAATAGTTAGTAGTGTTATTTCATGGGAAGGTTATAAGTAATGTCACAATGATATTTTTAGCTACCAGATGTGATCTATTTTGAGTTCCAAATTAAAGTTTCATGCCATATTCAATGTGAAAGTGGTACCGATGCTTCTTAGCATGCTACACATAATCTTCCTCTTATTGTAGAACATTAATGGTTAGACTTCATTGCATATTTCATGGGGTCTTTTCTCTACAATACTAAATCATTAATGTGTGACATGGTGTGCACATCAAAGTCATCCTAGTAGATTTTAAACATAGATTTTGAAGAGTCATATCCTCAACATCTGATTAGATCAAATATTCTTTGGTTTGCTAACCCTAGTCAAGTTAAGGTTTGGTGCTTGATCATCTAGTTATGACTAAAACATAAAGGAAAGCCTTGTATTAATTTAAAGGGTTCTTCCTTGGGATTTTCCCAATATTTTCTCTTTTATAATTTACAATTATTGCATTCTACAACTATAAAATTAGCTTCTATAGCTTTATGTTAATGAAATTGACCATTTTCATCTCTTCTCCCTTAAATGTGTTTTCTGAACTCTTATCACCTTCACGTTTAAGAATCTTTTTTGTTACTCTCTATTCATATTTGTAGTGTTATTTAAGTTTTTAGTTGGTGTTCTATGTATTTTCTTTCATTTCAACATCTCAACAAGACCTAACCTTCATGTTATCCTTGGAACTTTACAAAAAAAATATTTGTGTCGTTTGGCCCTTCTCATTGATTTATTGTGTTGTCTAGAGAAGGAAGAAATAATCTCTATCTTGGTGTATCACCTCCCCTAGTTTCCATTTCATTCTTTCCCTCACTCACTTTTTCTCTGAGTTGTTAGAGAAGGACTAGTGGTAGGTTTCTATGTGTTGGGTTGGACCAACACATATACACTTAGATCAAAAGAGGAATTTGGCCTTCTTCAAAAAATTGACCTCATCTTGCAAGGTCATGCACCTTGAGGTAATTTCCATTGTGTCATTGGAATTCTAAGCCCATATTCAATAGCATGTAATTTCATCTAACAACATGAAATTTATAGAGATAAATAATTCTCACTCATCAAATAACATTCACATGGAAATTTCTACTACATCTACAACGTCGTATCAATTAATGAAAAGAGATGGACAATTTTCATAATTTCTCAATTCTCTCCACACTATTATGTTATAATTATTAAATAGAAATACGATTCAACTTCCTCCTATTAGACCTATTGACATAGCTAAACTATTATCACCAAATTTTAATGCAAAATCCTTTTGTCAATATCATCATCCACATAGGTATGATATGAAAATATATATGCATCTTAAGCACCAAGTACAATTACTCATTGATTTTAATATCATCCAATTGGCTAGTGTAAATGACAAAGGAAATAAATCAATTTTACCACCCAATAAAAAATTACAAATATTTACAAACCCATAACCAAGTCATTCAACTAAATTTATCCAACAAAAAGATTATAAAGAAGAAGTTGAGGATTCATTCAATGAGATAAACATGATTGATGCACAACCCTGTAAGGGTTAAACCAATATTTTTCTTGATATTTATTTCACACATATTGATTCTTCAATTACTAGTATAATTAATGATAAACCCACAAGGAGAATAATCATTAATCCCATGTGTGCAGTGAATGTGATCATTGATAAATGATTATATGTGCATCAAATTTATAAAGATGATTATGATTAGTCATAAGAATTTTTAAAAATATCATCATGGTTTTATTCACCCTACAATTGCATCTATAACTCTCTCAATAAAAGTTTAACCTAGAAAATTAAATGTTTTATTTACCATAATCATGACAAAAAACTAGTTTTGTGTGAAGTTAGGTCATCCATGGCTAAGCTCTATGGATGTGGTCCCATCCGTTATTAAAAAATTCCTTAAATTTCCATTTGAAGAAAATATACATACCATTTATCATAGTTGATTTAAACATTTAGCCTCTCGTTAAAATTTTTCACTAGATTAATTTTGGCCTCAACCAATCCAACCTTTTAAACCTCATGAGGATTATTTATTTGTTTCATATAATTTTTTTAAAGCTAAGCGTATAACCTAATTATCTATTACCAACCTTCCATTTGAGGTCCCTTGGTCTCTAGTGGCTATGATGGTTGTTCCTTGTACTTCATAGCTAGTGAATGAACCTCGACTTGAATCGGGTATTTCCTCAATCTTCTAGCATGTATGCGATGATTTCCCCTCTAGCATCCCATAAAGGATCATGGGAAAACTATTCAATAAAGCCTTTGGGGATACAAATTTTTCCTTTTATGGAAAATATTTTTTTGTGTAAAAAATAAGAATCCTAGGGTTTCTCAACCTTCAATTTTCTCCTCTATTCCTCCTAAGAAAAGGGACCTATATTGGGTAGCCTTAGATTCACAAGATAAAGCTTGTGTGAGAGAAAAGAAAATTATAAAAGAATGCAAAAAAATATGTATATCTATGACTCAGTAGCTTGTTGAAGAGATTAAATCCTTACCTAATGATCATCCATCCATACAACCAAATTCTAATGAAATACCTCCCACCCATCCATCTTCATCATCACCTAACTCCACTTTTACACCCTTGCCAAACCATGAAGTTGAGCCTTATTGATACCAACCAAAACAAACAATAAAGAACTCACTAGTTAAAAATATGGATGTTAGTTCTCACAATCATGATAGTACTAACATGAAACCAATTGCGATACATTTTGATGATGAGTCAAAAGATAAAACATAAGAAAAAAGACCATAACAAATTATCTATTTTCTTATCCAAATCAATGAATTTAGATGGGGAAACCATGGTGATCTTCCTAATGAGAGTGAATCACCATGTGTTGAACCTGATACTTCTCCTTGTATTGCACTTGTTGTAGCTCCTTTAGTGTATTGTTTGTTTTCCATTTATGATGAGCAAGATTGGGATGAGAATGGTTTTTATAGATCAACTCACATGTGGTGTACTCCTTGTGTGTCTTTGTGTGTTTTCTTGCATGTAATGTGATTATTGGTATGTAATTATGTTTATTAGTTTTCTTTAGATGAACCTTGATCTTGTTGGCACAAGGATAAAAATAAATAAAATCCATTGTGACTTTCATCTATTTCTATCTCTAGTCCTCTTTATATTGTGAATGCATCATCTTTGTTCCCTTTTCAAATAATGCAAAGCATTGAGACATATATGTCTCTTCCATGTTGAACCAAAACTTTGTTATCTTCATATATTGTTCCTCCCTTGTGTTTGTACTACAAGAATTTGGGTAATGATGTCAATTTAGATCATGATCATATTATATAGTATCTCTCATCTACAGTAACCGCAAATCTATGGATCCCTCCTGTGCTATTTTTTTCCTTGTTAATTATGTGACTTTCTCTTGGGGCCAACCCCTTTTCATGAATCAGCTTTGTTGGGAACATATCGTTTGGGATAGGGTTTCCCAGCAAGTTCTCATTTCTTGTCACATATTATTTTATTATACCTTAAAGGAAATTGCTCCCATTTGGTGTTAGCAATTACTTTAAGGTGGGGGCATGCATTCTATTTTGTGCCTTACTTTGTTCACATGCATTGAAATTTATAATGTATTTTTGGCATATTGATCATATTTTGTAGCACCTTATCAAAATTATTAGGAACATAATTCTTAGTATGGTCAACATAGAAACACACCTAGTGAATATTAGACTTTACTAGCTCTAGTGTGTTTTTAAATTGTTACTATTATAGAAACTCACCTAGTGAATACCAAAATTCACTAGCTTGTGTTGTTTCTTATCAAAGCTCACCTAGTGAACATTGTAATTCATTAGCTTGTGATGGTTTTTGTTCATGGGTAACCTAGCAAATATTGGACTTTGTTAGGTCGTGATTCATGAATGCCTTGGGTATGAATATTATCAAGACTTATGTGGAGACTTATAGTATATGATTTTCATACCCACTTTCATGTTTGCATCATATTTACATTATGTTTGCATTATTTAGTGTTTACATTATGTATTTTTTTTGAATTATAATGTTAGTTTTGTGTATTCATTATGTATTCTTTGTGTTTTCCATTGCATATTGTGTGTGTGTGTGTTCATTTGTCTTTATATTGTTGTTCCATAGGATCTTGAGCTTGGGGCCAGCACATCCCCTAGATTTGATGCCATCCTATCTCTTTAGTTTTTTCATAAAAGAAACCTTCTTGGCTTATCCATACTTTAGTGTGAGGATGAGCATAAGTCCATACTCTCACTAAATTGCGAGATAAATGTAGCATCATAGATTTTTACTCTTGAAAATTTCACAATATGTTTAGCTCCCCCTATGTGCCTAGACCCAATTGTGCTCTTAAATTATTTGTTTTATGCTCATCTTCAAAAAATAAAAGTTAAATTAAGAATTATTATTTAATATTTATTTATTTTTCATGTTTCACATTCATTTATTTTGTGAGTACTAACACTTTCATGCTCACGCTCATTTATTTAATTATATTTGTATGAGATGATTACAATGAATTTCATACATCAGGGAAGGCATAGAGTGGTAAGTTACAACACCTCTCAAATTTCCATCCTTTTTATTCATTTTTTCTCTGCTTGATTGAGGGTAAGCACTCTTTACACCATCATATCTATTATAGAGGTGGAACCACCAAAATGGGGTTTGAATTAGGAAAGCCCCTATATGACACAACCCTTTCTCTCCTACCTTATGCACATGTGAACAATTTGAAGTGGATTTAGGAAAGGATTGAATACCTAATTACAAAATCAAGGATTCAAGCATCACTTGTCAAAAAATTAGGGAAAGTTTAACTAATCATCAACAAACAAAGTTCTAAAATTGATTCCAAAAGGGAAGAAACTAGTAGTGATCATCTAAGATTTGATTTATGATTCTTAATATTTTCATTTTCAAGTCTAGGGTGATATCATCCTAATCCAACCAATTTGAGCTCAAATTCATATGCCAATTTCCTCTATCTCTGTACTCTACTATTTTGGAGTTGCCGAAAAAGTAAACCTTTTGCTTTTTCTGACTTGTTTGGGCCATCCTTGTGATTTTGGCTTAATTTTTCCTTGATTTAGTGTTGTAATGTGGATAGCACATTCACATTAGGTTTTGAGCCCTTGTGAACTAATGGATTTTAATGGTGCCTTGAAAAAGTGTTGTGAAGTGTTGTAACACACTTTCACACTTTTCTAGGGTTTTATCAAATAGCTAGAAATAATAAACATAATTTTAATTCAAATAAAATTTAATATTGCCTTATTTGGAGTGTTGTAAAGTGTTGTAACACACTTTCACATTTCTCTAGCCTTGTAATTAATAATTGGGCTTCCTTGTGCTTTAATTTGTCCTATTTTGCATTCACAAGCCTCATTTATTGCATCTTTTCAAGGATAATCTCGACACCAATCATTGAACAATCATAATTCAAGTGTTCCTAGCTTTTGTGTCCCATATTTAGTGTCTGGGACTCATTCGTCACCTTGGGTGAAGTCCCACCTAGGTCTTTTTGGCCCCAATGTAGGTTTCACACATTTCTAAGCACTTTTTATTTTTGGTCCCATACATTAGGCTTGGGTGGACTCATTTTCCACCTTGGGTGAATGAGTCCCATGTGACAAAAATTCAAATTTGAATCAAATTTTTGATGGGAATTTATTCTCCTAGATCTGATGTTGGCTTGTAGTGTTGCAGTTTTGGGAATTCTTGCATAATTGAATATAAATACAAGGTTCTTTCACTCATATTTTCACCTAGAAAGCCTAACAAGCAATCAAGTGATCCTTATAGAAAATTGAGTTCACAAGATCATTTGAGAAAAGGAATTCAAGGCATTCAAGGGTATATTATCAAACATTCTAGAGCATTATTCAAGTGTCAATCATCATGTCAAATATTGCTTGCATCATGTTATTTTAGAGATAACAATTGTGATGTAGGGATTGTGATTCAAGTAAGTGTGCCATTCAAAAATATATCAATATCAAGCGAGATTCCAAGTCTAAATCCATTGGAACCATCACTTACATGTTTGTAACACCTTATTGATAGGGTTTGGTGAGTTGCAACATTGTTATTTGATCATTCATCATTCTCCATTCATATTTTTTTTCATTTTAAGGTTTAATTACCAACAAGGGGTTTGACCAATGAAAACCCCTATTCTCTAACCCCACAAAATTTTTCCCTCTTCTTGTGTGTGATTTGCAAGGCTAGGTTACAAATTTGTTAAGAAGAAAAGTTGGAGAAAAGATGTCAAAGTTGTCATCAAGCCTTGGAGAAGCTTCGAGAAGACCTACAGGTGGCAATTTGCAGTTTCAGATCCAAAAACCAGTCAAAAAGAGTAGAGTAGACTAAGAGGAGCAAAATCCAGTTCAGAACTTCCAGAAAAGAAGAAGTGGATTTATTCACCACTATTGGTGAATAATTCTCAGTGTACAGGCCTAACGGAGATTTTTACAGATGTGGATACCCTTTTGGTTGAAACCTGCATCTACACATTTTCCAAAAAAATGGACTGATTCGCCTAGCTTGGAAAATGAGTCCCAGTCAAAATTAGTAGCATATTTTTCAGTGATACAGACCTCCATCCCACTTTCTTTAGTCTCCTAGGTGTACACTTCCAATTTCATAGCTTTCTATTGCATTTTTTTTATCTTTTAAAGTCATGTAGGGTTAGCTTGCATCTAACTAGGGTTTTATCTTACAACTTGCATTGGATTATCTTTTCCAATTCTAAACTTGGTGGTGAACCCCTCATTAAATATCATTCATCCACTAGGATAGCGCTATTGAAAGATCTCAATCTCCTTTGCATTGTGATCTCTAGGGTTATCCTTGAGTCGAGTCTCCTTGAAGGTGGGTGTGAATACATATCATTCCCACGATCACATATTTGGAGGTTCCATATTCTATAACTAATTCTAGTTTTTTGTTCCATGCTTCTTTGTATTTATGAAATTTTGGTGTAATTCAATAGTTGACCTAGGCAAACATTTACATTATTAAATCAATTTAATTCATAATCAATCATCAACCAACCTAAAAAGAATAAAAAAACTACCATTTTGGCTCTTCCATAGTGGGTAGTAGCCAAGTGGGTGTTTGTGATAATTTTTGGCTCCTTTCAATATTATGTAGGAGAAAGTGTAATTTAGATCCTATATCCTTTTTTCCCACATCATACAATGAATTTTTTAATAAGGATCAATGATAAATGACTAATTTATATCTATTGTCACTTTGATTTGCACCCCTTTTTGAAACTAGTTTAGCATTCTAGTGACATAATGGGAGTGATCACAAGGTGTGGTAACCTTAGAATTAAGATAAAACCTATAGAGAAGGTTGGATTCTTTACTAAACCTATATTCAGGGTTAAACCAACCCAACATAGATTAAACTTATAAATGAATATTATTATTATACTAATTTTACAAGGAAAAGGGATATAAAAAAATACAATAAATGAAAGGATTGTGGTGCACCAAATTTTAATGAGTTTCCTCCTTGCTCATGTAGAATGAAGGACCAAAAAAATGCATAAAACCACATAGGTCTCTATTCTTTAGCTCTTGCAGATAGCCTGAATATGGAGGTATGAGATTTAACAAAGATGAGGAGGGAACAAAATCAACAACTATTTTTTCAAACCATTTATACACAACATACATCTATAGAGAAGCAGAAAAATTATTCAAGAATGAAGGTAATAGAAATTACATAGCACAATATAACTAGGAATCTAGGTGAAAATAATGTATTTTATTGAATTAGTTGAATTTGACCAATTTAAAGTAGTAGAAAAACATAGAAAATACAAGTTTTTTGGTAGAAAAGTTAAGACATATCCCCTTTACAAATGAAAATGAATTTACATATATCATTATGTAGATCACCTAGAAGATGAAACATGTAGACCTATAAAAGCAACTTAGAAAATTATGATCTTCTACCATTGCAAGGGGAAACCATTTCTTCCTATCAAAGATATCATTTTTTAACCCCAAAAAATCCATGAAACAAGTGATAAAATTCTAAAGGAGCATGGAAGGCCACCCCCTTCAACCATTGTCAACTTTGACATAAAATTCACCTAGAAAAGGAGGGCCATGCTGGTGGGAAAAGGACACAAGTAGGTGGTGATTAAATACATTTAGTGTTACCATGAAGATCAAAACTCTTCAAAAATTTATTTTGGATAATACACGAGCACAAAAATTCTTATTGTAAGATCCTATTCTTGTGTTTTGACCATGCAATTAAAAACTACTAACCCTTGATAAAGACAAGTAGATTTGTCAAAGAATTAGAAAATCACTTACCTTCATGCCCATAGAAACTAGGAAAAGAACATAAAATCCTTTGATTCCCTAAAAAGGCCTCAATGCTCACCTTGGTTGAACCATTGGGGAGTTCAAATACCCTTGGTTGGCATACCTATCAAACATAGGATGTGGATACATTCACCCCTGATATATTGATAACACGTATCCATTAAAACGTGGGCCTCCATCAAAAAAATTTCCATGGGGGGAAAGAGATTTGGTAGATTAAGGGATGACAAAAAATATAAAAAATTGACTCTAAGAGATATTATGGAGGTAACAATGGAGTTTTGGGCTTTCGAGAATGGGTGAAAGTTTGAAAGAACTAGAATTTTTTTGGAGTGGACTAAGGGGAAAGTTGGGGAATTGGGGTTTTGAGGAAAGTATGATCAAGATGACAACTCCAATGGGGATGGAGAGATGAAGAATCCTAAATTTCCAATAGGAAAATATAAGCTTTAGGAATTTGAGGATTAGGAAGAACTCATACCACATGCCAAGGATTAGAGCATCAAGGATGTGAGTAAGTCAAGGAATGATACACAATTAAAGGGGGACTTGATAGTTTTAAAGGAAAAAAATTTAACTCTTATGTGTTTTTACAAGGTTTCAAAATTTGGGGATCAAGGTGACAAATGAAGGGGATGAGTGGAAAGGAAACCCCAATATCCTAAAAAGTCAACAAAATCAACCCTTAGGAAAGGCATAATATTCAATCTTTAGGGATCATGGAGATAAATGAATGGGTAGGAGTGTAAGGGAAACCATGTTAATTTTTAAGGATTAAGTAGGGAGTTGGGAGTGATACAACTTTAGGGTAGGCAAGAAAGACTACTCTCAAAAAATTTAAATCTTAAAAACCACAACACTTCATTAATTTTGGTTTTTCAACTTAAATATTTGACTAAAATATGGAAGGGGGAATTAATGGAAGAATCAAAGGTGTAATTTTAAGCAATATTTCCCACATAGAATTTCTCAGTTCTCAATTACAATTGATGGGGAATCAAGGGGGAACAAAATTCCAATAATATTTATGACTATTTTAGAGATATGAGACAAACCATTGCTAAAAATGTTGGTGCTTTATTTTGGGGATTGTTTGTTTAAGAAATATATATGACAACACCAATTTATTTTCTCCCGTGCTTTGTAAATAACTTAAAATTCGTAAAAAGTGCAAGCACTTAATTTCTTAAATAAATGGAACATGAATGTATACATACATACCATAGTGAAGAGATTGACCATTAGATGGCTTATTTTTAGCTTGTTGTGAATATTTCTTGTGATTATTATCATTTCTTACACTTATCATTATCTTTTCACTGTATTTCCACAAAGGCGTCATGGTATTCGATATCATGGTGTCATAAGGAATATATGTTTGCTCTTGACCTTTTTATCATATATGTAATGCCCTGCCACGCAACCCTCGAGGAAGTTGCAAACAACTACTTAAACAGGCCAATTTTTTTTGTTTAAGAACAAATAATAAGCAAGTTCACTACCCATTGCCAACAACCTCTAAGGTTACAAGACAGAGGTTAAATAGAACCTCAACAAAAACATTAATTTAAACCATGTCAATAATTTAGATAAAATTAAACACATACATTCCAATTAAGATAATTTACATCAAGCATAAAGGATAACTTTCAATTCCATAATCCATAATTAAACAATAGGGTTAAAACTCTCATTCCCCGAATGAGGCAAGTCCAAAATACATAAGTTTATAATTACAACTTCCACCTCGAAATCAAATGAGGGGTAAAATATTACAAGATCAATTGAAAGGAAATGCAACAAGAACTAAAACTGAAACCAATGAGCTCTCCAACTAGAAGTCTCATCCACACGAACATGAAGAAATCCCAACGGATTTAGGTGCACGCCACCCAACCAAGTGGAACCCAAAGGTCCACCCCTCGTGTTAGGAGATAGTAATATGGAATCCTATCCAATGACATCTACCTCTAGACATAGGCTAACACAAAACTGAACCAAACTGAAACATCCAATCACATGTACCTCACAAGTACAACTCAGATACCATGCAAGTACAACACAAGTACAACTCTACATGGTCACATTGCTTCCAGAAATAAACCAGATCAAGTATGTTAAGGGAACCATACACATAATAATCAAATACCAACTATGGTCACATCGGGTATGTTATGTAAACCATACTCACAATAAACAAGTACCAACTATGGTCACACAAAGTGCCATCACACAGCTCATCATGAGTTACCCATTGCGGATCATCAAGATGGTGGCCTCAACCGATCCTCAGCCCTCAAACCTACTAATGTGAAATCAAAACTAACTGTTGTCCTAGACAGAGTATCATCACACAACTCGTCATGAGTTACCCATTGTGGATCGTCAAGATGGTGGCCTCAAACTGATCCCCAACCCTCATACTTACTAATGTGAAGTAAAATATCTTTCGTATAGACAAGATAGATGACCTTGCCTCTCCAAGCCTTCCCACCCATCCCAAGCCTAACCAAGAACATGGGTCCATGAGTGAGGCATAATTATCTTGATTAGTGAGAAGTTAGTCCTAATCTTCTAAGTATTGTTTTATTTATCACTTGATTAAACCACTTCCAAAGGTTACCCAATCTTACCTCTTCCGGGCTCTGGCCCCTACGAAAGCCACTCTTCTACTTGAAAACACACACACCAACCAAAAACCAAGGATACAAAGTGCAACAACCAAGATATCATGACCACTCCTTTCACAAGAGGTGACATAAAATGAAACTCACTCCAACACTGGAGGCCACATATCACATAACAAGGTCACCCTTAAAAGGAGACGCGGATCCCATAATCCACTCCTAAGCCAAGGAGGTACAAACATCCCCATTAGTGAGAACCGGGTTATTATCTGAATACGAACCATGCACTACCCAAGGGATACAAAACAAGTTGACAAACACAAAATGACAACCCATAGAACTGAAAACCCCATCTAGAAGACTTATAAATAGAACACTCATTTAACCCATTTGCCAAACAAGAACATGAAGGGAGTAATCACTGAAGGCACATGAAATAAACTACCTTTGGATATTCTAAATCCACTTCTGATACTAAGATTCATTACTTAATTTCCTTAAGAAAATTTGAATTAAATATCGTCTCTTTCAGACGAAAAGTGAAATTTTCAACCAAGTATTTCTTTCTCTAAATTGCAAAATAAATAAATATAAAATGAACATTTATTTCAACTATTTAGGAAATAACAATATAGAATTCATAATTGTTTCCTCTATATAAACTAAACCATTTTAAAAGAAATCAATTAACTTTGCAATTAAACATATTACTTACAACTCCATTAATTGCTTTTTTAAAATATATTATCCTTAAACAAAATAAAAACAATAGTTTGCTTAGAAGCGCAATATTTTAAATCACTCCATTATATTTAAATCATGATATTAACCAAATCATTTGCTCAATACTTTGATACCTTTCCAATTACATAATAAAATTATGCTTTTATTTTACTCAATCATTTTAATATATATATATATATATGTATATTAAAAAATCATATCCCCAACTATAGAAACAATTAAATTAATTTCTATTATTATTTACATATAATATAAAATATTTAAATATATATATATATATTATTGATTAATATATATATAACTAATATTAAATATTAATAGAAAAATACTTTATTCCCATTTTATTTTGAAACCAAACCCTCAGTTCATGCCTCAGACTGCATGCCGACCAATAGGATTGGGCCGTGCGGATCTCGAGCCGCGTGCGGGTTAGGGCGACGTTCTGGCCACGCAGGTTCTAACCAGGGCAACGATGGGTGGTCCGCGCACAGGGCGTAGGCAAAGGTTTTAGGGTGGGGTGGAGGCGAAGGCCGGGCCAGGCGGCGGTAGTGCTGACCCCGTGAGGTGGCTGCAGCTACGCAAATCTGCCCCCACAGGGGTGGCTCGACTATGCTTAGCACAGCTGACCACCACTGTGGTGGCAGTGGTGCCAAGCCACCGCAGGGCTAATGGGGCGGGCACGGCTAGCGCGGATTCCCATAGTGCCTCCCCATGGGGGTGGCTGTGGGTCGAGCCCTAGCTGCCCAAACCCCATGAAATTTTTAATCTTTAATTATTTTTATATTTTTTTAATTTTTTGTTTATTTTTTTATAAACAATTTCCTGTGGATTTTGAAATCTGCGCCCTCTCATGGACCATAATAAATTATTTCCCATAGAAAAACATTTTAATCTATGAATATTTATATTATATATATATATATATATATTTGTATATATATCAATATACATATATATATATATATATATGTATATATACATATGTATATATGTATAATCCACAACAAATATTTGCATGATTAATTGAGAAAATAATATTCAGACCACTCATTTCCAGCCAAGAACACATTTCATTTCTTTTTTTTTTGAGAAAAACCAAATAAAGAAAACAAAAGTTTGATTTGCCAAAACAGTTCAACATGAGGTTTTCAACATAGATCAAGCTTTTAAATTTTCCCACATGATTTTCAACATCAAAATATAAATGAATACACATTTTTTTCAAAACAATCAAATTTACAAAGAATGAACCTAGTTTTTTCTTAAGTTGAGAAGATCCAAAATGGTGCTCAGCTCCCAACCTTGCTTCCCACTTCAAATCCACAAATTTTCACAACTTAAATCCAATAGTTCTTCCTCTTTCCATTTCAAACTTTTCCAAAATTTTCATGATCCAAATTTGAGAAGAAAAATTCAATAATAAAGAAATTCCAAAATTCTCTCCAAAATATCAGTGCAACCACCCTCATCAATTTCAAAAAACAGAAATAGAAATATCTCATTTTTTCAATTTTTGAATGCAAATTTTCTAAATTGACTTTTATGCATTTTCTTTATTTTCAATTTCAACAAATATAACAATAACTTTAAAATAATTAACTTAACTTATTTCAACATCATAAATTACATTAATTAATAAAATAGATTTAATCAATGATTACATTATTTATTAATTAAATTAAATTAATAATAAAATAAATTACCTTTTCTAACTCAAAATTCACTAACGAAGAGAAGGGATAATATTCAAAGCAACACAACCTGACAAACACCTGATGACATACTAGGACTAGGGTGACGACTTGGCACGAAAAACCTAGCTACTATCTCCCAATCGAATACCATTGGGCATTGAACACATTCCAACCTGTGAAACTAGGTGGAGTCGATGTCCTGTACCTGTCAACCTGTAAATCAAGTAAAAACCAACATATAATATAAACAACATAAAATACACACTGTGAAGAGGAAATCACGGGATCACAAGGCGCTTGCAAGCGAGTGATGCGATACCGTCCCCTTCACCAATACACTGCAACTAAGTGACAAATCTAACATTCTATTATAATTCAAAGCATAAACATCATTAATTTGAATATCCATTTATGTTAATCCAAAACATGTCATAAAGATAACATCATATTAAGATACCATCACATCAAAAGATAACATTAATATTGCTTTATAGATAGCGATCAAATCACAGCCGAGTACCATAGTCAAGGTACTAACAGAAAGCACACAAACCAGGCATGTGAATATCTAGAAACACATCAAAGCAACATACCCACACAAGGACACACTATCTAGCCAGAAGGAAAAACAAAGGGGTATTACATCCTCCCCCCCTAGGGTTAGGCTTACTCTTGGAAGCCTACAAACATGTAGGGATATAACTCTCTCACACCTAATGCACCAAATCAAAACCTCATCTACACACCAAGGTATTAAATGAGGTACACAACTTAAAACCCACACAACTAAAAGCTTAATGGCTCCATCATAATCCCAAAGCACCCAGTGTTTAAACCTAGTCTCTGATACCATGTGTAACGCCCCACCACACAACCCTAGAGGAAGTTGCAAACAACTACTTAAATAGGTTAATTTTGTTTTGTTTAAGAACAAATAATAAGAAATTTCACTACCCATTGTCAACAACCTCTAAGGTTACGAGACATAGGTTAAATAGAACCTCAACAAAAACATGAATTTAAACCATGTCAATAATTTAGATAAAATTAAATGCATACATTCCAATTAAGATAATTTACATCAAGCATAAAGGATAAATTTCAATTCCATAATCCATAATTAAACAATAGGGTTAAAACTCTCATTCCCCGAATGAGGCAAGTCCAAAATACATAAGTTTATAATTACAACTTCCACCTCGATATCAAATGAGGGGTAAAATATTACAAGATCAACTGAAAGGAAATACAACAAGAACTGATACCGAAACCAACAAGCTCTCTAACTTGAAGTCTTGTCCACAAAAATATGAAGAAAGCCCAACGAATTTAGGTGCACGCCACCCAACCAAGTGGAACCCAAAGGCCCACCCCCCATGCTAGGAGATAGTAACAAGGAATCTTAGCCAAGGATGTCTACCTCTAGACATAGGCTAACACAAAACTGAACCATACTGAAACATCTAATCACATGTACCTCACAAGTACAACTCAGATACCATGCAAGTACAACACAAGTACAACTCTACATGGTCACATTTCTTCCAGAAATAAAGCAGATCGAGTATGTTATGGGAACCATACACATAATAATCAAATACCAACTATGGTCACATCAGGTATGTTACGTAAACCATACTCACAATAAACAAGTACCAACTATGGTCACACAAAGTGCCATCACACAACTCATCATGAGTTACCCACTGCGGATCATCAAGATGGTGGCCTCAACCGATCCTCGGCCCTCTAACCTACTAATTTGAAATCAAAACCAACTGTTGTCCTAGACAGAGTGCATCACATAGCTCGTCATGAGTTACCCACTATAGATCGTCAAGATGGCGGCCTCAAACTGATCCCCAACCCTCATACTTACTAATGCGGAGTCAAATATCTTTCGTACAGACAAGATAGATGACCTTTCCTCTCCAATCCTTCCCACTCATCCCAAGCCTAACTGAGCACATGGGTCCATGAGTGAGGCATAATTATCTTGATTAGTGAGAAGCTAGTCCTAATCTTCTAAGTATTGTTTTAGTTATCACTTGATTAAACCACTTTCGAAGGTTACCCAATCTTACCTAATCCAAGCTCTGGCCCCTACGGAAGCCACTCTTCTACTTGACAACACACACGCCAACCAAACACCAAGGGTACAAAGTGCAACAACCAAGATATCATGACCACTCCTTTCACAGGAGCCGACATAAAATGAAACTCACTCCAACACTAGAGGCCACAAATCACATAACAAGGTCACCCTTACAAGGAGACGTGGATCCCATAATCCACTCTTAAGCCAAGGAGGTACAAACATCCCCGTTCGTGAGAACTGGGTTATTAACTGAATACAAACCATGCACTACCCAAGGGATACAAAACAAGTTGACAAACACAAAACGACAACCCACAGAACTAAAAACCCCATCTGGAAGACTTATAAATAAAACACTCATTTAACCCATTTTCCAAACAAGAACACGAAGGGAGTAATCACTGAAGGCACATGAAATAAACTACCTTTGGATATTCTAAATCCACTTATGATATTGACATTCAGTACTTAATTGCCTTAAGAAAATCTGAATTAAATATTGTCTCTTTTAGACGAAAAGTGAAATTTTCAACCAAGTATTTCTTTCTCTAAATTGCAAAATAAATAAGTATAAAATGAACATTTATTTCAACTATTCAGGAAATAACAATATAGAATTAATAATTGTTTCCTTTATATAAACTAAACCATTTAAAAAGAAATCAATTAACTTTGCAATTAAACATATTACTTACAACTCCATTAATTGCTTTTTTTAAATATATTATCCTTAAACAAAATAAAAACAATAGTTTGCTTAGAAGCACAATATTTTAAATCACTCCATTATAATAATTTATTCCCATTTTATTTTGAAACCAAACCCTCAGCTCACGCCTTGGGCCACACGTCAGCCATTAGGATTGGGTCGTGTGGATCTCGGGCTGTGTGTGGGTTAGGGTGGTGTTCTGGCTGCGTGAGTTCTAACCAAGGCAACGGTGGCTAGTTTGTGCATAGGGTGCATGCGAAGATTTTAAGGTGGGGTGGAGGCAAAGGCCGGGCCAGGTAGTGGCAGTGCCGACCCCGCGAGGTGGCTGCAGCTGCGCACAATCACCCCCATAGGGGTGGCTTGACTATGCTTAGCACACCCGACCACCATTGTGATGGCGGCGGTGCCAAGCCACCTCAAGGCTAATGGGGCGGGCGTGACTGGCGCGGATCCCCACAGCGCCTCCCCATGGGAGCGGCTATGGGTTGAGCCCCAACTGCCCAAACCCCGTGAAATTTTAAATCTTTAAATTTATTTTTTTATTATTTTATTTTTTATTTATTTTTTTTATAAACAATTTCCTACGGATTTTTAAATTTGTGCCCTCTCATGGACCATTTTAAATTATTTCCCACAGCAAAATATTTTAAATTAAGAATATTTATATTATATATATATGTGTTTGTGTGTGTGTATATATATATATACTTAAAATCCACAACAGATATTTGCATGATTAATTGAGAAAATAATATTTAGACCACTCATTTCCAGCCAAGAACACATTTCATTTCTTTTTTTTTTTGAGAAAAACCAAATAAAGAAAACCAAAGTTTGATTTGCCAAAACAGTTCAACATGAGGTTTTCAACATAGATCAGGCTTTTAAATTTTCCCACATGATTTTCAACATCAAAATATAAATGAACACATTTTTTTCAAAACAATCAAATTTACAAAGAATGAACCTGGTTTTTTCTTGAGTTGAGAAGATCCAAAATGGTGCTCAGCTCCCAGCCTTGCTTCCCACTTCAATTCCACAAATTTTCACAACTTAAATCCAATAACCCACCAAATCCAACAGTTCTTCTTCCATTTCAAACTTTTCCAAAATTTTCATGATCCAAATTTGAGAAGAAAAATTCAATAATAAAGAAATTCCAAAATTCTCTCCAAAATATCAGTGCAACCACCCTCATCAATTTCAGAAAATAAAAATAGAAATATCTCATTTTTTCAATTTTTGAATACAAATTTTCTAAATTGACTTTTATGCATTTTCTTTATTTTCAATTTCAACAAATATAACAATAACTTCAAAATAATTAACTTAACTTATTTCAACATCATAAATTACATTAATTAATAAAATAGATTTAATCAATGATTAAATTATTTATTAATTAAATTAAATTAATAATAAAATAAATTACCTTTTCTAACTCAAAATTCACTAATGAAGAGAAGGGACAATATTCAAAGCAACACAACCCGACAAACACCTGATGACATACTAGGACTAGGGTGACGACTTGGCATGAAAAACCTAGCTACTATCTCCCAATTGAATACTGTTGGGCATTGAAAACGCTCCAACCTGTGAAACTAGGTGGAGTCGATGTCCTGTACCTATCAACCTATAAATTAAGTAAACAAAAACATATAATATAAACAACATAAAATACACACTGTGAAGAGGAAATCATGGGATCGTAGGGTGCTTGCAAGCGAGTGATGCAATACCGTCCCCTTCACCAATACATTGCAACTAACTGACAAATCTAACATACTATTATAATTCAAAGCATAAACATCATTAATTCGAATATCCATTTATGTTAATCCAAAACATGTCATAAAGATAACATCATATTAAGATACCATCACATCAAAAGATAACATTAACGTCACTTTATAGATAGTGATCAAATCATAGCCGGGTACCATACTCAAGGTACTAATAGAAAGCACACAAACCAAGCATCTGAATATCCAGAAACACTTCAAAGCAACATACCCACACAAGGACACACTGTCCAACCAGAAGGCAAAACATAAGGGTATTACAATATACTTGACCTATTATCACCCTGGTTCCTTATACCTTGGCACATAAAATCATGTAAAATATCAAATATAGGTTACTTATACCATTGCAACATTATTCTTATCCATAATTTCTCTCTATCCATCTATCTCAATTCCATCTTCTTTATATCCTTCATCCTCTAGTCCTCCTCTCCTTTTCAAGAGCACAACCATGTTCTTAGAACCCACCCATCCTCTTGAGGGGACACACCACTAATTTCTCATCATCCTTTATCATCTTGCAAATGACTAGGACATCATGCTATTAGTCATCATCCCTTTCCACCCACTCTATTTTATTTTCTTTGATACAATGCCTCTCCTTACATTCACAATGCTATATCAAAGATGGGTAAAATGTAGACATATAAATATGTCCATACCTGACCACACTTGAATTTACCCCATTCTATCTCTCAATTGAATAAATAATATTTAATTATTCAATTCATCTTTATCTCACCCTTAATTAAATAAATTTACACTCTAACATGATTCCCCAAACTTTCCAATTAAATAAATTGATTAATACCTACTTAATTAATTTTTTTAGACTAATTAACCATCATTACCATTTTTAATTTTTAATTTTACCTCACCCTCAATCCTCTTATTCAACTCTAGCCCTTCAATCCATCTACATGGATCAATATTTAAAATTTTCATCATGTGACAAGTTTCCTAATGTACCTATCCTACCCTTGGTCACACATGTGTGAGAATATCTATCACACATGTGAGGTCATCCCACATCTTACACATGTAATCAAAATGTCACTTTCCCAAGCTAAACTACTTCTTACACATGCCATAGACATGTCTCTTTCATGTTCTTCCCAATGTGTTCTCACACATGTGTGAGCACACCTTTCTCTTCCACCTCCTTTCCTTTTGTAACAATTGTCACAAGTTTGATTCTTCATTGTCTCATTCAATCTTGACCCTATATTTAGTCAGTGCATCTTGGCCATTTATTTCCTCCATCAAAAATCTAAAAAATAAATGAATTTTCTCTCATTTTTATAATTCTTCCATCATCATATCCTTATGTTACCATTTTCCTCTATCAATGCTACCTTTATGAAATATTTATGTCATTACTTTATTCTATTTGAACCACCAAAAATATAACACTAACTAGGGAAAGAGGATTCCCTTTACTAGGCCCCTAGGATTTTTCACCTAAGAGCTCTTGGTGTAGGAATTGCTCTATTTTCACTTGGTGTTTATGGGATTTTTGGAAGTCGCATTCAAAGGGAGGATGGATTGATTAGGTTGTGATATGTGTGTGTTGTGTGGCTGAAAACTTGAAATGAAATGATACTAATCTAATCTATGTAATGTAAATAAAGTAAATGTAAACTAATGCAAGCTAATCTAAATGACCTAAATGTATACAATACATAAGAGAAATTGGAAGGTTCAAATCTTGTACACTTGGAAATGGAATGTTGCGGATGAGAAGCCATAGAATGTTCCGTAATTATTATAAAATCACTAGAGGGACATTTATGCCAAGTTGGGTGACCTAGTCCTCCTATCAAGAAACTTTGTTGGACTGGGTTTCAGGGAAAAGGGTACCCAGAAACACAAAAACCTTATTTCTGGCCCGCTACAGGGACAAGGTCACCAATAGTGGAAACCTAGTCCTTCTGCTACTTTTTGAAGCCTGAAGGTCTGATTCTGTGGGTCCCATTTGATGTTTTCCTCCTCAGTAGTAGTCCATGTTTGAATCTCTTGAAAACAACCTGTAACTTGTCCTCTTGCTCCTTTTAGGGATTGATGCCTTGATGTGACTTGAGTAGAATGTTTTTAATTTCTCCAAAAATTTGTACCTCACCAAATTTGAGTACAACCTGCAAAGCACATCTAAATACCAAGAGAATATTGGGGTTAGGGAATAGGGGTTTGCCTAAGTCAAACCGCTTTGATTGTAAGTCAAACCCAAATGAGATAAAATCAAAGGAAAGATGCTTGAATGATAAACAATATAAATGCTCACCAAATACTTTGTTATTGAAGTTTGCAACATGCAAGAACAACTCCAATGGAGGTTTCTTGTGATGCCCTTGTGCTTGATTGCTTGCTTGCGAAGTTGAGTGCAAGAGTACTTGTGAAGAGATGTAAAAATGAGCTTGGGAGAGGTCAAAATAAGGATGAAAACCCTTACTTATACATGCTAAACCCTATTTTTCTCAAAAATGCAACATGATAGGCTGAAACTAGGGTTTTGGAGGCAAATTCTCGTTAGGTTTTTGTCTTAATTTTAAAATTTATGCCAAAAGGGACTAGGTCGCCCAAGTTGGTGACCTAGTCCACTTGGACAATTTCAAGTGGTGCTCAAGAATAAAATGTTGATTAATGATGTGTATTAGGCTTTCCTCTTGAAACACACTTAAGTTGGGCCTAAAATTACATTAAGGGAACAAATTAACATATTAAAATGGTTAATTAGTGGATGATAAGCCTAGGAGGATGTGAAAATTCCTTAAAACACTTTACAACACCTTGACACAAGGCTTGGCAAATGGTAAATGGGTGTTTTTTAGGTGAATTGTGTTGAAAGGGTCTTAGAAAAGTGGGAAGATATGTTACAAAACTTCACAACACCTTAGTAAAACACCATTAGATTATTGTTGAATTGCAAGCTTTCAATACTGGATCAAGGGAAAACAAGACTAAAATCTAAGGGAAAAGGCCAAAATGAGTGAAAAACTGCTAAAGACTACATTTTTTGGCGACACATTTAGCCCCCACTTTAGTGAGAGGATGAAATTGCTTCAAACTCACACTAAAGTAGTTGAATCATGCGTGTCGAGCGGGATCTAATGTAATCATGCAAGTAAGGTGAGATGACTATGATCAAGAGGGATGATCAAGCCCCCAGGATCAATATCGGATGGAAAACTGAACATAAGTGCAAAAGATCACATAAGGAGTGATGTGAAAGAGTGAAGAGAGAGAAGTCACATCAAGCTTCAACTGTTTGTCTAGCTATTTGTGGATCAGATCTAGACTGTTTGTCTGAAAAAAAAAGGGTGTACTTTGTAAGGTCCAAGAATTTCACTTACTAATTATAACCCATAATAGCCATAATAATTTAATAGAAAAAAATTATTATAAAAAGGTGTGGAATAAGAGGAATAATTAAATTAACTTCATCACTAAATTCAAATGTGTTATGCCTTGCATAACCACCCCATCTTTTGCCTTGATCAAAATGGGTCCCCCTTTATGTTTTTATCCTTGGTTGTTTTTTAAACAAAGTTTGGAGTCTTTCTTTTCAAACACTTTGTTTTTCTTTGGTTTGTTCTGTCGTAATCAAAGCCAGAACTGAATCGGGTTTTTAAACTTCTTTCAAAACTCATTCCGATCCCCATCTCGACAGTCTTTCTTTTGACCTTTTTGTTTTGTCTTTGTTGGGGCCGGAGCTGTAGTTGAAGTTAAGTCATAATTTATTCAAAGTTTCAAAATCAATTCTCATTCTGCCTCCACCTCTGCTTTTTGGTATTTCATTTTAAACTAGGTTTTGTATGTTAAGTTTTCTTGTTTCAGTATTTTTGTTTTATTTTGATGTTTTGTTTCTTTTTATTCTTTGTTTTCGGAATAGGAACCGGAACCGAAATCAAGTTGGGAAATTACTCAAATTTCCAAAACAGTTTTTGTTTCGATTCCGCTTTCGCCGTTTCTTGGTCATTGACTTTACTGAAGTCGCACAACAGTAATGTGCTAGTTCTTTCTATAGTTCCGACTCTGCTTTATTGCATTAATAACATGTGCCATACATGCATGAAACTTTGAGTTTTTACCTTAGTTAGGGATTAACGCATAGTTATTACCACTATTGTTAAGAGATTGAAGAGTGAACTAGAGTTACAGTGAAGCTTTTTGAATTGATTGAAAGAGAGACAGTTGTGCGTAGATTGCTTCAGGAAGTTAACCTATTTATTTGCATTTGAGGTAGGGTTTTCTATTCTCTTTCTTCTTTTTATTTTTGAGTTTTCTGTTTCTATTCATCTTGGATTGTTTGGTTTCATGTGAATTCCTCTGTAAGTTCATGTGTTTCGGTTTGTTTCTCTTTTTGTTTAAGTTTTCTTGTTTTCATTTGAATTTTTTGGTTTTGTTTCTTGTCTATTTGTTTTTAACATGATCATTTTCACATTTTTGTCATGACTGCATTGTGTTGCCCTAGTTTTTAAATGCATAGGTTAATTACTGTTCCATAGTGAGTAGGGTTTGGTAAATCTTGTTTTTACTTAGAGATCTATTGCATATTCAGTCTGATTAATCTAGAAGGGTTAAATTCGTGCCCTAGTTGTTATATATCGAGGGTTTTTAGTTTAGGGTTTTTGATGCATTTATGTGTTCATGTTTTTAATTTAAATATGATGCCCTAAAAGGTACAATCGCCTCTCGATCATATGAGGATGGTTTTATTAGGTTATATTTAAGCCCCTTTTTCATTTTAATATGACCTAGTCCTTAAATCATGAAGTTATCTATCAAACTGTTAAAATCACTTACAACGTCATGGTTATTTTAGGCGAAAGCGGGATCAAAATCAATCTGGACGTTGAACCATGTTTTCTAATAAGCATTGATTCCATTTCCATCCCGTCTCCGAATCCACTTATAGTGAGAAGCATTCTTTCAAAATAATGATAACCTGGTCGGAAGCGGAATCAAAACTAAATATGAAATTAGAAAATTTGAAATAAACCAAATCAGTTTCCATTCTGGTTTCGGTTCTGGTCACGATTCTAGTTCTGACTCCATTTCCACTTATTATTACTATAATCTTAATAACTGTTTTGGCTCCAAGCCCGACAATGTTTCAAAAGAGATTGTTTAGAATGTTTTTTCTACTTGGTTCCCCCGCCACTATATATATAAAGGGTAAGGTTTTGAAGCATATTTTGTGATGTTTATTCAATGATCTCATTAGAGGTTTTGTTGCAGGAAAGCTAAAGAATGTCAGGAGTATCAAGAGAAGATTCCCAGAGGAATCAACCTACAGAAACATCAAAGGCAACAACTAAGCCTAAGAAGATTAAGCTAGAGCAACTACCTTATACTTTGAGGTATAATCATAGGGGTCCTGTTGTCATTGCAAGAAAAGTGGAATCAAATTGGTCTAATATAACTGACACCAATATAGGCTCATATAATTTTGGGGAGTTATATTCAGAAACATTCACTAAGGATATAATAGGGAGAGCTCAAAGAATATTTGAGTCTAGCTTGGCTCACATCACCTTATTTCCTCTATCCATCCAATGCTCAGAGTTGATTATGATAGTAGCACGGGCTTACAATTCGGCCACTAGGAAATGTATGGATTCACAGGATAATGTAATCATTGATCTAACCCCTAAAATGTTTCAACACATGTTCAGTGTCCTAGTTCCAAAGAACTTGGTACAACTGAAGGAGGCAAAAGGTATAGAGTTATACAACAAACACAAGGAGGCCAACAAAGCTCACTTGAACAAAAAGTAGTTGGGAATAGAGAAGAAGTCTCTGACCAAGCTTCATGATCAACCAAAGGGGACAATATTCTAGAAAGAAGTGTCAGACCTGATAATGATATTGTCTAGAGTTTTTGGGAAGAGGGATGCATTTCATTTCAAGGAGTGGATGTTTCCCTTCATTCTGACCATCTTTAATGGCAAACAATAGTTTGATTGGCCAATGGTTGTCTCTGATGCTATTCATGACAGGTTAACTAGAATAAGGGAAACCGAGATCTTCTTTATGACTTCTTATGTTGTCTATGCAACAACTAGAGGAGGCAACATTCTAGGTTTGAATAGAGTGGGAATATTGGGAGAAGCTGATGGAAAAAGGAAAGTATGGGATCATTATGATCAGCTATCTCTACAAGTATCTGAAATACAATTTAGAAGGGTTAATGATGCATTCTTAGATGTAATCATTAACCAAATTAAAGGAGATGGAAGATATATATTGAGTAGAGAAGCTATGGAATTTATCATGGAATGGGGATATTGGTATATCCAATACCCCAAGTTCACTTATTTCAAACTAGGTAGATTTGATGGTCATCCCCACTTACTTCCCAGATGTTGTAGCAACATGATGGTTCTAATGGAATTTGTATATCAAGCTTTGTGGGTGAATGCCAAATTTAAATTGAAGCACAAAATAGGGTGTCATAAGTTTCCCATGCAATTGGGTGAATACAACTGCCAACATCTTGTGGGGACTAAGGTAGTTTGCACTGAATTGATACATTTGAAGCTAGGTTTGTACACTACTTGAATATAGTTTGAACCAAAGAAGAAAATGAATGATTTTCTACCTTTGGTTTTTGAAAAACATTTCAACCTGCTAGAAGACTTCTGGAGTGATCTGCAGGATGAGTATGACCTCAAGAAAATGAATTATGAGAGGTTGCCTGTTGCACTCATGGAAAAATTTGGGATCAAAGATGGTATCCCTGATACATTAGTAGATCATGGAGTGGTGTTAGATCCATCATATGAAGCATTAAATATTGACACCAAAAGCTTGGATCTGGTGGACTGGGATGGTGATGAGACCATTGATATCAAAACAAATAGGGAGGCCAGTTTTGGATAGAAGTATCCACTGGGCTGTCCTAAGAACCAAAGCTCCTCAAGAACCGGCTCCTAAAAGGGGAAGGGATACAAAATAATCAAGAGTAAATTTCCTTCCAAGGAGCCCTTGGAGTTCTTCCCTCCTAACATTGAAGATATTGAGTTTGAAGGATCTACTCAAGATGAACTAGAGGTACAGGAGAAGGAGGCCCAAATAGAACCCGTGGCTTCAACACTAACATTAGGTGAGTCATCTACTCAAGTCCCACTTACAAAGCAGTAAAGTGAAGAAATGCAAAGAGGCGCTCTTTATGATATAACTAAGACCTTGAAGGGAAAAAGAGTAGAGGTGGAGATCCATGATGTGGGAATGGACTCTGATGAGACTTTATCAAAGAATGATGCACAAGAGAATATGCCTCTAGAGGAGGAAACTGAATATGTACTGACAAAGGAGGATCAATGGGTCTTGTTTGAGGAGGCAAAGAAATCCTCAGATGTTCAAGCACATGCAGAGGCCATAGAGAAGCAAAAGGAAATTGATGCTAAGGAAAAAGATGATGCCTTACTCCAGCAAAAATAGGTAGAAGCCCAATGAAGAGCTGATGAAATAGAAAAGCAGCAAAGGCAAAAGGAGTAGGAGCTCAAGATCAAAGAAGAAAATGATAAGCTGGAGTTAATACAAAAAATTCATGATTTGGAGGAAGAAAAGGTAAAGTAGCAAAAGGAAAGAGAAGTTCTTGTGGCCAAATTGAAGCTTGCTGAAGAGGCCTATAAAGAGAAAGAGGAAGCAGAACAAGTGCAAAAGGAAAAGGAAGATGCAGAAACACTCAAGGCATTGGAGGAAGAGAGAAAACGAGAACTTGAGAAGAAGAGATTAGAAGAAGAAAAGTTGAAAGAGGAAGAAGAATAGAAGAGGATACAAGAACAAAAGGATAGGGAGGAAGCTAAAAAGCTTGCTTAGACAAATGTGTTGCAAGAACAACAAGAGAAACAAGGGGTTGATTCTCAACCTCAAGTAAATGTGCACCCACCCTCTACTACTACTACTATTGCTTCTTCTTCAACTATAATGACCACTATCCAGGTGCTCCCACTTGGTTAAAATTGGATCTTTAGAAGAGATAAGTGACACCTTCACAACCTCTCAATTGGGATGATATGATGAAGGAAATTGAAAAGCAAAGGCCCAAGAAGAAGGCCATAATCCTACATTCCACTAAGCTCATGACATGGGAGAAATTATTGCTGAATGTGCCATACCAATGATGGACAAGGATGTAGGAGACATGCAATTGACTGATTACCAATTGGGCATCATTAACTTAGGGAGACCCACAAGAGATCAACAGATGAAATTAATAGATATGGTAGCTTCATCCACTAAATCTAGAATGATGAAAGATAAGTAGAGAAAGGATGAGCTTAAGGCTCAGTTGGATCAATTGCATACTTTCTTGAAAAGTGTTTCTTCTCCGAGGTCACAAAAATTTGCCACCATTGAGACTCCAATTTTGCTTAGTAAGAAGGAGGTGGATGATTTGGTACAGGTAAGGAGTAAGGCAAAGATGTTGGATAGGTGGATTGATAAATTAAATCAAGAAATAAATGAGGTGTTGGTTGATAGTTTTGAGGTTCATAGGATGACAAAGGAATTAATAGAGGAAATGAACCAGTATGTCAAAGTATTGGGAGAACAAGAGGAGGATTACAAAGGATATATTCAGAGGTTGAAGGAGGTTACCAAATTTCCAAAGTCCACTCTTCTAGAACAATCAATACTTGAAGAGGACAATAAGGATTTCTTGGAAAAGACTTCCAGCATACTTCGGTTTAGGTCAGAGTTTTTATACAAGCATAAAAATGAAGTTAAAGATTCTATCAAGGATCTAAATGAATAGTTTGAGGAGTTGGAAGCAATTATTGCTATCATAGTAAATGTTAATATACCGGTAAAAGAGGGCCTACCTTTGAGCCAAATAAAGGAGAAATGGGATGATAGGTTTAAAGAGGTTATGCAAAAAGGAGATGATGGTGAAGATCTGTTGTTAGATCGGTTAATGGATATTAAAGAAGAGATAAGGGTAGCTAAGAGGGAGTTAACAAAGCTAAAATACATGAGAGGATTTGCTTCTGTGGAGTTAGAAAGGATTAAGTTTGAAGACAAATGGGTTGATGGGCTAGATTTGGAGGTGCTTCAACAAGTCTTATCCAATAATGATGAGTACATTGTAGAGTAGGGTTCAAATGCATAATTGATAACCTCATGCATGCATGGTTTTCTTTTTTCTCCTTTGCATGCATAACTAGTAGTTTGTGGGCGCATGGCTTTCTTTTCTCCTCTATATTCTTTTCTTCTAGTTTAACTAAGTGATCAAGGCGGGAACTAGAGATCAAATTGATATGAGTTTCCAAGAAGACTTTAATCCCTAAAAGGGTGGATCGACCTAGAATAGAAGGGACTTCAGATTTTTGTGAATCTATAAATACCTGTGAGGTATCATATTGTAAGGGTCGGCTAATGAGAATAATATTAGCCACTTGATAGTAGGAGATAGAAATTTCGTAGTTCTTATAGAGATACTTTGTTACTTTATTTATAGTTGAATATAATTACAGGTTTTTATGCAATATGGTATTGGAATTGAGTTTTGTTGGATAAGGTTGATGAACTATAATCTATCTATTTTCCAGTGATTGTGTTGAAGCATAAGAGTTTCTTTTGTGATGAAAATCCTTAGAAGAAACTAGATTTAAAGATTATTTCATTAAATTATCTGTGAATTGAATTTATTGAAGTCTGTTGATCTATGGTCTTGGAAATGAATGAGAGTGTGTTATTTTATATTTAAAATATTTATGATGTGTGTTTGTGATGTTAAATTAAGCACCTTAGATGCATGCAATAGTATGGAATATTCTGTAAATTGTATCATGCTATGGTTTTCTTGATCTGTTGGAAGAACATTCATTGTTGAAGATATATGTCCAGATATTAGATATGTTTTATTCATGTTTACTGATGTACGCCTTGATCTATCTTTTTCTTTTATTTAAAACCCCCTTTTTATTAAGAATAGTTTGATGAATAAGTCATTGCTTTCTTTCCTTATTACCAGCACAAGCCCTTTGAATATTATAGTTGCATGTACCAATTGAGTGACACCAGTCAGTTGAGAACCAACTACCACGACCTTGGGATTTAGGCTACTATATGTTGTCTTTCTTTCTCAGGAGAAATAGAGTAGAAATATTCTATTTAAATGTTGTTTGTGTCATTTTCTCCATCAACAGTTCTGGCGTTAGAAGGAGGGCATGAATGAACAAGCTAGCTCGCATTGTGTCATTCTCACCAGAGAAACATGAGAGGATTCTCAGATCCTCTACTAATGCTTAACCATTAGAAGAACTCCAAACCCCGGTTAGACCTAGTTCCCATGCTCATAGAATATTGATACCTACATTTCCACCACCGCTTACTCCACCTGGATTTCAACCAAATCCACCTACACCACCACCACCAGTTCAACCTACATCACCACCAATGGCTCGACCAGTATCACCTCCACCTATTAGGCCAGTGTCACCACCAACTCGGCCTATATCACCACCTTCTCAACCAATCCTAACCATGGCTTATTTTGTGAATAACCCTTGTCTATTAGGGACTATTCCCAGAGGAATCCATGATTTACCAAAGAACCCAAATTTTTTTTGTCCCAAGTACATACATGGCAAATCAAGAAGTATTGAGGAGAAAATATAAACGTTCAAAGATACTTGTACACGTGCTCAAGTTTCTCATCAGGTATATTGTTTCCTTATTGTTTGGGGGATATTGTATATAACTGGTACTTAAATCTGCCTCAGGGATCTATCCTGGGTTGGAGAGATTTAGAAAATGCATTCATTAATCAATTTCGGGTTTATGTAGACCCTGCCATCTTGTATCACCAATTTTCCACCATAAGGAAGGAACATCATGAGCCACTACCTCTATTCAATACTAGATTCCAAAGTATGTTTTGTAGGTTGCAAGACCCTTACTTGGTAGCTGAGAATATTTCCATTCAGGCATATTTAAGAGCTGTTGATCCCTTGATTGGCCTATTGTTGTAGAGAAATTATCAGCCCAATGAGATTGAATCCCTATCTAAGGTTTATCATCTAGCTATCAAATTGCAACAATAGATAAGTCAACAATCAGGAGGTTTAGGAGCAGCTCTTCCTCCAATGAATTATCAGATGCCTAACCCATCATTGTATAACACTATCCTAGGGATGTCTTACTCCCAATATGGACCTGTGTTTGAGTTGCAAGCTCCACCTGCCATGCCATTTTTTGCAAGATTCTTCCCAACAACCTCAAAATCAACAACAACAAGCAGGAGGATAAACCCATGTTCATTCCCCATCCATAGTGCAGAATGTGCAAAATGAACAAGCAGTTCAACTAACTAGTGAGCTGGAAACTCTCAAGAAGACTATCTCAAATGTCTAATGACATGGCAAAACTTAGGAAAAACCCTCCCCATAACCAAAACCAAAATTATCAGAATCAGGGAGGTTACAACAATCAAGGAAACTACTCCAATCAGAATGGGAATCAGAACACCAACCGAAATTTCTAGAATCATAATTTTTCTAACCAAAATTACCAAAATCAGAACAAGGGATATAATCAAAGGTTCAACAACAACAATAGGTAGTGGAATAATGGGCCTAACAATGGGGGAGTTCCCCATAATTATCAATCAGGAGAGGAGAGATCACATACTGCTAATGTAGCTAACCTTAATTTCATAACTAATTGGTGTAGGCTATACGATACTAAAACACATTCTGAGGTTAATTGCCCAAAAATGTAGAAAATAGTAGAGATTGCACAAGCTGATACCCATCCTCCAGCAGGAAATTCCAATTAGGATAATGAGCCAGCAAGTACTATTATGACTTATGAGACTATTGAAGAGAAATATCAATTTCCCATGCAGGGAGACAATGGGGGAGTTCCCCATAATTATCAATCAGGAGAGGTGAAATCACATACTGCTAATGTAGCTGACCTTAATTTCATGAATAATTGGTGTAGGGTACACGATACTGCAACACATTCTGAGGTTAATTGCCCAAAAATGGAGAAAATAGTAAAGATTGCACAAGTTGATGCCCATCCTCCAGCAGGAGATTCCAATCAGGATAATGAGCCAATAAGTACTGTTATGACTTATGAGACTATTGAAGAGAAATACCAATTTCCCATGTAGGGAGATAACGGGCCAGAGGAGGATGTGTATGATTCCCAAGCCTTTCAGTCCAAAGGTGGTCACTTTATGAGAAATCAAAATAAGGGCCCATTTACTACATTTGTACCTCCAAACAATATGGTCCCACCTAACCAAAATGTAGATAATAATCCACCACCACCAAAGGGACCTTCTGACTCTCATAATAGAGGTAATCTGCCTCATTTTCCTAAATATCAAGAGAGAAATGATTCAGAATTCAATTTTATTGTAGAACTATAGAGATAGAAGACCTCATTGTCATTCTTTGACATCATGAAGTGGTTCCCAGCTCAACATGAAGTGTTATTGAAGGCCCTGGAGGAGGTAGACCACTTAAAAGGAAAAGGTAAAGTGACTCCTCTGAAGGAGACAAACACAACTATCTATAAAGGTAAGACCACTACCCCACCTTTTCTTTTAAGTTTAAGGATTTTTGGAAAGAATTTTCATAACTGTTTATTGGACTCTGGAACATCAAGAAATGTTATGCCCTTTTCAATATGTAAGAAGCTAGGATTAAGTCCTATCCCGACCAATAAGAAAGTGATTTAGTTAGATAAAACTGAGGTCAATGTTGTAGGAACTAAAGAGCATGCATGTATAGGTTGGATCAGATCCAAGGATCCAAACTTACATAGATATCCAAGTGGCTGACATCTTAGAGACATATAGCATGCTCCTAGGTCGGGAGCTAATGAAAAGTATTGGGGGATATTTGTCCTTGGATTTCTCTCACATGTGGCTACCTTGGAAGGGGATTGCAACATAGATACGGATTGAAAGTGAACCAAGAATCAAGCATATGATCACAAAATATGATGCTTCAAATGAAGTAGTATATTTTGAAACTGAGATAGGAGTTTACAAATAGGAAGAAGTCCTCACTTTCTCTATACTTAATCCTAGTGATACATTGCCCCTAGAACATAGTGACCCGATGGTCTGCATCAACCAATAGGTTCTAATAAGGAAATTACAACAAGATAAGTTGGTTTTAGGAGAAGAAACTTATTTGAGTAGTTTGTTACTTCCTAATTGGTGTAGGATTCATTATCATAATCATTCGGAGTTAACATGCTAATCATGCCTATATATCTTAAGTAATGTAGACCAGCCTCAACAAATATGTCAAGAAGAACCCCAAACCCCCGTCAATGAGTTTTCTTTTAAAGTCAAGGATGCTACCATTCTTACTAGAACTAGCCTTTCTCAAGAGGAAGATTCCTCACCAATAGAGTAGACTCAGGTTATGAGCTCTAAAATTCAAGAAGAGGTTGAGGTGTCTCAGTTCCTATTCAATACACCTACCCTAGATAATTTTCCAATACCCAAGGCATTGATGAAAGATGAGTTGGATTGCAATTTAACCCAAGAAGTTGTTCATGAATTGATTTATGAGGAAGTTGAAAACATAGAAAAATCTTCAAGTAAGTTTTGTCCCAAGTCAATTTTTGATGACCAACAAAAGTCTGAGCCACCACACATCTCAAGTAAGTCATCCCCTATTGTCCCTAAAAAGAAAGAACTCCCAACCAAAGACCAATTGTGGACTCTTAAATTTGATGGTTGCAAATCTAAAGAGGAGTAGGGATTGAACTAACCAACCCGAAAGGGAAAACTTACTTTGCATCTTACAAATTGCAGTTGGTTGCACAAACAATGTGGCTGAGTATGAAGCACTTGCTCGAGGCCTTATGTTTTCTCATAAAAAGAAGGTTACTGCTCTCACAGCTATGAAGGATTCTGAAGTAATTGTAAAATAGGTATGTAGACAATATACATGTCATAACAAAATATTGGTTGCGTACAAAAATAGAGTTTGGAATTTAATTGAAGACTTTAATGCTTTTGGGATTAGTCTGATCCATAGAGAAGCTAATCAAATTGCAGATGCACTTGTTGTTGCTGCTAGCGCATTGGAACCCATGCAAGATTATGATCTAAAGAGATTTTTAGTTGAACTACTTTCAATCCCAGCAGTCCCTGATAATGTCCAAAATTTTTAGGTTTTTGATGATGATCAACATATATTGGCCTTTTTGGAAAGTTTTGATGTTTTTCAAGGATAGATAATAGATGAATCTGAAAGAGATCAGGGAGATTGGGATCTTGAGAAAGAGAGTGAAGAAGGGATATTGGATTTGAAAAGTAATAGCATTCCAAAAGGGATGGTAGCTTTGGAAATAATATTTGATTCTGACCCATAGGCTCGTCAAAGGGTACCCACAGAGAGTGAAGGAGGGAAATATGAATCTGTCAATCTAACTCACTTAGGGCCTGAGAGGAATGTTCTCATAGGAAAGACTCATCCTCAAGAAATTAAGACCAGATAGTTAAAGTTTTGGAGTGAAACATTACAACCACTGCTTGGAGTTATGATGATTTAAAAACCTTTGACACTTCAGTGATCACACATACCATACCTCTCAAGCCAGAAGCCAAGCCCTTTCGTAAGAAACAATGCCCAGTAAATGCTTTAATTGAGCCTCTGATCCAAAAAGAGGTGCAAAAGCTCCTATCTGCAAGAATAATCTTTCCTATTAGCCATTCTACTTGGGTGGCAAATCTAGTTCCTATACGCAAAAAGAATGGTGAGATCAGATTATGTCTTGATTTCAAGAATTTAAATAAAGCTTATAAGAAAGATAATTATCTATTGCCCTCTTTGGATGAAGTATTACAAAAGGTTAATGGGTCTCAGATGATGTCATTTTTAGATGGCTATTCTGGGTATAATTAGGTTCTTGTTAGTCATGAGGATAGAATAAAAATAACCTTCACCACCAAATGGGGCACATTTTCCTATCGAAGGATGCCATTTGGTCTTATCAATGTTGGAGCAAACTTTCAAAGGGAAATGGGCATAGCCTTCAAGGATTTGATAGGAAAGTGTATAATTATTTATGTAGATGATTTAACTATCTTCTCTAGGAATAGAGAAGACCATGTTGCTGATCTGGAAAAAGTTCTTAAGAAATGTGTAAGTTATGGTGTCTCTCTTAATCCAAAGAAGTGTGTGTTTGGAGTATCTGAATGGAAACTCCTAGGCCACATCATATCAGAAGAAGGGATATCCATAGACCATGATCAAGTGGAGGCTACCTTAAAATTGACAAGGCTGGGCAGCAAGAAAGAAATGAGATCCTTCTTCGGTAGGATCAATTTTGTTAGAAAGTTTATAACGGGGTTTGCGAAGATTTTCAAACCTCTAAATGAAATGATGAAGAAAGACACAAAGATTGAGTGGAGTGAAAAGGCTACATTTTTTTACTCGTAGATCAAACAGTCAATATCTGAGGCACCTGTTTTGACAAGCACAAATTATTTAGAACCTTTTTATATCTATTCTCTTGGATTTGAACATTCATGTGAAGCTGTGTTAACACAACGAAGAGGAGAGGGAGAAGAAATACGTATTTCCTTCATGAGATCTCCCTTTAAGAATGTAGGAGTAAGATACTCACCACTGGAAAAACAAGCCTTTGCATTAGTATGAGTAGTAAAGAAGTTCAAAAATTATATTCTTCTAAGTCAAGTAATGGCTATAGTTCCAGATCCAGCTGTGAAGTCTCTTCTGATGCAAAGTGAATTAGGAGAACAAAGAGGGAAGTGGATGGAAATCCTAGAATAATTTTACTTAGAGATTCATCCAATGAAGCTTGTTTGAGGGCAAAGTTTATCATAAGCAATGGTAGATGTGGACAAAAATATCACTTGTCAATAGTACATTGTCTAGTCATTTACTAAGGATCCCTAGTACACACATTTGATTTTATTCCTCCTTAATAATAGATGTCTAGAAGGAATGAATGCTACTCAAAGGAGAGAATTGAGGATGGAGAGTGCTCATTACATGCTTAAAGGGGGATCCATCTATAGAAAGAATTTTCAAGGGATTTACTTGCACTGTTTAGATCAGCAAGAGGCCAAGCATGCTATTTCTGAGTTTCATGGAAGACATGGAACAAGACATGGATCTACGGATGCTTTGGTCCATTAGATTCCTAGATCAAGCTATTATTGGCCTTATGTATTTCGGGATGCACACCAACATGTCAGAACTTATCATGTATGCCAAACTTCTGCACCCAGGGAAATAAATCCTGCAATGCCTTTGCAACCAGTGTATGAGGTAAGGCCGTTTGCTCAATGGGCCTTGGATTTTGTAGGTGTTATTAATCCCAATTATTTTGTAGGACATAAATTCATCTTGACTGCAACTAACTACTGTACATGCTGGACTGAGGCCCAACCCTACAAAAATAGCACCACAGAGGTGGTCATCAAGTTTTTGACTGAGAACATCACAACTAGGTTTGAAGTTCCATTTGCTCTGGTATGTGATAATGGCCCTGCTTTTTCTTCTACTGAATTCATTCAATGGGCATATGAGCATAAAATTATTTTGAAGTATTCATCTAATTACTAGCCTCAAGGAAATGGAGTGGCTGAGTCCACTAATAAAAAAATGTTGGAAGTGATCAGAAAATTGCTAGAAAATAATCCTAGAGACTGACACACCCAGTTGAGATTTTCCTTATGGGCAGATCGAACCCAAATCAAAGTAGCTCTAGGAAAATCACCTTTTAAGTTAGTCTATGTCCAAGACCCTATCTTCCCAACCCATTTATAGATACCTGTTCTTAAGTTCACGCAGGAACTTTATACCAAGGATGATAGGATTGATGTTAGATTACTTAATTTTCTTAACATGGAAGAGTGAAGAGATGATGATTTGCATCAATTCTCTAAGCATCAAGTTGTCATCAAATGTTGGTTTAACAAAAGAGCTAAGATAAAAGCCTTTAGGATATCAAATCTTTTATTACTATGGGATAAAGCCAGAGAAAAGAAAGGAGATCACCAAAATTTTGATAGACTCTGGTTAGGTCCATATCAAGTGGCTAAGATACTAGGCAAGAATGCTTTTTGTTTAAGTACCTTAACATGAGAGCTTGTTCCATTACTAGTTAATGGTCAGTTTCTCAAGCACTATTTTGGTGCATAAAAGGTCTGATGTTTTAAAAAAATGTATTATACTGTATCATATGTAATTAAGTTCTTGCTTTAATTTTTAGTTTTTAGTTTTTGATTTTTAGTTTTTGTGTTTTGTTTGTTCTCTTTCTTTGTTTTTCTTTGTTTTGTTTTGTCTTGTTTCATTGGGGATCATCATTTTGTTCATCTCAAGACAAGGGGTTGTCATTCAAAGTATGCTACCGGTACTAGGAGAGAAATTAGTTTAAGTATTTTCATCATCATCATTGAAAAGGATTTCATTCTGAAACTCATGTTTTATGACTATTCTAATCTTGGTTTGAAAAGTTATTAAGGATAGAAGATACATTGTGAATATCTCATGAATTATAAGCAAAAATTTGTCACCAAATTAGAAAAACATCTACCTAAGTAAATGCTTATCTATTTTAGGATGGTTCTACTTTTGATTCAAGTGAAAAATCCGATTCCAAGACTATAATGAAATCCATTGTATCTGAGTATTGAGGAAGGTGCATAAAATATTTCCACAAGTGAAGCTTGAGTAAAAGAAATGATAATGAAAAGAAAGAAAGAAAAGGAAAACTCAATATCAAATGAGTAATCAAGTATCTCTATTAGAGCTATGGACGCTTGGCTGACACTAGAGAAATGCTTTGAGAGAACTAGAGGTATCTCCGTCGGGGCTATGGATGCTAGTCTGGCAGCAGAGCAATACCCAAGATTTTATTGCACGATAGTTAAAGGACTCAACCTATGTAGCTTGAATCTTAGGTATAGTTGTTCAGGAGCAGATAAAGTATCTATAAAGAATGATGCACAATATATGCACACACTCAGATTCAGAAATAACTCATGAGCACATACATATGAGATTCCAGCTCAACATTATTCTAGATATATCTGATCTTATTCAAGTTAGCATGCTTCATAAACCAAGTAGTTTTAGGGTGACTGAAATTTTCTTTGGGTATCTTGAAAATGGGTAAACCATTTTCCTAGCCAAGTCGCCATTTGTTATTCCTTACATAACCACCCCATATTTTACCTTGGTCAAAATGGGTCCCCCTTTATATTTTTATCCATGGTTTTTTTTTCAAACACAGTTTGGAGTCTTTCTTTTCAAACACTTTGTTTTTCTTTGGTTTGTTCTGTCGGAATTAGAGCTGAAACTTAATTTGGTTTTGAAACTTCTTTCAAAACTCATTCCGATCCCCATCCCGACAGTCTTTCTTTTGAACTTTTTGTTTTGTCTTTGTCGGGGCTGGAGCCGGAGTGGAATTTAAGTCATAATTTATTCAAAGTTTCAAAATCAATTCCCGTTCCACCTCCGCCTCCTCTTTTTGGTCTTTCATTTTAAACTAAGTTTTGTAAGTAAAGTTTTCTTGTTTTAGTATTTTTGTTTTATTTTGATGTTTTGTTTTGTTTTATTCTTTGTCGTTGGAACTAGAACCGAAACCCAAACCAAGTTGGTAAATTACCCAAACTTCCAAAACAATTTTTGTTCTGATTCCGCTCCCGCCGTTTCTTGGTCGTTGACTTTACTGAAATCACACAGCAGTAATGTGCCAGTTCTTTCTATAGTTCCAACTCTGCTTTACTGCATTTATTGCATTAATAACATGTGCCATACATGCGTGAAACTTTGAGTTTTTACCTTAATTAGGGATTAACACATAGTTATTACCACTATTGTTAAGAGATTAAAGAGTGAACTAGAGTTACAGTGAATCTTTTTGAATTGATTGAAAGAGAGACAGTTGCGTGTAGATTGCTTCAGAAAGTTAACCTATTTATTTGCGTTTGAGGTAGGGTTTTCTATTCTCTTTCTTATTTTTTATTTTTGATTTTTCCGTTTCTATTCATCTTGGATTGTTTGGTTTTGTGTGAGTTTCTTTGTAAGTTCATGTGTTTCGGTTTGTTTCTCTTTTTGTTTAAGTTTTCTTGTTTTCATTTGAATTTTCTGGTTTTGTTTCTTGTCTATTTGTTTTTAACACGATCATTTTCATGTTTTAGTCGTGACTGCATCGTGTTGCCCTAGTTTTTAAATGCATAGGTTAATTGTTGTTCCATAGTGAGTAGGGTTTGGTAAATCTTGTTTTTACTTAGAGATCTATTTCGTATTCAGTCTAATTAATCTAGAAGGGTTAAATTCGTTCCTTAGTTGTTATATATCGAGGGTTTTTAGTTTAGGGTTTTTGATGCATTTATGTGTTCATGTTTTTAATTTAAATATGATGCCCTAAAAGGTACAATCACCTCTCAGTCATATGAGGATGGTTTTATTAGGTTATATTTAAGCCCATTTTTTGTTTTAATATGACCTAGTCCTTAAATCATGAAGTTATCTATCAAACTGTTAAAATCACTTATGACATCATGGTTATTTTAGGCAGAAGCGGGATCAAAATCAATTTGGACTTTGAACCATGTTTTCCAATAAGTATTGATTCCATTTCCATCCCGTCTCCGACTCCGCTTATAGTGAGAAGCATTCTTTCAAAATAATGATAACCTAGTCAGAAGCAGAATCAGAACTGAATATGAAATTAGAAAATCTAAAAGAAACCAAATCAGTTTCCATTTCAGTTCCAGTTCTGGTCACCATTCCAGTTTTGACTCGGGTTCCTCTTGTTATTATTGTAATCTTAATTACGGTTTTGGCTCCGAGCCCGACAGTGTTTCAAAAGAGATTGTTTAGAATTTTTTTCTGCTTGGTTGCACCTCCTCTCTATATATAAAGGGTAAGGTTTTGAAGCATATTTTGTGATGTTTATTCAAGGATATAATTAGAGGTTTTGTTGCAAGAAAGCTAAAGAATGTCAGAAGTATCAGGAGAATCTTCCCAGAGGAATCAGCCTGTAGAAACATCAAAGGAAACAACTAAGCCTAAGAATATTAAGCCAGAGCAACTACCTTATACTTTGAGGTATAATCATAGGGGTCCTATTGTCACTGCAAGCAAAGTGGAATCAGATTAGTTTGATATAACTGGCAGCAATCTGCGCTCATAAAATTTTGGGGAGTTGTATTCGGATACATTCGCTGAGGATATAACGAGGAGAACTCAAAGAATAGTTGAGTCTGGCTTCGCTCACATCACCTTATTTCCTCTATCCATCTAGTGCCTAGAGTTTATTATGACAGTAGGAGGGGCTTACAATGCGGCCACTAGGCAATGTATGGATTCACAAGATAATGTAATCATTAATCTAACCCCTCAAAATATTCAACACATGTTCAGTGTCCCATATCCAAAGAACCTAGTAGAGTTGAAGGAGGCAGAAGCTTTAGAGATATACAAAAAACTCAAGGAGGCCAACAAACCTCACTTGAATAAAAAGTGGTTGAGAACAGAGAAGAAGTCTCTGACCAAGCTTAATGTTCAACCAAAGAGGACAGAATTCTACAAAGAAGTGTCAGACCTGATAATGATGTTGTCTAGAGTTTTTGGGAAGAGGGATGAATTTCATTTCAAGGAGTGGATGTTTCCCTTCATTCAAACCATATTTAAAGGAAAACAATAGTTTGATTGGCCAATGGTTGTCTCTAATGCTATTCATGACCAGTTAACTAGAATAAGGGAAATCAAGAGCTTCTTTATGACTTCTTATGTTGTCTATGCAGCAACTATAGGAGGCATCTTTCCAGGTTTGAATAGAGTGGGAATATTGGAAGAAGCTGACGGACAAAGGAAATTATGGGATCATTATGATCAACTATCTCTACAAGTATCTGGAATGCAATTTAGAAGGGTTAATGATGCATTCTTATATGTAATCATTAACCACCTTAATGGAGATGCAGGATATAGATTGATCCAACAAGCTATGGCCTTTATCATGGAATGAGGATGTTGGTATATCCAATACCCCAAGTTCACTTATTTCAGACTGGTTGGATTTGAAGGTCATCCCCACTTACTTCCAAGATGTTGTAGCAATAGGATGGTTCTAATGGAATTTGTATATAAAGCTCTAGGGGTCAATGCCAAATTTGGGTTGAAGCACAAAACAGGGTGTCATAAGTTTCCCATGCAATTGGGTGAATACAACTGCGAACATCTTGTGGGGGCTAAGGTAGTGTGTAGTGAATTGATACATTTGAAACTAGGTTTGTACATTGCTCAAAAACACTTTGACCCAAAGAAGAAAATGAATGCTTTGCCGCCTTCAGTTTTTGAGAAACATTTCAACCTGCTAGAAGACTTCTGGAGTGATTTGCAAGATGAGTATGACCTCAGGAAAAGGAATTAAGAGAGGTTGCCTATTGCACTCATGGTAGAATTTGGGATTAAAGATGACATCCCTTATACATTAGTAGATGATGGAGTGGTGTTAGATCCATCATATGAAGCATTAAATATTGGCACCAAAATCTAGGATTCAGTGGACTGGGATGGTGATGAGACCATTGATATCAAACAAATAGGGAGGCCAATTTTGGATAGAAGTATCCACTGGGCTGTCCTAAGAACAAAAACTCCTTAGGAACCGGCTCCTAAAAAGGGGAAGGGATGCAAAATAATCAAGAGGAAATTGCCTTCCAAGGAGCCCTTGGAATTCTTCCCTCCTTACATTGAAGAGATTGAGCTTAAAGCATATACTCAAGATAAACCAGAGGTACAAGAGAAGGAGGCCCAAATAGAACCCATGGTTTCAACACCAGCATTAGGTGAGTCATCTACTCAAGTCCCACTTACAAAGTAGCAAAGTGAAGAAATGTAAAGAGGCACTCTTTATGATACAACTGAGACCTTGAAGGGAAAAGGAGTAGAGGTGGAGATCCATGATGTGGGAAAAAACTCTAATGAGACTTTGTTAGAGAAGGATGCACAAGAGAATATGCCTCTAGAGGAGGAAATTGAACATGTACTGACATAGGAGAATCAATGGGCCCGGTTTGAGGAGGCAAAGAAAGCCTCAGATGTTCAAGCACATGCAGAGGCCATAGAGAAGCAAAAGGAAATTGATGCTAAGGCACAAGATGATTCCTTACTCTAGAAACAATAGGTAGAAGCCCAATGAAGAGATGATGAAATAGAAAAGAAGTAAAGGGAAAAGGATCAGGAGCTCAGGATCAAAGAAGAAAATGATAAGCTAGATTTAATACAAAAAAATCATGATTTGGAGGAAGAAAAGGAAAAGCAGCGAAGGGAAAGAGAAGTTCTTGTGGCCAAATTGAAGCTTGCTAAAGAGGCCTATAAAGAGAAAGAGGAAGTAGAATAAGTGCAAAAGGAAAAGGAAGATGCAGAAAGACTTAAGGCATTGGAGGAAGAGAGAAACTAAGAACTTGAGAAGAAGAGATTAGAAGAAGAAAAGTTGAAAGAGGAAGAAGCAGAGAAGAGGATACAAGAATAGAAGGATAGGGAGGAAGCTGAAAAGCTTGCATAGACAAATGTGGAGCAAGAAAAACAAGAGAAACAAGGGGTTGATTCTCAACCTCAAGTAAATATGCAACCACCCTCTACTACTACTGTTGCTTCTTCTTCAACTATAATGACCACTACTCCAGGTGCTCCCACTTGGTTAAAATTGGATCTTTAGAAGAGATAAGTGACACCTTCACAACCTCTCAATTGGGATGATATGATGAAGGAAATTGAAAAGGAAAGGCCCAAGAAGAAGGCCAAATTCCTACTTTCTGCTAGGCTCACCAACAGGGGAGAAATTATTGTTGAATATGCCATACCAATGATGGACAAGGATGTAGGAGACATGCAATTGACTGATTGCCAGTTGGGCGCTGTTAACTTAGGGAGAACCACAAGAGATCAATAGATGAAATTAATAGATGTGGTAGCTTCATCCACTAAATCTAGAATGATGAAAGATAAGTAGAGAAAGGATGAGCTTAAGGCTCAGTTGGATTAGTTGCATACTTTCTTGAAAAGTGTTTCTTCTCTGAGGTCACAACAACCACCATTGAGACACCAATTTTTCTCAGTAAGAAGGAGGTGGATGATTTGGTACAGGTAAGGAGTAAGGCAGAGATGTTGGATAGGTGGACTGATAAACTAAATCAAGAAATAAGTCAGGTGCTGGATGATAGTTTTGAGGTTCATCAGATGACAGAGAAATTAATAGAGGAAATGAACTAGTATGTCAAAGTATTGGGAGAACAAGAGGAGGAGTATAGAGGATATAGTCAGAGGTTGCAGGAGGTTAGAAAATTGCTAAAGTCCACTCTTCTAGAACAGTCAATACTTGAAGAGGACAATAAGGATTTTTTGGAAAAGACTTCCAACATACTTCGGTTTAGATCATAATTTTTATACAAGCATAAAAATGAAGTTCAAGATTCTATCAAGGATCTGAATGAATAGTTTGAGGATTTGGAAGCAGTTATTGTTGTCATAGTAAATTTTAATATACCGGTAAAAGAGGGCCTACCTTTGAGCCAAATAAAGGAGAAATGGGATGATAGGTTTAAAGAGGTTATGCAAAAAGGAGATGATGGTGAAGATCTGCTATTTGATCGGTTATGGATATTAAAGAAGAGATAAGGGAAGCTAAGAGGGGGTTAACAAAGCTTAAAGACATGAGAGGATTTTCTACTGCAGAGTTAGAAAGGATCAAGTTTGAAGACAGCTGGGTTGATGGGCCATATTTGGAGGTGCTTCAACAATTCTTCTCTAGTTATGACGAGTACATTGAAGAGCAAGCTTCACATGCACAATTGATAACCTCATGCATACATGTCTTTCTTTTTTCTCCTTTGCATGCATAACTTGCAGTTTGTGGGCGCATGGCTTTCTTTTCTCCTCTCTATTCTTTTCTTCTAGTTTAACTGAGTGATCAAGGTAGGAACTAGAGATCAAATTGATCTGAGTTTCCAAGAAGACTTTAATCCATAAAAGGGTGGATAGACCTAAAATAGAAGGGACTTCATATTTTTGTATATCTATAAATACCTGTGAGGTATCATATTGTAAGGGTTGACTAATGAGAATAAGATTAAGCACCTGATAGTAGGAGATACAATTTTCATAGTTTTTACAGAGATACTTTGTTACTTTATTTACAATTGAATATAATTATAGGTTTTTATGCAATATGGTATTGGAATTGAGTTTTGTTGGATAAGGTTGATGAATTGTAATTTATCTGTATGCCAATGATTGTGCTGAAGCATAAGAGTTTCTTTTGTGATGAAAATCCTTAGAAGAAACCAGATTTAAAGATTATTTCATTAAATTATTGATGAATTGAATTTATTGAAGTCTATTGATCTATGGTCTTGGCAACGAATGAGAGTGTTTTCTTTTATCTTTGAAATATTTATGATGTGTGTTTGTGATGTTAATTTAAGAACCTTAGATGCATGCAATAGTATGGACTATTCTATAATTTGTATCATGCTATGGTTTTCTTGATCTATTGGAAGAACATTCATTGTTGAAGATATATGTCCAAATATTAGATAAGTTTTATTCATGTTTACTGATGTATGCTCTGATCTATCTTTTTCTTTTGTTTAAAACTCCCTTTCTATTAAGAATAGTTCGATGAATAAGTCATTTCTTGCATTCGTTATTACCAACACAAGCCCCTTGAATATTACAGTTGCATTGACCGATTGAGTGACACCAGAGACTTGAGAACCAACTACCAAGACCTTGGGAGTTAGGCTACTATATGTTGTCTTCCTTTTTGAGGAGAAATAGAGTAGAAATATTATGTTTAAATGTTGTTTTTGTCATTTTCACCATCAACAAAACATAATAACATACATCAATGAATCAAAGTATATCAAAACAAGGTTGTACCTTCATTAGTTTTAGCCATGTAGGCTTACACATGAATTATCATCTAAACAATGCGTTTAAATTAAAATAAGTTGTAAATGTAATTAAGGAAATAACAAGATCATAAATGTAACCACAATAGAACCATAACACAAGAATTTTCATGAGTGGAAAAATCTTGTAGGGATGAAAAACCACTCGTAAAAGCACCTCACTAGCTTAATGAAATACCTCATTGGTAGAGCCTTACTGGCTACAAAATATCAATATTTATAAGATACATCATAGGAAATGGTCATACTATCTCGTTGACATGACCATTCATTACATATTTTTGGATATCATGATTATCACACATATTAAGGAGCATATATAAGTTCTTATACTAGTCACATAAGTCTACAAACAACATTTTCAAGTACACCAAGGTATTATCCTTACATATTAAATTTAGGTAATGTCAAAACTACCATGAATGGCTCCCAAGTATTTGCAAATAAGATCATTCTACTTCCAATGATCTCTCAAATATCACATAAGTATGCTGAAATTCACAAGGCAATCACATAAAGCTTCATGAAAGTAATCTTAAGCCTATAAGTATGCACACATGTCTATGCAACTATAATTGGAATGCTTACTTCTAACTAATTGATTCATAGCAGTTCCAACAATAAGAGAATAATACTATAAAAGAGTTAAGAAGGTATAACTCATGTATGTATGAGAATACAAATATAATCTAATGAATATATATGAGTATACATTCTTATGAAAATAAAACTCAAGTTCAACTAAATGAGGGAATTCCTATTTTCTCCATATGTGCATGATAAACCATGATGCAAGAGAAGAATGTCATCATTAAACTTAAACTTTAATAAGGCAAGGTATTATTTAACATTCATTTATCTTGTAATAAAATCCCTAATTGATTCACATTACATAATATCAAATTTGGTTGATCCTGAAAAACATCACCCACTCTGTTAGCCCACATTCGACATTCTATCCCAAAAGGTAACCTTAAAGCTTATCACACACAACACATTCAAAAGAATAATAAAATTGCATCAATTAAGGATCATCTGATATAATAGTGAATAACACACTCAAGTGCAGATAGAATGAATAATTAACAAACAAGAATACATGATCCCCTGGTGCTTAACTCACACTAGGTATGAATATACAATTTACTTGCAGTGCCTTACTTGCACAAATATAGAATATACCTTGCATATAATGAGCATTACTCATTCAAGTTTTCATACAATAAAAATGGTAAGTGCCTCTCTCACACAAGTTCATTTCTCACACAAAAGATGAAATATGCATAAATTACAGTAGTGTAGTTATAGTGATCATTACTCAATCTAGTAAACATAATGAGTATCAAAAGTATATCTCCTACACAAATAAGGAATGTAATTATTACTCAAGTTCTTTATCCATACAAAGGAATCAATAACTTACTTTAGTGCATCACTCACACAAATACAACAGCAATATGAAGTATGCATCACTCACATAAGTATAGAGAACAATTCTCATTCAAGTATAGATATAAGTATAATTAAGGCATTTTTTTTTTATGATATGAATAAATCACCCATACAAATGTGTCATTCACACGAAGCATGAAAAGTGCATTATTGCACAAGTATCATTTTCATATAGTATATATGTATACATACTTTCCCTAATAAGAATCAAGCATACATGATTCATCACATCAATCACTTCACCCTTTGCCTATTAGACAAATCAAGATATTTATTTAATGAACTTCTATCATGAATCACCAATGAAGATTCTTAATACATATAAACCTTTCACTTGCAAAAGATCTTAAGAATTCATTTAGATTCAATTGTTGTAAGAATATGATGTTGCTCAATAATCAACTTGCCCAAAGCCTAGTACTGACACAAGCATTCTCGTCTTTAAAACATCCTTCTTAGGTTTCCTATCTTCAAGAAGGATTAACCAGCATTTATCCTTTATTATCAACTTTATTTATTTAACAGGTATTTTCCTTCTTCCTCTCATTAGAAATTTCTTCATTTCTTCTTCCCTTGTATCTTATCATCTCATTCATCCCTTATGTCATCAGAGAGATCTCTCTTCATAATATATTTCTCTTATTAATTCACTTTTATTGCCACATCATAATTCATGGGTTGTCACCATATACTATCCATCTTGGCTCACTTCAAATGATACTATATATTATCCATCTTGTTTTATTTTTAATAGTCACCATCACTCTTATTGAAAATTCATATGAAAACACAACTAGGGTGAAGGGGACTCACACCTCTAGCGATATTTGGATGATCGAATTACATCTAAACTTCTAATTGGTTCCAATCAACCATCTAAGAATCCCCAACTCATCAAAATAATCTTGACCCATAACTAGGGTTCTCTATCTAGTACACTAGACTCACATACCATAATGCCACCTAAGCATAGAAGACTCAAGGCCCAAGCGTTGAACCTTAGTGCTCTGATACCAAATGTAAGGTCCAAGAATTTAACTTACTAATTATAACCCATAATTGCCACAATATAATTTAATAAAATAGAATTATTATAAAAATGTGTGGAATAAGAATAATAATTAAATTAATTTCATCACTAAATTCAAACAAAATAACATACATCAATGAATCAAAGTATATCAAAACAAGGTTGTACCTTCATTAGTTTTAGCCATGTAGGCTTACACATGAATTATCATCTCAACAATATGTTTAAATTCAAATAATGTAAATTCAATAAGGAAATAACAAGATCATAAATGCAACCACAATAGAACCATAATACAATAATTTTCATGAGTGGAAAAATCTTGTAGGGATGAAAAACCACTCATAAAAGTGCCTCATTGGCTTAATGAAATGCCTCATTGGTAGAGCCTTACTAGCTACACAATATCAATAGTTACAAGATACCTCATAGGCAATGGTCATACTGTCTCGTTGACATGACCATTCATTACATATTTTTGGATATGATGAATATCAAACATATTAAGGAGCATACGGAAGTTCTTATACTAGTCACATAAGTCTACAAACAAAATTTTCAAGTACACCAAGGTATTATCCTTACATATGAAATTTAGGTAATGTCAACCCTACCATGAATTGCTCCCAAGTATTTGCAAATAAGATCATTCTACTTCCAATGACCTCTCAAATATCACACAAGTACACTGAAAGTCATAAGTCAATAACATAAAGCTTCATGAAAGCAATCTTAAGCCCACGAGTATGCAAACATGTCTATGCAACTATAATAGGAATGCTTACTTCTAACTCATTGATTCATAGCGATTCCAAAAATAAGAGAATAATACTTTAAAAGAGTTAAGAAGGTATAGCTCATGCATGTATGAGAATACATATATAAGCTAATGAATATATATGAGTATACATTCTTATGCAAATAAAACTTAGGTTCAACTAAATGAGAGAATTCCTATTTTCTCCATATGTTCATGCTAAACCATGATGCAAGAGAAGAATGTCATCATTAAACTTAAACTTTAATAAGGCACTTGGTATGATTTAACATTCATTTATCTTGTAATAAAATCCCCAATTGATTCACATTACATAATATGTGTAGATTAATTGCAATTTACATCTATATATATATATATTGATCAAGTGTTATAAAATATCTCAAATTTTATATTCAAATATTAAATTTTCTCCTATTATACAAATCTCATACTTGAATAGTTTTCTTCAATATAATATATTAAATGTTATTAAGAAATTAAATAACATAACTTAATTTTATTTCTAAATACTTTGTTAAATATTTATTCTTTCGGAAAGTAGTTACATTTCCAAGTTCCCTATTTGATTTCATAAGAAATACTACATCTAATTTTGCATTTCACATTGATATGATTTAGTCAATCTCTATCATATACATAGAGTAATTTTCTATTGCTAATAAAGTGTTCAATCCTTCATTGGTAATTTAATTGATGCATTCTAAAGAAATAATAGATTTGTGTATACTTGAACAAATATCTTTCAATCAACAACATATATGTTTATATATTTGTATGTACACTTATTCATTTACATATTTATACAAATATTCAGAAGTAAATATATACACAACTATATTTCCAATTTATCATTAAGTTTCCTAGCATCAGCATAACATAATTCAGTTCCAGATTCTATAGCAACAAAAAAAATAAAAATTATATGTACATATATATATATATATATATATATATATATATATATATATATATATATATATATATAGGAAGAAAACAGATTTGAACAACCACAATGCTAAATTTCACATAGTAAATGAAACCTTGAGAAGTATTTCATAATTTTGACTAGAGATTAAAAAGGGTTTCAGAAAAGACATAATTATTTCCACAGACAATCATCAATTTTCACATTTGAAACTAAAATAAATTGGTCCAAAGAGGATTCAAAAATATAGAAAACCCCTTCCGATTGAATTTCCTCATTCTGGTTCCTCTCTTTCTCATCCTTGCTTGCTGGAAATCTCCTCTAGTAGAGTTTCTTCCTTTCCCTTGTATTATTTTCTCCTCTTTTATTCACCATTTTGGATTACCATGCTTTAGAAAACCCTCTTCTTGGCATCCATTTTTCAGTTATTTTTCTTTGCAGAGCAAATCAAGAAAGTTTTATGAAAATATTTGTGTCTTTCCATTATCCTTTCCCTTCTTTTAAAGATTTCCTTTTGTTTTCCTTTAGCCTAATCTTAAAAATCAATAATAAAATTTATTTTCATGCACGATATTTATCTTTGATAAATAATAATAAAGAAATTCTACTTTAGTTGCAAACTAAATACTTATCTTTTGTAAATAGTTAGAAAATACTATTTCTAAATAACAAAGGAAATATTTATCCTTAATAAGCAATAAAGAAATATTATTATTTAATTACGAATCAAATATTTATTCCAAAAAAATAATAAAGAAATTTCATTCAAATGGGGAATAAAAAAAATAGTTATTCTAAATAAAAAATTATTATCATGTATTTGCAAAAATAAAATCTATAATTAAATTATATTTAATTCTTTTGTTTCATTATACTTTTATTTCATTGCTAATTAATTTAATTAATCATTCAAAAGTATGATCAATATAATCATTCAACTAAATTAAATATTAAATGCATCAAAATAGTATTATTGAATTATAAATTACTTATTGAAAATAGGGGTCGTGACATACTCACTCTGGGCTGACAATACTTTTGATTGTTTACTGAGTGAGAATGTCGAAAGGTAGTGAGATACATACACACAGTTGGTATGCACTCACAGACATAGAAGTGGCTATGGGGAAATTCATGCCACTAGTTGGGCTTCCCGCTCAACCATACCAAAGTTACACCTCCTAATAACTTTGATAAGGTGCCATAAAGGTTTGCAATATATGAGACAAGCAAAGCCTTGGATGCTTAGAACTCATGAACAAGGGAAAGATGGAACCACATACATGCAAGTTGTGTTATGCAAGGTGGACATGTATGCACAATTCAAAAATGCAAAACGTAAAATGCAAAAGTGAAAAATGTAAAAAGAGTGTTCCAAGGAGTCTTGTTTAGTTCATATGAGGTCTTTAACTTAGGGAACATTGTGTCTAATGTCTCCAAAAGAGGACCTATCAAAAAATAGAAGATTCACAACTTAGGGGATGTCATGTATCGCATCAGATAACTAAGAGGAACGTAATATGCTAAGGTAAGTCACACTTATGAAGGACATTACACCGGTTGTCATCCACTAAGTGAGAAAACACATCATGTGAAGTGATAAGGCTACACTAGGAAGCACGATCAAATAAAAAAAAATGCAAATGTGAAATAAATAATGCCAATGTATGACCCCACTTTAAAGGAATTGCTACACACTGTTTTGTGAGCAATTTCTTTAAAGTAGAGAAAGGAAAAATGCAAAAAGAAAGAAAAGGACATGAGAGCCTACTTAAAAAGCCCTATGTCAAGTACTAGGTGTCCAAGAAAGTTTGTGTCATGCGAGAAGAAAGGGAACAAAGGAAAAGGGGTTGTCCCCCATAATTAAAAACCACAAATGCATAAGGGATCTATGGATTTGGGGTCAGTTTGTTCATTGCTGCAATGTTTATTAAGAGAGTGTGAAACTATAATCATTCCCCCAAGTACATAGAATTGGAAGAAGACACAAAGAGAGCGAAAAAAAATGACAAGAGAGAGTCAATTTGGGTCAACATGGAAGAGATGTAGGATGTCTCGACGCTTTGCATAATCCCCAAGAGGACAACAAAAGAAAAAGGAAAAGGAAAACAAAAAAGAGCCTTTTTTTTTAGTCAACATGAAGTAGGCATTGCGGTCTCGATGCCTTGCATCATCCTCAAATGAAAGGAAAAAATGAAATGAAAAGGAAAAGAGGTTCATTTGGGTCAATATGAAGGAGAAATTGTGGTCTCAATGCCTTGCATCATCCCTAATGAAAGGAAAAAAATGAAACAAAAAGGAAAAGAGGTTCATTTGGGTCAACATGAAGAAGAAATTGTGGTCTCAATGCCTTGCATCATCCTTGAACGAAAGGCAAAAAGGAAAAAAAAAGGAAAATATTTTCATTTGGGTCAACATGAAGGAGACATTATGATCTCAATGACTTGCATCATCCCCAAATGAAAGGAAAAAAATGAAAGGAAAAGGAAAAGAGGTTCATTTGGGTCAACATGAAGGAGACATTGCAGTCTCAATGCATTGCATCATCCCCAAATGAAAGGAAAAAGGAAAAATGAAAAGCAAAAAGGAATGCATGACATATAGAAGAATGAAGATACATATAGGAGAATGTCACAAAGAGGGAGGGAAAAAGAGTAAACATGTCAATAATGGGGAAAACATGACACATAAATCCAAAAAGAAAAATAAAGACTAGTAAGGCACACCTACATTACTCTGCAAGCAATTCATCTACCTCCCAATATTGCTCAATATAAAATTCGAGAGGGCGACTAGTGAGGGGAACAACAATAATTGTCGAACTAGCATCAAGATCAATGCTTTTATCAGGAGAATTTTCATGAATGCTCATGGAAGAGGAGAATAGTGAATTGAAGGTTTGGTGTACCTCTTCATCGATTCTAGCATTCTCATCATCATCATCATCCTCTAGAAGTTGATGAAAATGATAGGCCTAATGACAATGTCATTAGTGGCATGCAAGATTGGTGGTGAGGGCAGTGTAGGATCATGTTGCAGGGGTGAATGAGGAGGGTCAACAGGAATGACTTCTGGCACAGGTGGGTTATGATTTTCAATGTTTCCTTCCTGTGAGATTGGAGAGCAAGAGCACGACGGCTACGACGACGCTCCCTAGCCTATTTATTCCTTTTTTATTTTCTCTCAAGGTGCATGGGGGAAGGAGCAGGCTGGTCCAACATAGGTTGTTTATCATCCCTAGGAGGAGATATTTGTGGCTCATCCACTTTCTCCTTAGCTCTATAAATTTTTTTAGTGTGGGGAGGGAGAAAAAAATTGCTATAATGATCCCTAAGCCTATTAGATGATTTGGAAGAGGTTTTAGGTGTGGGTTGATTGGGCATGTCAAAGTCAGGTTGCAACATAACCCCATCAAGGATAGGGGATTTTGAAGTAGAAGGGGGTATGCTGCGGAGAGAAAGTTCAAAGATTTTCTTGGCTTTGAACTTTTGGTAGGCAATGAAAAAGAAGTCTCGTCTAGGGGTGATGGGCTCCATGGCTTTAGGTCAAAAGGATTCCAAAGAAAAGTTACCTTTGGAGGATAAAGGATTAAAGCCACTATGCTAGACAGTGAATATCTCATTGTCAACGGGAAACTTCACACACTTGTGGATGAGAGATGGGACCACTTTCATTGAACAAAGCCATGGCTGGCCGAGTCACAAATGAAATTAGTTTGAAATTGTGGTATGATGGAAAAGGTAACATCCAATGTCTTTGGACATATCTATAATGGGAGGGAAATCAACCCAATCATTAGGCACATAAAACCATTATGCATTTTGACCCAAGCAGTAAGTTGATTATAAACATCTTGAGAAATATCGTGTAATACTAGAAATTATTGTGTGATCACGTTCTCACCACAAGCAGGATCTATGAGTATCCCATTAGTGGGATTATCATAGATTCTACCAGCTATATAGAGAGGACCATCAAAAAGATTTCGTAGTAAATCTTGTGGTGAAAAGGTGATCTCAAGAGGTCCTTTTGTTGAGCCATTATGATGGATGACGTCAATTGCTCCTACCATTTCATTAATAGGTGTGACATGGGTTACCATGGGAAAATAAGTGGAATGTGTATCTTGTGAGTCAGGATTCATGACATCAGGTGGTGAAGTATCGCTTGCTTTGATGAATGACACATTATGTTTGGGCATGGGGTTGGTGAATATTTGTAAGTTTTAGTTGGGAGGTGCCACAAACTTGTTGCTTTTATCATCGACACCAAAAATAGATAGATGGCTTGCATCAATTAGGTCTTGCACAAGGTTCTTGAGACACTTGCATTGTTTAGTTTCATGTCTATTATGTCGATGAAAGTAACAATAAGCAACGAAATTATAGGACAAATAAATTATTTATTTGGATTAGGTGTATGGACATGAGATCAAGCAATCATTTGTTGTTGGAGTAGTTGGGTCATGGTGTTATGAAGGGTGTCGGGTAAGGGTGTGAAGGTGCGCTTAGGGTCTCCATAATTGAAGGTCACGGTAGATCGAATAATGGTGATTTGGTTGTTAGCAAGTGGAATGGTTTGGGATGAAGGGTTAAATTGTAGAAACCCATTGTTTGGTTTACGAAATTGTTGAGGGTTGGATTGGAAAGAAGTGTCAGACTTCTCAACTCTACTAGAAATGGATCATGAATCATGACTACTAGTTGAGTTATGATAGTTACAAAGCGCTTGGAACAAGTGCATAAAAGAGGGGAACTTCATGAGGGTGAGCTTGTCTTGGAGAGGTGTTAAGAGGTTTTTAGTGAACATATTTTGTAGATGTGTGTCAAGTATCTTGACATCAATCAAGGAATAAAGTGCCTGATAACAAGAGATAAAGTCGATTATCTTCTCGTTAGTGTATTGCTTTCATCTCATGAGGTCAACTAAGGTTTTCTTAGGGGTCATATGTACTTGGAAGTGATTAATGAAGGCATTTAATAGTTCATTAAATGATCAAATGGAATTATTGGGAAGGGAGGAAAACCAGTCCAAGGTGACATCTTTGAGGGTCCTAGGAAATAACTTAGCTAGCAACTTGTCATCGAGAGAAAAGTCACTACATAAGGTAGTATAGGCATTTACATGATTAGAAGGGTCACCCTTCCCTCCATACTTCTTGAATCTAGGAATATATATCCCCTGTGGCAAGGGGGTGCATAGGATGTCAAGGGATAATGGATTACTATGAACGTAGTGGGTAGGGGAACCATGTTGGATTTGATTGATAGTGGATATTTGTTGTTGCATGGAGGTTACTATTGGAAATATGATGCCATTTAATTGTAATCCTAAACATTATTTATTTCACCATATATCCTAAGTCCTTAGAATGTGTTCAACAACACTAGGATTAGGAAGAGATTAATATTTGATGAAATAATCATGTTAATTGACATTTGTAATTAATTCTAAATGTTAAAAGCATGTGTGGATGCCTTGGGAATTAGCTCCTATAAAATAGGATAACATGGGATCACATATGGTAGGTGACAAATCACCTTGAGTTTAGTTAACTAGTTGGTAAATTGAGTACAGTTCAAAGATGCATCCTAGGTTCCTACAAAATAGGGATTTTGATCCATGTATGTTGAGGTCCTATAAAATAGGGGGTGATGTGTATGAGGTTCAATTCAATTCTCTTTAGTTATTTTTAGTTGAATGCTAGTTGACTTCAGTTAACTTGGAATGCATGGCTAATAACTTGAGTTGCATGATAGATAATAGGAACTACCTTTAGTTACCAGGGGATGACCATTCTTGCATGAATGGTGTTGAGAAATATCTTTGACCCACTTTAGGCACCCAAGTTGGCTTCTTGGAATTAGCTCCTTTGCATGTTGAGATATTTCTGAAGGCTTAGTTAAGTGGGGCCCTCTTTTGGGTGCCAACTTTGAGGATGAAGCCTTAAGATATTTACAGGATAAAGGTTGAGTTATGACTTCAGTTTGTGATGCCCAAATGGATGAAGGAGATGATTTGAAATTATTCTTCACAACACAACTCTACTTGCATGAGATAGGCACACCTTTTAGGGTTAGGGCTTGAGCGTTGTTATTGTAACTCATTTGGAGTTTACAATGCTGATTAAAGCCTATTTATCTCAAGAAAGTTGAAGAGAGTTATGATCAATTGTTATTGTAGGTTGTGAACAATATTGGTGAAGGCAAGAAGAAGCATTCTCATGAAAGAATTGGATCTATTGTATTTAAAGTTTGAATAATAGATAATAATTCTTGGTGGATTTTTTTACCCGAAAGGGTTTCTCCACGGTACATCTTGTGTAATATTTCTATTATCCTGTCAAGTTCTTCTATCAACTTCTGCCTACACTCTATAATAGTAAAATGGATTAATCAAGATAATAACCCACAAATAATTTGTAACAAAAGGAAAACCTTAATCTTAAAGTTTTACAGAGTATTAAGCTAAGTAAACACCTCATTTTTCAACATTTGGTATCAAAGCTGAGGTTGGGTAGAGTATTGGGATGCCTTTCTCTTAAAAGATTGGAGGATTTTTGGCTTAGTAGGAGCTTTTATTATTATTTTTATTTGTTGATTTTGGAATTAAGTTTTGTTACAATGAATTCTCGATTAGAAATTGAAAGGTTCAATGGTTCGAACTATGAAATATGGAAATTAAAAATGGAAGATCTTCTTGAAGAAAAAGATCAGTGGTTAGCGGTTAATAATGAGACAAAGACAACTACAAATATTTCAGATGAGGATTGGGCTAAGTTAGATAAGGAGGGAAGAGGAAAAATTAGGTTATGTCTTACTGATGTTATTCTCTTGAATGTTTCAGATGAAAATACTGCATATAAATTGTGGAAGAGAATAAGGGATAATTATCAAACTAAGAGTCTCACCAATAAGTTGTATCTATAAAGGTAGTTGTATTCATTAAAAATGAAAGATGGTGAATTTGTTGCACAACATTTAAATGCTTTCAATTTAATTCTTAGTCAGTTAGCATTTATAGATGTAAAGCTAGAAGATGAGGAGAAATGCATTATGCTACTTTGTTCTTTACCAGATTCTTGGGAAAATCTAATTGTTGCAATTAGTGGTAGTAGTGCAGATCCAAAGATGGACAAAATTATTCCTACTCTCCTATCAGAGGAGATGAGGAGGAAGTCTAGGAGAAAATCCAAGATGTCTTGTTTGTAAAAGGTAGGCCTAAGAAAAAGGAACCTAAGGGAAACAAGGAAGGGAAGGGTAAGTTAGAAGGACGAAGTAAGGTAAAGTGTTGGAACTGTGGGAAACTAGGACATGTGAAGAAGGATTGTAAGAACATGAAATAAAGTTTCAATTCTTCTACAGAGGAGTCCTAAGATGATAGTAATGATGCATTGGTTATTTCAGCTAATATTTTTTGTAATAACTCTTTGCTTCATGTTACAGAGTAATCTTCATGGAGAGGATGGTAGTCACGATACCATGTGTAACTTGGTACCATGGTTCAGTGGGAGTTATTGGTAGTGACTTGGATGCATCATTGGTAAGGTTATCTTCATGTGATTGGAAGTATGGTTTGTTCTTGGTTTAGATTGGTTACTATTATGTCATGGTTTACTCTTGATTCTAGATTAGAGTTTTGGGATATTACATGTTCTCGTGAGACTAGGATGTATATATATATATATATATGTTATGGTGCATGTGATCTCCTAGGAGTAGATGGTTAGATCATGGGTGTCATGCTTATGTTCAAGGTTGGAGCTTTGACATTGATCTTGTGTAGTTCTCTTAAGTATTGGGTATATTAATCATTTTCTTGATTACTTCATGAAAGTGTTGTGTTGCATTTGGAGTTTACCATGGATTGGTTGGTTACAAGTCCTCATGGATACTTGGAGAAATAGGTGAGGCTGGAGTTCTCTTTTGGTAGGAGATATTTGTTAGAATGGTTACTTGTAAGAAAAAAAAATTCAACAAAAAAGATCGAGGAGCCTACACCTTGGTTGAATGTGAGTTCAACACACTCGGCAGTTTAGCATACCTCCATAGAGGTGGTTTGGATACAGAGACTTGGGAAAGGTTTTGGTTTGGCTGATAATGGGAAGGTATTAGTTTAGAAAGTTAACACTTTAATTAATGTTACAGATTATCTTATGAAACCATACAGATAAGTTCCCTTGGTTTTCATCATTTGCTTGGAAGCTTCATGATTATGCAAGTTGCATTTGAAGTTAGCATGGATTGATTAGTTGGTGCAAGAAGGTCATTGGCCTTGAGTCTTGTACTTGTTATATTATTCCTTGTTTAGAATAATTGCAATGTATAATGTCAAGTGGGAGAATATTGGAAATAGGATGCCATTTAATCATAATCCTAAACATTATTTATTTCATCATATATCCTAAGTCCTTAGAATGTGTTCAACAACACTAGGATTAGGAAGAGATTAATATTTGATGAAATAATCATGTTAATTGAAATTTGTAATTAATTCTAAATGTTAAAAGAATGTGTGGAAACCTTGGAACTAGCTCCTATAAAATAGGAGCACATGAGCTCACATATGGTAGGTGACAACTCACCTTGAGTCTAGTTATTTGGTTGGTAAATTGAGTACACTTTAGAGATGCATCCTAGGTTTCTACAGAATAGGTATTTTGATCTATGCATGTTGAGGTCAAATAAAATAGGGGGTGATGTGTACGAGGTTCAGTTCAATTCTCTTTAGTTAGTTTTTGTTAAATTCTATTTGACTTCAGTTAACTTGGAATGCATGGATAATAACTTGAGTTGCATAATAGATAACAGGAACTACCTTTAGTTAACAAGTGATGACCATTCTTGCATGAATGGTGTTGAGAAATGTTTTAGTTAACTAGAAATATCTTGGACCCACTTTGGGTGCCCAAGTTGGATTCTTGGAATTAGCTCCTTTGTATGTTGAGATATTTTTGAAGGCTTAGTTAAGTGGGGCCCTCTTTTGGCTGCAAACTGCGAGGATGAAGCCTTAAGATATTTACAGGATAAAGGTTGAGTTATGAATTCAGTTTGTGATGCCCAAATGGATGAAGGAGATGATTTGACATTGTTCTTCATGACACAACTCTACTTGCATGACATAGGTGTACCTTTTAGGGTTAGGGCTTGAGCATTGTTATTGTAACTCATTTGGAGTTTACAATGTTGATTAAAGCCTATTTATCTTGAGAAAGTTGAAGAGAGTTATGATCAGTTGTTATTGTAGGTTGTGAAGAAGATTGGTGAAGGAAAGAAGAAGCATTCTCAAGAAAGAATTGGATCTATTGTATTTCAGAGTTTGAATAATAGAGAATAATTCTTGGTGGAGTTTTTTTCCGAAAGGGTTTCTCCATGGTACATCTTGTGTAATATTTCTATTATCTTATCTAGTTCTTCTATCAAATTTTTTCTACATTCTACAACAGTAAAATGGATTAATCAAGATAATCACCCATAAAGAATTTGTAACAAAAAGAAAATATTATTTAGATCAGAAATCTTAAATATTTATAGAGTATTAAGTTAAGAAAACACCTCATTTTTCAACAGTGATAGTGTGAAAAAGTTATGTAATAAGAGGGTCAATGTAAGTGTTATGAGGTGGAAGGGAGAGAGGTGAAGGTGTGAATGTAGTGGAGGGAGAATTGGAAGGGATATTGATTGGAGGTATGGTGGAATAATTTAAGGGATGTGATGTCATAACGGAAGTAGGAACACTAGTAGGTATGTTGAGGGAAGGTACCACATTACTAATATGTTGCACAATAGTCGTCACACTAGGAGATGCATAAAATGGTATATAAGCTATGCTTGAGGGGGGAGGAGTGGAAGGTACTCCTTGGCCAACCATATGGCTAGGTGAATGAGATACCTTAGGGGTAGAAGAGGAATGCTTGTGGTAGACTTATGATATCCTCTTCATGACACTTAGGCTATCATCATAGCCAAGTAAGGGGTGAAGGTTCTCTATGGCAGAGATGGTAGTGCTAGATATGGGCTCAAGGCTTAATTTATGTTGATAATCAACTAAATTAGCATGGATGTGAAAAACCTCATCATGTGGGAGGTCATCAATTTTTTTATCACCATGTGTGTCTCCTAGGTGGAGAGAGTTGCTAAGGATGGTCTCTAAGCCTAGTGTACCATTTTCAATACTAGGAGTTGAAGTTTGGGAGATCCCAAGATCTACAACAAGAGTGTTGTTGTTAGATGCCATGAGTCTAGAACTTTGCCTCACAATTGTATGAACAAGGGAACACCAAATGCTTATACAAAGGTGCCTAAGGATGGGGTAGGTGCTAGGGCAATGTAAGCAAATAAGAGTAAACTTCTTATAACTAAAATTTTGGAACAAAAAACATAAATGTAGAAGCAAAGGAAGGAAATGCCTTAAAAGTACCAAAAATTATAATGTGACAGATGCAAGAGGATTACGTCGCCTAGTGTGGTGACTTAGTCCCAGTACTACTGGTTTTGACTATTTTCTAAATTTTTAACTACTTTTTTGTACTTTTATTATTTTATGATGCAGATAGAGAAGGGAAATGCAAATGTTTTTGTATTTTCTTGTTGAAAATGTAATGTAAAGTGCAATCTAGTATGAATTTTAACTAATGCAATTTTCTACAAACCCTAGGATGAAAACAATGCGAACCTTTTCAATGCAATGCAAGCTATCTCCTAAGATGAAGTGAAAAATTAGAAAGTTAGCAAGTGGTCTATGGTTGGTTTCACCAAAATGAGCCACCAAAAATATAACATAGACTAGGGAAAGAGGATTCCCTTTACTAGGCCCCTAGGGATTTTCACTTAGGAGCTCTTGGTGTAGGAATTACTCACATTCCACTTGGTGGTTATGGGATTTTTGGCCATTGCATTCAAAGGGAGGATGGATTGATAAGGTTGTGATATGTGTGTGTTGTGTGGTTGAAAACTTGAAATAAAATTATACTAATCTAATCAATGTAATGTAAATAAAGTAGATGTAAACTAATGCAAGCTAATCTGAATGACCTAAATGTATGCAATACAAAAGATAAAATAGAAGGTGCAGATCTTGTGCACTTGGAAATACAATTTTACAAATGAGAAGCCCCAATTTTTTTTGGAATTTGTCTCAAATCAGTAGAGGGACATTTACACCAAGTTCGACAACCTAGTCCTCCTATCGGGAAACATTGTCGGACTGGGTTTCGAGGAAAAGGGTACCTAGAAATACAAAAACCTTGTTTTAGGCCTAGTATAGGGACGTTGCCAATAGTGGTGACCTAGTCCTTCTAGTACTTTTTGAAGCCTAAAGGTTAGACTCTGTAGCTCCTAGTTGGTGTTTTCCTCCTCTGCAATAGTTCGTGTTTGTATCTCCCAAAAATAACCTATAACTTGTCCTCTTGCTCCTTCTAGGGTTTGATGCCTTGATGTGACTTGAGTGGAATGTTTGAACTTTCTTCAAAACTTTGTACCTCACCAAATCTGAGTACAACCTACAAAGCACATGTAAATACCAAGAGAATGTTGGGGTTAGGGAATAGGGTTTTGCCTAAGTCAAACCCCTTTGATGATAACTCAAACCCAAACGAGATAAAATCAAAGGAAAGATGCTTGAATGATAAACAAATGCTCACCAAATCCTTTGCTATTGAAGTTTACAACATGAAAGAATAGCTCCAATGGAGGTTGCTTGTGATGCTCTTGTGCTTGATTGCTTGCTTGGGAAGCTTGAGTGCAAGAGTACTTGTGAAGAGATGTAAAAATGAGCTTGGGACAAGTCAAAATAAGGATGAAAACCCTTACTTACACATGCTAAACCCTAATTTTCCTAAAAATGCAACATGATAGGTCGACACTAGGGTTTTGGAGGAAAATTTCCATTAGATTTTTGTCTTAAATTTGAAATTTATGCCAAAAGGGACTAGGTCGCCCAAGGTGGCGACCTATCCACTTGGACAATTTCAAGTGGTGGTTAGGAATAAAATGTTGATTAATGATGTGTATTAGGCTTGCCTCCTGAAACACACTTAAGTTGGGCCTAAAAGTACATTAAATGGACAAATTAACATAAGAAAAGGGTTAATTAGTGGATGATAAGGCTAGGTGGATATATGAGAATTCCTTACAACACTTTACAACACCTTGACATAAGGCTTGGAGAAAGGTAAAAGGGTGTTATTTAGGTGAATTGTGTTGACAAGGTCTTAGAAAAGTGGGAAGATGTGTTACAACACTTCACATCACCTTAGTAAAAAACTGTTAGATTATTGTTGAATTGCAAGCTTTCAAGATTGGATCAAGGGAAAGCAAGACCAAAATCCAAGGGAAAAGGCCAAAATGAGTGAAAAAATGCCAAAGACTACACTTTTTGGCGACACACTATCAATCCTCAATCCTAATTTTATAATATTGGTCTAAATAACCATATTCCATCCAACTACAATATCGAAAGGAACACATCAAGTAGACATGGGTGTATGTACCTCAAATCAATTCATGAGGTGAGAAAGGTAAATGGCAAGGTAATTGTGTTATTTGCATCTATATTATATTTGATGTATTTTACCATTTTTATCATCTTTAGTGACTATTCAAGAAGCATTGATAATAGTAATAAAATTTTAGATTATAAGTTGATTTTAGATCATGTAGTTTATGGAATTCTAAGAAGCAACCCATTGCCACACTTTTTTCAATAGAAGCAAAATATGTGGCTGCCACATTAGTAGCATTTCATGTTGCACCAATAAGAAGGGTGCTATTAGAATTGAAGAATGAGCATTAAGAAGTGATAAATGTCTCTTGTAATTTTAATTCAACCATAGGATTGCCTAAGAATCATATTTTTCACATAATAAGCAAGCATATTGATACAAAGTATCATGTCATCAAGGAACTAGTCAATAGTGGTGAATTATATTTAGAACTTTGTAGATCAAAAGTTCAATCTGATGATATCTTCATGAAGCCATTACTAAATTATAATTTTGATCATAATAGAGGAAAATTGTGTGCCAACGATATTTCACTCTAATGATATCTTGGTAATTAAGATTAAGGAGAAATATTGCCTTATATAATCTTTTCTACCCATATTTAATTTTAGCATTTTTTCTTTCAACTCAATATTTTGAAAAATAAATCTGTTAATTGAACATCTCCTCTCTTTCCAAAAGAATCAATACATTTATGGATTTCCTATCTACAATTCTTTAACTTGTTGAAAAAGAGAAAAAAAACTTCAAAAATCTATAACCATTTTTAATATTTGTTTTATGAATTCTTTAACAAGGAGAAGAGTAATAGAAAACTCTATTTTTTTATCTCATTTATAGAGTCTTTAAAGAGTGTGTAAAGAAAGAGAGTGTCATTACAACTCTTTGGTAAATAAAGTTTTTATTTGGATACATCTTTTGTTGTGTGTGGTTTATTATCTTTATATGATAGTATTTTAGTTTAGTGTCTTGTTACTCTATAATGTTTTTGATTGCATATAGAAGAAAGGTCTAAAGGTAGGTCTGTCAAATCTTGCTCAAGACATACACATTGTAGTTAGCATAGGTGTATTGTATTGAATAAAATAAAATATTTTGAGACACAACAAATAAAGAAACAATTTAATTTTATATATTCATAAATATCAAATTACATAACAACTTTGCTGATTTCTTGATGATTACAATGGAAAATATGTTGTATTTATAGACACATAGAAATATCTAGAATATCTTAGAAAGATTAAGAATATGGATGTTTCCATATTATAGAATATTAGATAAATATTATCTTTAAAACTGAGACTTTTTTATATACTTTCCACAAATAAACATTATCTCCAACACCCCCCCATAATGTTTATTTGGAGAGGATAATTACAAAAATACATAACAACTTTCTTGAGATTTAACAAGTTTCTAGATTTGACAAACTTCACTTCAAACAATTCTTTTGTAAATATGTTAGCAATTTGATTTTTTGTTCCACAAAATTTTTACTCCACCATTTGATTTCCAATCAAATCATAAACTAAATGATGATGTAATTATATATGCTTGGATCTAAGCATGATATATCAATTTTTTTGCTAGCTTGATAGTGCTTTGATTATCACAAATATAGTAGTTGGACAAACTTGTGGATGTTGTGTTTCTTCAATTAGTCTTCTAAGCCATAATGCTTCTTGAGATGCCTTTGATGAACCAACATATTTAAAGCTTGTGTAGATGATAGTGATATTGTTGCTTGTTTCTTGTTGCTCCATGAAATTGGTCTTGACCGAAGATGAAACATATCCTGAATTTGATTTTTTATCATCAATGTCACCTACATAATCAAAATCTATATATCCAACTAAATTAGGCCCTCCTCTATATTTGTACTCAATTCCATGTTGATAAGTGCCTTTAACATATTTTAATATTCTCTTAGTTTCTTTCGAATTCTCAATGTGTGGATCTGCCATGTACCTAGACACAATACCAACTGCATATGTAATATTTGGTCTAGTTATGGTGAGATATAAAATATTTCCAATTAATTAATTGTCTATACAATTTTCCATCCACCTTCTTTTGAAAAGAGTTAGCACTCAACTTTAATCCTACTTCACATGGTATATTAAATGGTTTAAAATCACTCATATTAAATTTTTTCAATATATCAAGAGCATATTTTTTTTGAGAAAGCATGATCCTTCCTTTTTCTTGTCATATTTGCATACCCAAAAAGTAGTTCATCAACCCTAGATCAGTTATTTAAAAAGCTTGTTTGATTTGATCCTTGCTTATTTCAATATTATGTATGTGATATCCTGTAATAATCAATTCTTCCACATATAATACAATAACAACTTTATCATCACTATGTTTAACATACACATTTGGATCAATTTTACTTCTTTTGAATTCTGCATCTATAAAGTACTCATTTATTTTGGAGCACCATGCCCTTGGAGCTTGCTTCAAACCATATAATGATTTTTTTAATCTACACACTAGATGTTTTTAAACACTTTTAAAAAATCCTGGTGGTTTTTGCATGTAAATTTCTTCCTTAAGATCACCATGTAGAAATGCAGTTTTTACATCCATTTGAAAAAAAAAATTCCAACCAAAATTTTGGAGCTAAAGAAATTATTATTTGAATTGAAATCATTCTAGCCATTGGAGCAAAGGTTTCGGTATAATCAATACCTTATGTTTGTGAGAAGCCTTTAGCCACTAGCCTTTCCTTATATTTTTCAATAGCTCTAGACATCAAATGAACTTTACTTTGTAGGTCCACTTGCAACCAACCACACTTTTACCTTTTGGAAGAGTTGTCAATTCCCAAGTTCCATTTTACATCAAAGAATTGTATTCATCTTGTATTGATGCTTCCCATTCTTCTTTTCCTTTTTCTTCCTCATATGTACTCAAAGTGTCAACTTGCATCACCCTAGTCATAAGAGCATAGTTAGAAAACATATTCCTAGCCCATCTTCTTGGTAGATTTCTTGAATGCTTCTATTATTTTGTGTGTCTTCATCATCACTTTCACTTGATTCTTCAACTTTTGTTTCTTTCCCTCATGTAGAAGATTGCACACCTTGATTTTGATCATTAGTATAAATAGTCTTATCTTCTTCAATCAAGATTGGAAAGTAAGATAATGCAGGAGAATGATCACTCTTAATATCTTCATCAAACCATACATTCCTTTTGATATGAATTTCATTTGTTTTAGGATTATAACCTATATTCTTTTGACTCCTCACTATACCCAACCATTATGCACTTCTCACTTTTCGTTTCAAGCTTGTTTCTCTTTTCATTAGGAATGTGGGTATATCTATTACATCCAAAGACTCTAAAATGAGATACTATAGGATTTCTACCACTCCATGCCTCTTTTGTTGTTATATTCAAAATTTCTTTAGTATTTGTTCTATTCAAATTATAAACTACAATAGAAATACAAGAAAGCTTTGTTGGGGTGAGTTGGAGATAGTTGATCCCTTCTTTATATCATGTTGTTTATAAAAATATAAGAAAAATTTGTTCATATATTCCATACCTCTATCTGTTCTTATTATCTTTAGAGATCTTCCACTTTGATTTTTAGTCAATGTCTTAAACTCTTTAAACTTATCAAACACTTCATCCTTCTTTTTTCAAAAATATTCTGAAATTGTTCTATTATAGTCATCAATAAAGGTGAGGGAATACCTTGATCCTGCAAGTGATGGTGTTTTAAAAGGACCCATTACATCACTATGAACCAAATGTAAAGGAGTTTTTTCTCTCCATAATTTACCTTGTGGGAAACTTTCCACATGTTTCTTTCCCATAGCACATCCTTCACACACCTTGTGACTTAATGAGATTTTAGAAGCCCATGCATCATATATAGTTTCTCCATAAGCTTGAGGCTTTGATAGTTGACATGTCTCATATGCTCATGCTATAACCTGCTCATATCATCATATTTGGCAATATCACATATATTCTCATTTCCACATTTAAAAGTAAATTCTTGAAACCTGTATAATCCATTCTCCATTTTACCGATTGTAATCACTTTGTAATTATTACTCACATCCTTGATTAAATATTTATCATTGTAGAACTCTATTTTATACCCTTGATTAGCGATTTGAGATACAAAAAGAAGATTTGTCTTCAACTTTGGAACTAACTTCACATTTTTGAACACACCATTATCAACTTGAACATTTCTAGTTCTTTTAACTTCCAAAGCACTGTTATTCCCTAAATATACTTTCTCTGAATTGTTATCATTTCTTAGTGATTCAGATTATTCCTTATTGTAACATGTACATTGTGTGGCACTAGAATCAATAGCCCAATCATCCTTACAAGAATTATTTGCTTTAAGTTCAATGCAAAGAGCATTGCTTTTAGAATCAAAAGATTTTGTAAAATTATCTTCCTTCCTTTTTGCATCTTTAATCCTCTTATAACATTCATTTGCTTTGTGACCCAACTTACCACAATAATTACATTTGTATTTGCTTTTATTATAATCCTTGGATGGAGTGTATCTATTTTCATACTTCCATTTTTTCTCTTTTGAATGATTTTCTTGTGTATCTTTGTAATTTTGTTTCCCTTTCATTATGAAAGCTTCATCATTAAATGACTCCCTTTCTTTGATCTAACATTTTTCTTTTTGCACTAACATAGCACATAACTCTTCATATTTTATATTTTTTAACTTATCAATAGTATCTAACCCTCTTATAAATGATTCATAAGATCTTGGAATATTTTGTAAGATTATTTGCACAAAATATTTTTCATCTTTATCCTTTCCAAGAGAAGCAAGTTCATTTTTTTTTCCCTTTAATTTGCTTAGATGATGTACTAGCTCTTGTGAATTTGATAATTTCATGTTGTACAATTATGTGGTAAGAGTTAGAATCCATACATCACTTGAATTTTCATATGTACTTTTCAAAATACCCCATAATTTGACTTCACTTCTCTCATTGTAAACTTTTGGAAAAACTTCTTTTGAAAGTGTAAGCTTGATCAATGTTGCCCTTTTATCTCTTTTATCCCAATCTTGTTGCTCTTTTCCAGTACTTGTTGGTCTTTGTTCACTACCATTAACAATTTCATAGCAATTTTGAAAAATCTCCGTTGGAGACACCCAATCATAATATTTTTTTCCATTTAATTTAATTGTACGTAAAGGAATACCAATTGAATCCATTATGTGAAGTTCCCTCATTTTGAGATGAGAATTAAAAATGGAAATCTCTCACCAATTTTTCTAATTTGATTCTTTTTTATGCCTTAATATTATTTGCTTCATTTTCCACAAAATCGTGTTGTTCAAACTATCACAACCTGCATAGTTCACAGCCAACACTACAAAAACCACATATTACAGCTCAAGATTTAAATATGTTTTGATACCATACTGAATAAAATAAAATATTTGAAACAACAAATAAAATAAACACTTTAATTTTATATATTCACAAATATCAAATTACATAATAACTTTGCTAGTTTCTTGATGATTACAATGAAAAAAATGCTGCTGTATTTATGACTCATAGAATATCTTAGAAAGATTTTAAAAAGTCTTAAAAAAAAATCTAAAAAAAATATGAATGTTTCTATATTCTGAAATATTAAATAAATATTATCTTTACAACTGAAATGGATTCACATGGCCTGTTTAGTCGGAGATTGATGAGATGGCGTAGGAGGTTCAAAAGGCCAGTCGAGTCTCTATAAAGAAATTTGGAATGTTTGCGCCGTATTATCTTTATACGGTGGGCTAAAAATGTTGACGTGGCGAGCGGGACCCAATCAGAAGGAAAAGGTAAGGAGTCTCCAATACCAATTAGCGCGTGGGCAAATTGTGCATTCCATCATAAGTACAATTTTCATTGAGACTTATTTTAATATCAAAGGCCACCGTTGTTTTAAATTAAAGTTCTATTCTGAAGTCAAAGATTTTGTTGTGAAATTCATGAACCTTGCCCTACAAAGTGATTTTTTTTAAGCTAATGCTTTATGGAAGAAGGCCCAAGTTAAAATATTGACATGTTCTTTCATATTAAAAGCTTCAAAAGCTTGTAAGTGAATAAAAGATTGAAAACGTGTAATTTTGTTCACTAAAGAATGGATAAAATGGTCAAAAGGCGAATTTAATGCATTGATAAGTCTTTTGTCTTAAAATAAAAGTAAGTGGTGGATGACATTTGGTGGTCCAAAAATGACAAAAGATTTATTTATATTTTTTTGTCATTTTAATAGTGGTGTTAGAGATTTTTTTAGGATGTTGAGTTTGTAGTCTATTATATATTTTATGAGTAAAGATTTTTTCCGATTCATTTTTTTAAAGTAATATAATATCATTAACAAAAATTTTTAGAGAAGATTTTTTATAAATATTACTGATAAAAAATATTTATTATTCTTAAATTTTTTTATTATATTTTTTTAATTTTTTAATATTATTTTTGTTTTTTATAAATTCTATGAGCTATGAAGTTTTAGAGGAGAATATTTTTGGCAAAACATTAATCATTTTTTTTAGACGTGCAAATTCTAACATATAACTACTCTTATGTGTGTTGTTTAGACCTTTGATGACTTATGTAATTATGCATATTCTTTTATTTATTATATTTTTCACAATATCATGTCATTCTTGGTTAATTAAATTGTGTGTTTGTTTTCTTTATTTGTTTTGCTGAAAAATATTTTATCTTTACTTTGCATCTACACTCAAGTAGCATTAGCCTATTTATCTAAGATTTATTAATCTCTTGAAGTAGGTTCTAACCTTTTGTAGATTAATGACTGTAATAATTATTTCTTTCCTTTATTTCTATAGATGTGTCTCATGTTTCTATTGAAACTTAGGGGATGTGTATGTAATTCCTATGCCATGGAAGATCTTTCTTAGCACACCAATCTTATAAATTAGGATTTATTTTCATGCATATATCTATTTTTTTATTATTAGTGGCTAATTAAATCTATGAAGAGTTGGTCCTTCAATCTCAAAGGTTGTCAAATGACTTGATCAAAATCATTCACATGGATTCCCAGTATTGAGCTCCTTGCATGATACATACATAAAATGCACTCGGAAATTTAGTATGAGGTTGAAATATTAGACTGAAAAAAATTCTTTTCATTTTTGGCACATGATTGGCTATTTTTACTATGATAAATTTTTATTTTCATACTTTTATTCTCATGGTTTTTCGTGTTGCCATTTTTTCATACATTTCTTAGCCTTTTTAAATAAATAAATGAAGGCTCTATTAGGGTCCCCAATCTTTCTAAAAATCATATAGAAAGAGATTACAATATATAAATGATTAATTCTTGAGTATAGCAACAAAATGAATCTACGAACTACTACATACAAATATAAGGTTTAGAAAAACTCAAAAAAGAGCTAACATTCTCCTATAAATACAATGTATAGAAGCCCCATCTAGCCACACTTTCATCCTCAACATCAAGATAATAAATTCCCATACATTCCTTAATAACCATAACCTCTTTAATTGGAATACATAATTTCCCAAATTGAAGAATTAAACACCATGCATAAATTATTTATGATTGGAAGCTCCATGAAAAACACTACCTCCATATAAAGAGTATACAACATGATAATTATAGAAAAAAAATCATGTAGGATACAAAAAAATTGTTTACCACTAGATTCATATTAATAGGAAATTCATTTACTTCATATATTACCCAAATTATCTTTGTAATTTCATGGTTTAGAGCCTTATTATCATATTTAGTAATCCACCTAGTGGCATTGATCCACATCAATACTCATCACATCCTATTTTAAGAATACATTATCTTCTCCTTGATGAATATATTATTTAATAATGAAGTCCTAAAAATCAAGTCTAAGTGCATTTTTCTCCAAACAATTCTATTTTTTTAAAGATTAAATATTTTGAATCATATCATCCACGCCTTCCAAACCTAAGAGATATCTTATTAATGGAGCTGTCAAGAGTAACCTTTAATCTTGTAGCTGAGACTAGTGTCTTAAAATAGGGGTCTCTTTCAATACCCTCACTCATATAAACCTTATTACCACATAGTAACCACATTATGAACCAAAAATAAATAAAGAAAGAGATAATTTGCATGTAAATATTACGTAAGACAAAAATTTATACCCAAAAAAAGAAAGAAAGGAATGCTTTGAGATTATCACACATGGGAGTTATCATTTCTAATATGGATATAGCCAAAAATATAATCTCAAAAAAATAATAGTGACATGAGGGATGTTAAATAAAATAATCACAATTAAGATATCCTATAAGGGGAAGTATAGATCATTATTGTCATAACATAATCGTGACATTTATGGAGATCTCTAATACATGAATCACTATTCAAAGACCACTCAAACAAAAAAAATAAGTTTTTTAAAATACGTCTCATTAGTTATGATGGGAACTTTAAAAATATCCCAACACCAAACTATCACTAAGTATTGTTGTGAAATGGGTTTGATCTATTTATTGATCAACAAAAAAAATTCCAATTTATTTCTATAAATCCATGTGTCAAAAAAAAATCCTTAAAATATGGAGAAAGGGAATTTGTTTCTTCTAGCAAACAATTAGTTCCCCAACTATGAGTAGATTTCTTCATTAAAATTATAATATTATAACCACCTTCCACAATCAAAATTTTATATAAAAAAGAAGTTGGTATAAGGATAAACATTCAATCTCCACCATCCGTTATTACTTACTCTTATAATGCATTCATAAATTGAAAGAATAATCAATGTTCTCAAGGAGTCACAAAGTATAATTCACACTCCAACCATACCTTGGTTGTCATAGAATGCTACATCAAATTTTAATTTCTAAAAACTATCTAGTGATCTAAGCCATATAACCATCTCTAAAATTCTCTTCATCTCTTATCCTATTGGATATATAACCTTTTTATTGTGAATTTTATTTTGTTCCTCCTTTCTTATTTATAGGTTTAATATCTTTTAGGTCTCATTGGTATCTTTTATTTGGATCTTGTTAACAATAATTATTCCTTGTTTATATTATTATAAATATCATCATATAAGGGGAAACTATTTTCCAATAATTACATTCTCTATAATGATCGCATCATATCATTAACAACTATGATTATTACATCTCCAAAATTTGCAATTAAATGTTTCTCCTCCCATGAAAATAAATACACAATAATTTTATGCACTCAATTTCACGAGGACATACAATCTCAATCTTTATCTTATTTTATTTGGTTTCATGTATGCATATATGTCATTGGGCTAAATTACTTAAAATTTCATGATTGAATTATATATTATGATTTCACTCAGACTATGTTTTATGTGGTTGCATTCTTGCATACATTATGGGGCACAACAAATCCATGATTGGTGTTTGTATCATAGTGTTTTTTTTTTCTTTTTCTTATTTGGCTTCAATATTGTATACACCATAGCTCACCCAACTTCGTCACAAACCCATGGTTGCAACATTATATCATGATTTTATTTCATACACCACTTTTACAACATGATCATGCTTCCACGTGTTGAAAGGTAAAAATAAGTTAGAACTCCATAATTTTTTTATACATCATCTTTTTTCACACTTCATGCTATGTGTATATTTTTTTTAATAAATCATCCACAACTCCATAATTTCCTATACATTATGACATACTTATATCACAATACATATTATTTCCTCACATTCATACCCATGTAATGTTTAATAATAATAATAATAATAGATTATTGTGCACTAATGATATTTTATAAATATCATTCATGAATTTTATATGAAGTTATAAAAGACTATCTTAGAGGAACACATAGAATATAGAGCCTTCATGTAATAATATAATAATATATCTTGTATTTAGTTGTTATTTCATTTAATGCATTTTTAATTTAGTATGCACAATTCATGTATATTAAACTGCACACCAAAGTGGTGGTAAAATTAAAAGGATAAACTGCATATCCAACACTATTACATCATAGTGGGAATTTTCATATGTAATTTGTTGCAGTGCTCAAATTGAGTTGTCTCACAATTAAAATGACTTCAATCATGAGCCCATCACTTATAATCCTCAAATCTATTACCATATTTAGGACTAGTACAATCTTTCATCCCTTGTCAACTTAGAATTGACCACATATCACAACTTTATCTAGGCATTGGTTTGTATTTCTCCACCTAGTTTCTAAATTTAAATTTCAAATCTCCCACTCATTGAATTAATTTTTTGATAATTTGATTATCACCATGGTAGCTCACATGCCAAATATCTTGAGTCGAGAGACTAAGATCATGTGTTTACAAATAATTTTGGTTTGTCAGTTCTCATCAAAAAATATATGAATAAATTATAAGATCATTGCAATCACATCTACACATAGAGAATATAAAGCATATTTTATTACATCATATTAGCATACTTTTAATTGCATTGATTGTTTGACATGGCTACAAATCGTATACAAAATCCTTAAAAAGTTTGACTATTAACAAAAAAATCCATGACCTTCTATCTACCCCACAACAAATTTCATTATTCTTATAAACACAATTCTATATTTAATAATAGATATTGTAAATAAGAATACAATACAATAGATTACATCGATAACAATCAAAATCACATTATTTGAACTAAACCACATAATAAAAATCTCATCCCAAACCAAGCCATATGACTCAATCCAATCGACAAAATTATGAATATTTTTCTTTAACTCTTCAAGTAAAACCTCTAGTAATCTATTCTTTGTTTAACATTCAAGTAATATAACTTGATATCAAATCCCCATATGTTTTATACTCTATACTTGATTTCAAAGCCCGCCTTAATTCATATACTTGTTTTACTTAGGCAGCAATAAAATACAAGGTCAAAGTATCGTTAATTGTGAAAGCAATGTGGGTTTCGTGTGTAGAGTATAATGTGAATACTATCTTAATCATTCAACTATACAAATTAAATTCAACTGTACTTCGAACACACATATTTATCAAAGCATAAAATAATGATGTGGTTAATGGTTATCCACGACGTTAATTGGGAAGCGTGAAAACAGTTGATGAATTTAGTTCAGTCTTTTCGTCTAGAATGATTTTTAGAGATTTTATTAGCTTTGTTTATTAGAATCGGCTACAAGCCTGAGATTCGAAGCCATACCATACGTTGTGTACGCATTTAGCTACGCAAGAAAGAATGTCCGAAATAGCAATGAAGTGCTCCTTAATAAAATGCTTTATCTATTATTGTATTTTATTGGTAAGTCTTGAAAGTTCAGTAACAGCCGATAATCTTAAATTTGTTTTAAAATCTTAAACATCTATAAAAGGAGAGTAAGTTGAATTGCTCAGCTGTATGAAATTTAGTAGGTGTTTCTGGCAGGTCTCCACAATGAGTGGAAAGATAGCTTTGGTAGCCTTAGCTTTAGTTCTAGTATTGGCTAGGGCAGAGGCTGCTCAAAACTATAGAGATGCTCTTACTAAATCCATTCTTTTCTTCGAAGGGCAGAGATCCGGCAAGCTTCCCTACAATCAGAGGATGAAATGGAGAGGAGATTCTGGCCTTTCTGATGGAGCTGCTTACTATGTATATACTTTTAGTTATTTGATTAATTTAAACATTATGTATGTGTGGATAGGGTAAGTTTAAATGGCATATTTAAGTTTTGATTTGTTTAGATGATTCATCTGAAATCATGTTTTGCAAAAACTAATGTGATTTCAGATGAACCATCTAAACAAACTAAAACTTAAAATTATTTGAAAGAAAACACAATAATATTTATACTAAAACACATCTCAACTTAAACAGCATATACATTCATATTTAAAGAGTACAAACACACACTCTAACATAAATATACTAAGAATTTTTTCTGGTTTCAGGTGGACATGAGGGGAGGATATTATGACGCAGGAGATAATGTGAAATTTGGGTTGCCAATGGCATTTACCACCACAATGTTATCATGGAGCGTCTTGGAATTTGGCGGACGGATGGGAAACGATCTCCAGCACGCCAAGGAAGCCATTCGGTGGGCTACAGATTACTTGCTCAAAGCCACCGCTTATCCAGGCATTGTATACGTCCAGGTATCCTGTTTTATTTAAAACTACAGACGTGAATTAGTATACATATCTTATCTACATCTATCTAAAATGGATAGATATAAAAAATTATGTCATTACACTTCTCTCTTAGCTCACTAAGACATTATGTCATTATACTTCACTCTTTGTTACTATATGAATTAATACAGAAATTAAATGTGAAATTGAAAGGTTGGAGAACCCAGCATGGATCACAAGTGCTGGGAAAGGCCAGAAGACATGGACACTCCTCGCAATGTCTACAAAATAGATGCTAAGAATCCAGGCTCGGATGTTGCTTCTGAAACAGCTGCGGCACTTGCTGCGGCTTCCATGGTTTTCAGATCAACAGACGGCCCTTATTCCAAGCTTCTCCTCCAAACTGCAGTGCGGGTGAGGTCGCTTTGAACGATAATATTATATCTCATCCAACTTTGAAAGTGGTTAATAATATACACTTATTTTTATTGGCAAAAGATTATTTACAAACCATTTGCGCTGTATTAGACTAGACCATTCTTCTACTCACTGCACTGCAGTACCATTAGTCTAAAAAATATCACGATGATTATTAGGTGTTTGCTTTCGCGGACGAGCATAGAGGAGCATACAGTGACTCTCTCGCCTCTGTAGTCTGCCCATTTTATTGCTCCTACTCTGGTTACCACGTAAGTATAACTATATATATACATGTAATTCTGTTTCAGTAACCATTTGGCAGTAATAGAAATTAATTCTTTCTTCCAGGACGAACTGCTATGGGGTGCGGCATGGTTGGCAAAAGCCACAAGAAATCAAAAATATTTTAACTACATACAATCAAATGGCCCGTCTCTAGGCTATCGCGATAACGTCAACGCACTGAGCTGGGACCAAAAACATGTTGGCACGCGAATTCTTTTAGCTCGGGTATGTAACCATGCACATTTAAAATCATAAGCTCCTGGCCTTTTTACACATTCGCAGCCTTTTTCCTTATATTCTTACTCATCTTCTTGGCAGGAGGTTTTCCTAAATAAAGTAAATACTCTCGATGAATATCGAGGCCTTGCTAACAACTTTATTTGTTCCCTGTTCCCTGGAACGTCTTCAGCCCGATATTCACCAGGTGACACTGAGTTATAATCTGTGTTTGGCAAAATTATCGTTATATTGTTCCATGGACTGAAAGACATGTTTTTGATGTTTGCAGGAGGTCTTCTGTTTAACGGCCCGACTGATCAAAGTAATTTGCAATATGTTACCTCCACGACCTTCCTGCTCTTCACCTACGCCAAATACTTGAGCGCCTCCAAGCAAGTAGTGAGATGCGCTAATACTTTAATAACTCCCTCCAAACTACGCTCCATTGCAAAAAGACAGGTAAACAACTAGTAGCTCTGCTTTATATTCAAGTATAATCTCAAGTGAAATTATTTCAAACTTTTCTGTTTTTTGTTTTGATTCAGGTCGATTACATTCTTGGAGACAATCCCCTTCGAATGTCATACATGGTGGGGTACGGTGCAAAGTTTCCACAGCGTATTCATCACCGAGGATCATCGTTGCCTTCAATTTATGCCCATCCTCAGACCATATCATGCAACGGTGGTTTCAACTTGGGGTTATACGGCAGCTCACCGAACCCTAACGTTCTTGTTGGAGCAGTTGTCGGAGGGCCCGATGCGAATGACCGATTCAAGGATGAGCGCACTGACTATTCGCATTCTGAGCCAGCTACTTACATTAACGCTCCACTAGTTGGATCGCTTGCATCTCTGGCTCGCTCCTAGACTGGTTCTAGTTTCTTTGTCACACTAAATCTACAGTACCACGATAATAAACGTCATTCTATGTACATGCAATCCATACTATTATTAATGGCAGTTAATGCTTTGGCTTCTTTGGCGTAAAGTGGTGTTGACATTCATTTTAGATCTATATTAATTTTACGAGATCAAATGAGACCTTGGATCTTTATTATATCATATCCTTGTTTAGTGTTTTGGACTTTATTGCTTGACGTCTATTTGAATTGTAATAATCTATATTATGATTGGGTATTATTATTATATTATGATTGGGTATTATTATTAGACCAGTTATTATAAATTTTGTCTTTTATTGCTATATCATTTATCACGGATCTTTATCTTTGAATTATTTTTATGTATATTTTAAAGATTATAAGATGTTTGTATGTTTCATTAAATTATATTTTTTAATCTTTCATGAAATGGCATACTTCTTTTATATTGACAATGTTTCACATTTCGTATGAGTGAGTTTGTTTCATGATTATCTAATTTCTCCTATTTCATGGAACTTGTTGGTGTTTCTCGATGCATGTTAAAATACTTTACTTCATTTATACTTTCAATTCATGATAATGTAGCCCTACCTTCTAATGATGCATGTAAGGATGTTGTTTCTATGTGATAAGTTTGCACCTTCCTTAGTCATTCATCATATGTTAATTCTTATGATGCTATTATTTCTACATGTCATGATAGCCCTATGTCTATATCCTTTAATTTATACCCCATTGATGATGATATAAATTATGATGATAGTTCTTTTACATCTAATGTTGACTCTAGATACTCTTGATGGTCCTTTACCTTGTGATACATCGCATAATGATAGCATCCATTAGGATGGTTCATTAAATTTTCATGTATATATTGATAGTAGTTTGGTAAGATCCAAACATATACTTATTATAGTAAGACAATTCAAAAGATAAAAAATGCACAATACAAAATATGTTTGTGGGCCAACATATCCTAATATCTAATGTATGTAAAAATAGAATAAACCCTTGAAGTACCTAGTAATATTATACAAGTATCCATATGGGAGAGGCCACACTATGTTAAATCTCCAAGAGATACCAAGTACAATATCCAACTAAACACACATTCTTACAATGATAATAACCTCCTTTAATTAGAATTTATCCTAATAAAATAAGAGAAGGATAAACTATTGATCCCAAAGTAAGCCTACTTATTACTTAATATAATTAATCACACAAGCTATCAACATAAACCCATATAAACAAATTAAGGGATATGCTCCAAATGTTGACATCTCCATCCACCTATATATATTATAGTATAATATATATAGGGTACATAACATGCCATCTCTTTTTGACTTGTTTCATCCTTGAAACATGAGAAGAATCCAAACAATAATATTGATATAATTCATTATAAATATGATAACATTTCCTATCATCCAACCATTCATAGGTGATTTCCATAATATTTTTAGCTTGATGGCACCTAGATTTCATCCTTAATTTATATTCCACTATACTCATTTGATTCAATTCTTCGTCATCGTAAGTCCCCCTTTTGTACAACAAATAGTCATTCTCATATGATGCTACTAATTTTGTGTAGTATCATGCCCTCAATATGGTTTTATTCATCAAACTGGGGAGGGGGAATACAACATTCATCATTTTTCTTCTTTACATTTGGCACCTCTTGTTTATCATTTATTTCTTTGGTGATATTTTTAACAACTTGTTGAACTTTCTCTTCTTTGACTTTCCTTTGGTCTTGATAATGTGTGATTCATGTATTTTAACCTTTTTTCCTCCTATACCAATCCTTCATGAACTTTATTTACACATTAATGGTTACTATTATCATAGATTATAACTAAGGATAACCAAGAATAATATACAACCCATCTATAGCCAAAGCATAAAAGTTTGAATCCAAAATATATTTATCTATTAAGAGATTTAAATCCTAAATTTTAATATTCTTACCTACCATTTCATTAACTTTGATGTGCTTTTCTTTTATTTGTTAATTTCATGCTAATGGAGTTATACTTTATACTAGGGTTAAAAAGAATAATAACCTTTACCTTTTGAATATATTCATGCAATGGAAGGATTAAATCTTCCTTCATTGGAGATAAAGTGCATGTACTTGTATCCTTCATCTTCTCATCACCATCCTCTTTCACTCCTCCTCCTCCTCCTCCTCCTTACCCTACTTCTCCATCTCCTTCATCATTCAAATATTGTGCTTCATGCTCTTGTTGTTTCTCTTATTCTTCTTCTAATTATCATCATCCTTAATTTCCATTCATTTTCTTAAATATAATCCACATCTACATACATTATTTTTTTTTTTTACACCCATCTATAAAATTATTTGTTCAAATTTAACAAAATAAAAATGGGTAAAAGCACTCTAAACTTGTGTCACACTTTATAAAGGAATCAACCAACAACAATATTGTTTTTGAACTTCGACCACATAAAAGTGGTCTTTATGTTTTGAATTTCAAAATGATGTAAACTAATGAAATGTAGAACTTTTGATGAAGTTTATTCCAGTAATTTTTCAAAAAAAAATTAAAATTTTTTTTATTATGTTTTTATCAATTTAAGGACATATTTTGGAATGCTGAAAATTTTATAAAAAGGCGACTTCACAAGCCGTCAAGAAACAAATTGAAAAAAAAATCATTTCTCCCTATTTTTTTTCTCCAAATAGGTAACTTCAATATCTTGTGCATGGAAAAAAAGTTCAAATTTTGATGTATATTTTTCTCGTAATAACGTTTTAAAGTCAAACTTGTCAGAAATTGACAGTTTTCATGGGTTGTCAACAATTGTCTATTTTTTTAAATTATTTTCAAAAAAAAATTTATACCCTTTGAAGAAGACTGTCTCCTCTTGTGCCCCGTACATTTTTAAAAAATTACTATTTTTTAAAAATTTCTAAACAACCTCCTTTCTTCTTTTAACAACCTACTTGTATTATTTAAAAAATAAAATATATTAAAACTAGTCAAAATATTAAAAAAAATTATATATTTGGATTCACCACTCCGAGCTCTACAAAAGGTTTTTTTTTTTTAAATCATCATTTTGACTGAAGAAATACTTAGTTAAAATTGAAAGTTTTAGAAACTTTTGAGAAAGCTAAGTTCGTTGCCAACTAGGATGCCAACTAGACAATATCACCTAGATGCAATGAGTGTTAAGTAGACCATTCATTATCATGAGAGATGGGTTCTTGTGAACCACTACTCATGAAACATGGGTCAATGAGTTTGACCTAAAACTGCACGGTTGAATCCTGATAGCAATATCATAGACAGTTTCAGCCGAAAGGGTTTCAGTCAAAACCCTTTCTTTAGAAACCCCACACATAAAATAAGCCAATTTCAAAGATGCAAAGGGAATTTTATTTTTTTTTGGTTTCGACCGAAACCTATTCAGCTGAAACCTTATGTGTCATGTATATGCCACATGGTTTCAGCTAGAACCTATTCGACTGGAACTTTTCTGGTTGAAAATAGTTCGCTCAGAACTATTTATTTGGCTGAAAGTGTGACACAGGTTTTTGATTTTACACAAATGTTAATATGTTGACACTATAATGTTTTAGCTTTATGTTTCAAGTATAAACCAATATATGGATTTCAATTGACCTTTTTATCATAATTTATTTTAAAATTGATTGACCATTCAAACACATTTTCACTTCCATCAAAAACCTCCATTAAGACTAGGATTTTAAGAAAAATTTCAATATAATAAGTTTCTACCACATACCACTAACCCCCATTTGACCAAACTAATTCAAGTTGTTATTGCCTGAAATATAACATAACATATCAAATTAATATATTTATAGAGAGAACCATCACCATACATAAACAAACTCATTACTCAAATGTGATATACAAGAAGACAATATGAACCTTTTTCTCACACTACTATTTCACTAATTTTATGCGATCTATCATACCTAAAATTCAATTCTCTTGCAAATATTAACAAAATTTATATGAATTTTGAATTGTACAACAATATCATAGTGCATGTTGTCATATACTATTATTATGTAGTGCCCCTCTTGTTTTCATCTTGTTAATGCGAGAACAATGTTTAGCTTCATTGTTTCCTCATGATTTTTATGATCATTATTTTGTGGCTCTGAATGGTGTGTATGAATCACCACATGTTCAAGATGAGATTTCTCAAGATTTTATTTGTTGGAATTTTGCATATTTATATTCTTGGTTTATCATTATTCTTTAGCTCAATGATATGCATTATTTATGTTATGATTAAGTGTGAGCTTGAATATTGATGTTTAGAAAGAATAATTTATTTAATTATTTATTTGATGGATGTACAAGTGTTATTTTATTCTTAGGCTATTAAACCTCGTTGGGATGACTATGATGTGCTTCAGCTATATATACATTGAGAAGGCACCCTTGACATATGCTAAATGGTTACAGGTACAAGGTTCTTTCTCCACCTAGTTACATAGATTAAGTTATTCCCCAATGGCGGTTAATTCAAAGATGCCACATTAGGCCCCTTCATATCCATTCCCTGAGCATGTACTCAAATCGACTATGGTATGTGTCATATTTGACCTTATGTGAACCTGGATCTGATTTAGGAGTTAATCCCAAATTCCTATGTGTTGTGAATGACCAATGAATACTAGATTTAATTGATGGTTTAAATTCTATGTTTTTCTATAATTAAAATATTAGGAATTTAAATGATTGATATTTACTATTAAAATGTTCTCTGTGGTTTGAGAAAAAGAGGAGATGGAATAAAAGTAAGTTATTGTTTAATTTAAATTTCAAAAAATCCTTAGGTTGGGAATTGTGAGTTATGTGTGATTTAATTATCTCGTTTCAATTTTGATTTCCATAAAGGTAAAGGAATATGCTTATATAGATTTAAATCATAAATTTAAGTGATATATATTATTCATGAATGAATTTAAATGTGTAATTGGGATGTAGGCAAAACTAGAAATTAATGGAATATAAAATGATTTTTTTATTATTAAATTTGAAATTGGAAAAAGGGTAAAAAGGAAAAAGGGGATTTTATTTCATTATGTAATTTTATTTTAGGAGAAATTTTTTGTGGGAGATAAACCCTCTTTTAGGTGAAAATTTGATTTGTTGATTGAGAGTGTGATTCTTATCGGAATTCAATGAGGTCAAATTCTTTTGGATATGAATTGGGAAGGGATCATGTCCTCTTGATTTTGTGACTCCTTGTTTGGCATGTTTGGAAAAGTTCACATTTCAAAATTTGAAGGGCATTAAGGTATTATCTTTGTTTTTAATTTTTTTGACGGTCCTATGGAGGACCAGGGGCTCTGCCCCAACCCCCTGCCCTGCGTTGCCGGTCACATGGGTGACCAGGGGCCAAATATTTTTTGTAGGCGGGCTGATTTTTTGCGGTGATGACCAAATGGCCATCAAAAAAAATTTCGTGAAGTACTGACGTCAACGGCCGTACAACCCTCTTTGGCCCCTCCTAACTGCAATTTTCCCTAAAGGAGTAGGTTTTTTCTTTTTGGCATAAATTGGGCATACGGTATCAAAATTAGGAAAATGAGATATCACCGAAAAGATGATTTTGAGCACTATTCTGTGGTGTAGTTTATTTTTCAGTATATTTTGTTTAGCTGCATTTATTGTTGTTTGAAGTCAGATGTTTATTTATCGCTTCCAAGCTCATAACTTTTTGCCATGATCTTTGATTTTCACTATCTTTGCGGCGTTGGAAAGGTATTGACGAGCTCTACGTTGCTATCCATACACTTTTTCTGTATCTGTCCCAGGTTGATCGCTTAGTCTAGATTTGGCTTGATGGGTTGTTTTGAGATTACTTGGATGTTTTGGCAGTTGGAAGGGTGAAACTTGAATCTTTGCGCTTCATTTTCAGTAATACATCATTCAATAATCAACTACCGCTTCATAGATTCCAGGTTTGTTCCCATTTGGAGTTTTCGAGTGTTCCATGGCATCGGGTCTGTTATTTCTTTTTCATGATTCCTTGAGTCAATCAGTGACTCTCATCTAGTTTTAGTAGTAAACAAAAGTATCTTTCCTTGCTTGCCGGACTTTGGTTCCAGTGTTACTCCACAATGTTCTTCTAGTGCTTCTTTGCAGCTTGTCATCTCATTGTAGAGGGGTTTTGTCCCACTGGGATTTTCTTCTCTACCTCATTCTTGCATTTTTAAATGGGTACCTAATCAGGCCTAGTTGTTGGGACCCATCTTTGCTTCCATGCATCTTTTTTCTAGTGTTTTAGCTAATTCCTAAGTTCATCTTAAGGGGGGGTGTTAGAGTAATAAGTTATTACACTTAATTAATTATATCATATTGGTTAATTAATTAAGTCACTTATTCCTTTAGCTACTTAAGCTAAACTTAGGCACATTAATAATTGATGAATTATTAAGTGTGCACACTAGGGTTTCTCTTTTAGGTTTATTTTAGGGTTTCTTGATCTCCTTCATAAGGATTGATCTCTTTGTAATAATTGATTCACAATAATGAATTTGTACTTTGAGGTTTATAGAACATCTTCTTTGGTTCTGAATTTCTTTTGTATGTGATAGGTATTTGCATGCAGGTGATTCTTTGGGACTGTGAAGTTGGATTTCACAAATTCTACAGTATTTATACCCAAAAACCCACCGCTTGGCGAGCTAGTAATAGAAAAGATTCCCCAATCATGAGAAATGATGCATACAGCAATGATTTCCCTTGGTTTTTACAATGGAAAAAGATTCGAGCCATGAATGTGGTCTCCCTTGAGCCAAATGCATCCCCTGTGAATGATGGTAGTGGTCCCAGCAGAATAGAGCACCAACACACGTCGCTCACTCCTAATGGAAGTTGGAAAATGTGGTAGTTATGGTGAGGTTCTTGCTTGCTCGGTAGTGACACAATGAAGCCCTTAGAAGATCCACGTGGTGATAGGTCAGGGCCGTTGGTTCATTCCTCCCTCCTTGCAGTGAAAATTTGTGTGGTGAGGCATATGGAGGTCTTCCTTACAAACGGCGCCGCTGGTGGGGGCTACCAAGGAATGTATGTGGACTGATGCTATGTTGCATGCAGTCAGAGCTTGATAGAGAAGCGAAAGGAAGGAGCCCTAAAGTGTGAGAACTTCCGACACATGGAGGCATGGTGGGAGTCGTTGGACGAGTGAAGGAAGAAAACTCTACGAAGAGCACCCGGTAGACATGTGGCATCATTCAGATGAATATTTTGTGAAAGGAGCCTGATGATATTTTCAATGGATGAGAAGCAGACCGGTACATAGCAAAAATAGAAATAACCCGAAGGGAGCTTGGGGAAGTTTATATTCACATTTTTTGGCGACTACCAAGGGAGTTTCGCTTGGAAAATGAGAGACCCAAAATTTATGGTTCTTAGACCAGAGTCCTATCCATTGGGTGACATGATTAGAGGTTGGAGAGAGTTTTTTGCAGAGGCATCCATTCAGCCTCAGATGGTATTATTATGTCATGCAAATTATCTTGTGCTCCATGTAGATCGATCATTTTTTTGTAAGGTAACATCAATGATATACCGGCCCAGGACTCAAGTTGAAAAAAAATCCCCACTATTGGAAGGGTGGCACCTTTAATATCTTTTGCAGTTAGGGGTTGATTAAAACTCTGAAAAGTGGATGCATCTTGCTGCTTCTCTTCAATCCTTGTTGCAATAAGCTCTATCACAGCCACTAATTCATATTCGAGAAAAGGGGATGGTAAGCCCATCTAAGCTAGGTGGGAGAACCTTTCTCGCATGCTATTCATGGTTTGGTCTAGTGTAGTGGCATACTTGCTAGCATTGAGGATGGATGCATGTCAGTGAATAAACCTATTAGCTATTTTGGTAGCGGCCTTCCGATCTTTAATCCTCACGTTTTCCAAGACTTCATTTGAGACCATATATAGCCTATCCAACAACTTCCTAGCCTCAAGAACTCTCTTCGTGATGGATTGAGGGAAGCACTCGATCATTCCAAAAACCTCACTGCCTAAGCTTGTTGCCTCTACCATGAATTGGAGTGTTGGCTGGAGGATCAGGCATAAGGCCTTAATATTTTCCCAGGTACGAGACATATAGTTGTTGGGCTACTTAAAGGAGGTCCGACTAGGCACCGGAAGGCTGGGCAGAGCTCTGCAAAAGGTCGAGTTCTGCATTCCTCAATTCTATATTATGCGCCAGCTCTGCAACCTTTTGGTTCACTGTGGTGAATTGTCCCTGTAGGACCTTTGATTATGTGATCCAGCTTGCCTCAACTCATTTTTTGTTTGCTTCTTTCTTCTCCAAGGAAGATTTAATTTCCTAGACCTCATTTTCCAGTTGAGTCTAATAGGTATTGAAGTCTGCGTCCTTCTGTTACATCTGCTGCTCTAGTATAGTGTGTTGGTGGTTGAGCTCCTCATTCTTTTGTTGCACTTCTTGCTCCACCCAGACCAACTGGTCTTGATAGCCTTGGTTTTTCCATTGCAGCTCGGCGACCAGGTTGGGATCAAAAGCTTGGAACTTTGCAAGTTCCTCTTGGAGCTTAGCCTGCTCTGTCTCCATTTGTTGAGATAAGCTTTTAAACTCAACATCCCTCACCTTTAGCTAGTGATCGGACTTAAGAAATTTGATGGTCACAACCCACTGAGTCTCCTCCATGAGCTCAACTTTATCTTGCGGTCGGGCTATGCTCAGGTTGAGACCCATGTAACACATATTGTAATCATCCTATTGCATCTCGCCTTGAGGTTTGATGATAGACGGGTACATAGTTGTACTTGCCCCGTTAAAAATAATCTATACCTTCAGCTCAACGAGCCTTTTAGTATCTTTGGCCTTTTATTTTTGGAATCTAATTTCCCATCCTTATTTAGTTTTATCGCCCTTCGACAAGAACTTTGTTGGTGATCTGATGATCCCACCTGCGAAAGGTGCACCGGGAGGAAGGGCAAAAGGAAATGAGAGGGTAGTGGTCTCGAGCGTTTTCTTCTTTAGAAGATTGAATGTTTGAGGAGAGAAAGGAGGGGTATTCCAATACCCAGCTTGTGGTCTAGTAGGAGGACTTCAGGGAAGCGATGTCATGGTGGATACCATCTGTTGGACAGATTGGACTGGGCTCGATATAGTAGCAGCAAGAGAGGTATCAATTGCATCCGCAGGGATAAAATGTGAGGCACTGGTGGACGCAGAATGGGCCAAAGTGAAAGGTGTAAAGGTCTGCGGAGGGGTAAAGGTAAATGGTGCCACATGAGAGAACTATGTGAAACCTCCCATGACCATGGAAGCAGAGGTGGAAAAGGAAGGGCCAGTGCTTGCAATAAGTGGCATCATGGACACAATAGGGGTTACTAAAGACTGCGAAGCAAGAGAAGAGGGAGTGAAAGATACCTTCGATGCAGAAGATTGTGATCCTTGGCTTGTTGCGGGCTCTTCGCTCACACCAGGCTCTTGAGAACACTCTTTAGAAGAGGCTTCTATGCACTGCCATTTGGTGGGTGGTGAGTCTTCCACCACTAGTGTCTTTGATTGCTACGATTGGGTGGTTTTGGTCCTCTTTGTGGTCCAAGTGTGCGTCAGCAAAGCCCTCACACATGATATGTTCACCCGCACATTTGAAGAAACCTTGCAAATTTTCTTTATTGCCTTCCCCTTTTGTTGCACTAGGATCGTTTGAAGCTCCACTTCTGGTTTCATTCCTTCTACGGTACATTCTTCGACCTCCTCTGTGTCAACATCTTTATCATCACTTTCATCAGAATCAAGATGCTCATCATTCCATAATTTATCAAAACTTTCATCCATTTCTATACTGCCATAAGGGGCCTCAGTACATTGGATCTCTTGTTGGTAAATCTAGAAATCTCTAATCTTCTCTTCGCTCCAGTTGTAATTCTTTGTCAAATTGTTACGTAGAGAAACCCTAATCTTCTTTGATTTATCATATTTCCCTATTCGAAAATAGAACTTGAGCCATGTCGACCGACTATCTTCATCTGGAATATAGACTAAGTCCACCATCAGGTCATCTGCATCCTCCATTGGATTCTACCACTTCTCCCAGTAAGGTCAGGGATTGTGTGTTACCTTGGCATACTCATTCAAGAAGTCATTTTTGGGGTTGTAATTCCATTTATCACAAATCCATACCAACCCAAAATGAGCCAGCTTTGCCTCTAGCAAGTCATGAGTCTGCTTCTTGGCCATGATCACCATTTTAAGTTTCAACAGGTAGCTGAAAAATCCTTTCTTCTTATATTTTCCGCTGCAAAAGGTGAAGTCAATAATTGATACTTGGCGGAACATTTCAAGGGCCAGTATCTGATCCGTGAGACATGTCGAAAGTTGGAATGGTTCCCCAGTGAAGCCGTGCATCTAGATGAATGTGAAATTCTCCCCTAGAAACTAGTCGCATTTCAGAGTGAAATTCTACATGTACTTTGTCTGGTCTGAGGTGAGCCACAAAACACTACCATCCTCTCTCAAATCTTGCAAAATCAGAGTCAGAAAATAATTCAAAAATGCATAATAGTCATATGTTGCAGATAGGAGAGGAGTCCATACCGATACTATCTTTCTCTATTAATTTTCATCAAATATAGCCAACCCCATATTTTTTAAAGAAGTTGAGGTTCTGATGCCAAAAAATATGCCCGAGGAAGGACAAAAACCTTAACCTCTGTTGTGTCTCGTACTTCGCTATCTAGTTCAAAATTTCCTGAATGAGGAATTCTTTGAAGTCATACCAGAAAAAGAGTGTTTCCTACACAACTAGAACCCCAAGTCTAGTTGAAATTATTGAACATATCTGTCAATATCCAGGCCACAAAGAAATGTCATCATTGAGAAGGTGTCTTTTATGTCCTCCTTGAAAAAATTATACTTTTCCAGGATTTGGGGTGGCTTTTTACAAGCTTCTTTGGACCTTTGAGCCTCTTTGTTATAAAATTCCAGACCAAAATCTTTGGTTTTCCATATGATTTCTCCCTTTGTTGGAGTGAATGATTCCATTATTTCTACTCTGGAACTTTTTATTGGGATGCACAACATATCCCAAATATCCTCCTCGTAGATGATAACTCTTAGCTCTCGACCCTTAATGGTGTTGGTAGCCAGGTTGAAATGCTTGATGTCTTCATCGACCAATTCTGGGTAGTGGTACACGAACATGACCATATATTGTTGGAGCCCATTGAACCAAAAAATTTTGTGCCAAGGAACCCAACTCCTTATTCCTCTTCATCCTTTCGTAGACTGCCTCCCTAAGACTCTTAGGGTTCGTTGTGAGGATGGGATCATAAATTTTATCCCACTCCTCCTTAATTCGGCCTTGGTCTATGTGGGTATTCTTCTTTTTTGCAACCCTTGTATTCATCCATATTGGCTTCTTTGGTATACCAAGCGAAGCGTAAGAGACATTTTCGAAGACATAGGCAGTTGGTGCTGCACGCCTGTGGCGTCATATAAACTTTGTGTTCCTTCACCTTGAATTTCTAGTTGAGAACCCTAGGGTGCCTCCATTTGTACAAGTTTTGCTTAGAAAGAGCACTGAAGCAGTATGAATGGAACTTAAAACACTATACAAGGCTATGAACACAAACCCAGATGAATCCTTGCCTCTTGCTTTGGATTCAATCCACAACAGGGTAGTGAATCTCTTGTATTTACTTATGCACTTAGTTGCTTCACTATTATCCTGTGTGATGCCTAGGCTTCTCGGCAATTTTGCACTTCAAAATATTTTTGTGTATTCGAGAATTTTTCTGCTCTGCTTAGCTTTTGTATGAAATACTTAGCTTTTCTTTCCTTTGATTTTTTTGCTTTAAAACAACAAACAATGGTTTCCTTTTCACATTTAATTCGACATGTAGTGCTAGCTCTCATGCCCATGTGAAATGAACTACTTGCCTTTTTGAAAAGACAATAATTCACAATTACCTCAATGATCACGTCCTTCGACACGATTTTCCTAGGAAATTAAGTCGCCAATTGAAAGCTTGCTATTCCTTCGCACACTTTGGCAATTAATACCCCAAAAGGAATAATTAAGCCAAGGTCATAATGAGTACTTAGAAAAACTTTGCGTTCAACCTTGGAGCTCAAAATTGCCTGCAGTGTGACACCTCAAGATTCATCTGTATGAGTTATCACTTCGGACTGCCACAAATTCATGCTAATTGATTCACTCCTTAAACTTGAACGCAAAAATTGGTACCTGCAGATGCAACTAGGTTGGAAAATCGAGCAGGCCTTTGGTTGGATTGTCGCGTTAACACTCAATTAACATCATGCTTATGGAATGCAGGCTACCTTGAATATTTCTATAAATAGGCCCTATCCCAACAATGGAATCACACTTAGCGATTAGCAAAATTTGGCATTAGGTGATTAGTTAGGATTATCGCTTTAGGTAGTTGAGTCGGATTTGAGTTTCCGTGGAGCTTAGATCTAGGTAGTTGAGCAGAGTTTGATACCATAAACACTCCAATTAGGATAGTCTATAACAAGTCCCAAATGACAGTTCTAGGAGAGATTTCAAATAGGTGCCTCAAGAGTATGACCAAAAACAAGCATTGTCTCGCTATTATAGCCATGAAATGGGTTATGGGTAGAGATTGCATTGAATATGAAGACAAGTATCAAGTGAATACTGATATCTACTCCCATTTCATTGCTTTCTTTCTTGACATCCAGGTCCCTAAGGTTATGATTCTACATTTGACACTCTAAATTTTTTTGAAGAAGTACCTTGGCGGCTTCAGAGAGGTGGTGAACCATGCAATCTATGGCCTGGGCCTTCTTGTTGCAAGTGACCTACGAAGGCACATTGAAGAAGATGCGGTGGTACCATAGGTGTCATTCCTAAGTGGGTTCCAGCTTATTTCTCTAGCTGAGCATCATGAGAGAGCTACTCGTGCATGTCACTGTTTGTTGCACTGCTATAATGTGGTGTTGTTTTACTACGTGGATTAGTATACGGATTTTAGGAACCTCGTGTTCCCTCTACCGCTGGTTCTTAGTGCTGCTCTTGGTCCCGTTGTTTTTGGTGATAACCTTCCTGTCAGTGAAAACAATGCTCCCACCACTAATGATAATGCTCCTGCTCCAGATAATTAAAGTCTAAAACACTTTTTCCCCCTTTTGTGTAGATATGCCTAAAAAAGGATTTTTCGTACATATATATAGAAGTTGCATAGTACATAGACATGCTTTAATATGTATGGCCTCAAATCCATTTTGAAATGTATTTACCAAAGCATATATATATAACGAATATACTTATATAAAACCTCTTGTCTCCTTTTCATGTGTCTCTGTAATATGGATTGAATGAGCTCATTTACTGTATCATGGGTAGTATTTGCTTTTTTTGCTTGGCAATAATGGGTTTCATGAATTTATCTATTTCTTGCATTGTGGATCTATTGAAAAGATCGACCGAAAAAATGAAGGAAAATAATTATAATATACACATATTTACACTAGAGGAGTAACTGAAGCTTAAGTGAACAATTTTAAGTGAATTATGTTAATCAGAATACCCAGTGCTTCCTATTCCATATTCTCTAATTCAAATGCATTATGTTGTTTGCACTAAATTATTTTGAAAGGACCCTCTCAAAGACTGTCAAATTTTCCATGTTGGCCAGGCTTCGTGGCCCTTTCATTGAATTTGAGTACCAGGTCCCCACACTTTAGACCTTGGTCTAAAGTTTTCTTGTTGAACCATCTCTTAACCACCTGCTAGCAGTTGGACATGGCTATTAGGGATTTTTCTCTTTTTTCTTGCACTTCTAGCAACTCGTCCAACCAAACCTCCATTGCTCTGTTTTCTTCAATTTCCAAGGATTTGAGCAGTTGTAGTGCAGGAATCTCCATAGAGATGATGAACAGTGCCTCCTTCCCATACACTAGCTCGTATGGTGAATTTTTCAGGGCTTTCTTGGGAGTCATGCGGTACGCCCAAAGTGTTGTCTAGAGGTTCTTGTGTCACTCTTTCTCATGATCTGACCCGATTATTTAAATGAGTCAAACCAAATTTTTGTTAGTCGACTCAGCCAGGCTGTTCCCCTACAGGTAGTAATTCGATGTTGTTTTCAAGAATATGTCATGCATAACTCCAAATTGACATACCTTGGAGCTTAGGAAAGCCTTGGAATTATCCAAAATGATAGTCTTTGGTGGGTTGAATCTCATTACTAGCCCCTTGAGAAAGTCTACAATCTCTGCCTCTATTGCATTCTTCAGGGATATGGCTTCAATCCACCTCATGAATTAGTCTATGGCAGTGAGAATCCACTTGTGGCTAACACTAGAGGCAAGATTGATCATTCTGATGAAATCTAGCCCCCATTATGTGAATGGATCATCTTCTACTATCAGATTGAGAGGCATTACAAATTTTTTCCTCCTTCTTGCGAAGAATTGGTATTCTTTACAGAATTTTATCATGTCGTATGAGTCATTGAATAGCATAGGCCAAAAGGACCCAACGCATAGGATTTTGATGGTGGTGGTATTCGTAGAGAAGTGCACACCTTTGGGATTGTTGTGAAAGGTGCAAATAATTTTGTTTGCCTTCTCTATGATGACACATTGTAGAAAAAAACTGTTGAAACTCCTCTTGAAGAGGACGCCTTCAATAAGTGAGTATCCACTATTTTGCAGATCATAGAATGTTATTCTCTAAGAAGGGAGTCCTGGTCGATACTTTCTGATGTGCATAAATCTTACTCTATCCACTAGCCAGCAACCTTCGGGCTCAGACTCATTTGTTAGGACCAACTCTGCTTGCTCCTCTTCAATTTCCATTTCTTCATCGTGTGCCAAATATTCGCACAACCCTCTTCCTCAGAAAGTCTTAGTAGGCTTGAATTCGATGTCTATTCAAGGATCTTAGTGATCCAATTGGCCCTTTTTTCGGTGATTTCTCCTTCCATGATATATTCGTGCACACTGGAATGTGCGACATAAACAATCACCTTATTGCAAGATATAATATGTTGGAACTTCTTGAGTTCCTTTACAATTGTGAAGGCTTGCCTCTCGATGAAGTTGTAGTTCGTCTCATATTCCTTTAAGGTTCGGGAGTGAAATACTATTATATTTTCTCCCTTTCCTTCATCGTACTTTTGAGTCAAAACGGTGGCGATGCTTGTCTTGCTACCGAATACATACATTATGAAGTACTTCGACAAGTCTAGATTTACTAGTACAGGAGCTGAAGAAATAGCATCCTTAACCTTCTCAAAGGATTCTCTTTCTTCTTTCATCCATTTGAATAGTTGATCCTTTTTCAGCATCAGGGAGATTGGTTTAATTATTCCTACAAAATCAGAAATAAATTTACTCGCAAATTTTACCTTCCTCAAAAAAGATTGTACTCCTTTTTTGTTGATCAATAGGGGCAACTCCCCCTAATTGCTTTTGCCTTTTCAAGATCATTTTTGATTCCTTGTTTGGACACCACATGTCCCAATAATTTTCCTTGCGGTACCCTGAACTCCTAGCATTTTTTGAAAACCACCTCTAGATGATTGAAATGATCATCTTTGGACTTTGAGAATACAGTCAAATCATATAAATAAATGAGGATAATTTTTTTGATCAGTTTGTTGAAAGTGATATCCATTGCTCGCTAGAATGTGGCTCCCATATTTGAGAGGCTAAAAGGAATTTTAGCATATGTGAACGTTCCCCACTTGGTAGTGAACATTCCCCACTTGGTAGTGAACATTGTTTTGTGTTGATCCTCTTCGTTAACCTGAATTTGATTGTAGCCCAAAAATCCGTCTAACAGAGAAAACATCTTTGAACCTGCCACTTTTTGCAAGATTGATTCTATGGAAGGTAGTGGGTAATGATCCTTTAGCGATGCTAGATTTAGGTCATCGAAGTCGACACAAAGATGAATTTCTCCATTCTTCTTTCGAACCGGAACAAGGTTAAACACCCATGTGTTGTGCTTGATTGGAAAAAAAATCTTGGAATGGATCAACTTTTTTAACTCTTGTGCCATAAGAGCTTCAATCTTCAGATTTATGGGCCTCTGCTTTTGGTGGACAGGTTCAACACCTTCTGTTAGTTTGATAGTGTGTTGGATTATGTTAGGGTCGTATACCCTAAGGTCATCATAAGACCAGGCCATGACTCCTTCATATTTTTCACAAAAGTGCATGAGTCTATCCTTCTCATGTTGTAAAACTTCTTTCTTGACTTTTAGTTTTCTTCCATATCCCACTTCAAGATCGAAGTAGTCCTCCCTATCTGCCACAAATTTTCTCCTATCATTCCTCACATCATCACAGTCGAACAAATTCTCGAGAGTGACCAGACCTTTCAGAATTTTATTGGATCTCAACTGAATGATTTTCCCTTCAGAGGCTTCTTCAATCTTTGGCTAAAGTTGTTTGGCAAACTCTCCTGATTGTTGGATGAATAAGGTGTTGTGTTCATCAATTTCAAAAAATTTCCAACTCTGATCATTATCTAGAATGGAGGATTGAATGATCACTCACACAAAGTTTACATTCTTAATCAAGTCGTAGATAAGATCGAATTGAGATCCTATCATTTTCATGAAATTCGTAGTTGAATTCTGCTCCCTCGACAGTGCATGGATGTTAAAAGCTTCAATACCTTCAATGAGGTCCCATTCCGTATGTATATAAGACCGCATGTGGACATTCTTTGTAGAAGATATGTTTCTGACTTGATTAATTATAAGTTTAGAGTCTCTAAACACCATTATTTACTTGACACCCGTACGCTCTGTGAGGCTTAGACCTTGCACAAGACCTTCATATTTGGTTTCATTGTTCGAGCAAGCGAACTGGAAGTGGAAAGAGCTGAGAATCTCTTCATTGGTTGGAGATGTTAAGCATATTTTGACACAAATGCCAACCTTGCATCTTGCACCATCAAAGTGTAGTCTCTGAATTTCTCTAAGGTTTGTTCGACCGCGAGGTCCTTTACTACCTTCAGGATCTCTTGATCTTCATCATAGATTACATAGGTTCCCAACTCGATAGCATGATATTTTCGGAAAGGATCAACATCTATGTATTCACTTAAGAGGACCTCTTCTTGATCGGTCTGGTCTCTAGTTACCTTCTCATCGTCAAGTAACTCGATACCATAAGTTTCTTCCTTGGTGAAAGAAGTATGAGCGGCTTCAAAGTTGATCATGGCTTCATCGGGTACATGTTTTGAATGCAAAGATTCTGATATTATCTTTATTTTAGCTTTATTCTTGGTCCTAAGAACTAGGTACGACCAATCCAAAGAAAGGTATCCACCTATCTTTGAGGTGAATTCCTGAGATAGGAAGAGGCTGAACATGGGAGGAACATCTATGTTCATAGTAGCTTGAGGAACTATGATGCTAGGGTAGGAGAATAAAGTCAAGGGGAGGTCTTTGATGATACCTTTAGTTTTGATTTTTTTCCCATCCAACTGCATAACCCTCCTCTTTAAGGGTTCATAGCTAAGTCCTAAGGCTTCCGCTATCTGCTTAGGCATGACTGTGGTGCTAGCACTAGAATCAATCATGGAATTATGCAGCAACTTCTTCCCCATAATGAGAGTTAAGAAAAAGGGCTTAGGTTCAGCCTTACCTCTTTGACTTCAATAGAGGTCTCCTCTGCAGTATTTGCAAGAGCTTTGGTCGGAGGTGATGATTCAATAGCCTCTTCTTTGAGCAATTTCTCTGTCAGTTGGACAATCACATCTTCTCAGAGGGCCTTCTGCAATAATGAATTTTTCTTTGGAATGGCTAAGATATCGCAAAGGGATACGTTAGCAAAAGATTTATTCAATTTTTTGACTATGTTGAATGTTGGTAGATTTGGAGGCTTCTATTCTTTGGCCCTAGTTACAACAATCTCCTTGCACTATTGTGGCTGCGGAGCAATTGTGGAAGGACCAAGAGGTTGGTTTGGGATGCTTCTAGGTTGCGGAGTGACCAGTTCACCTGTGAATCTCCTCTTTGATAGAAATTTGTAGTCGGATTGGACCTGCGGGGTCTCCGACGTGGATGCCTTGTACGTGAACACTGCTTATTCTCCTTCCATCCATGAGAAAAGGGCCTGATCGGGAGGTATGTCATTTTCTTGTTCTGTTGCCAAAAAGTGTATACATTGGCACTTTTTCACTCATTTCGGCCTTTTCCATTGGATTTTGGCCTTGTTTTACCTTGATTCAGCCTTGTAAGCTTGCAATTCAACAATAACCTAACAGTGTTTTACTAAGGTGTTGTGAAGTGTAACTAACACATTTCCTCAATTTTCTAAGACCCTTTCAACTTAATTCACCTAAACAACACCTTCTTACACCTTTCTAAGCCTTGTGTCAAGGTTTTGTAAAGTGTTGTAAGGAATTTTCACATCTTCCTAGGCCTATCAGCCACTAATTAACCCTTTTTAAGGCTAATTTTGTCCCCTTAATGTACTTATAGGTCCGATTAAAGTGTGTTTCAGGAAGCAAGGCTAATAAACCTCATTAATCACTATTTTATTCCTGACCACCTCTTGGATTTTCCCAAGTGGACTAGGTCGCCACTTTGGGTGACCTAGTCCTTTTAGGCATAAAATTCAGAATGAAAACAATTTCTTAATGAGAATTTTCCTCCTAAACCCTAAGGTCGGCCTATCATGTGTCATTTTTGAGAAAATTAGGGTTTAGCATGTATAAGTAAGGGTTTTCATCCTCATTTTGACCTCTCCTAGGTTCATTTTCACCTTCACTCTATCTACACAAGTAATCTTGCACTCAAGCTTCCAAAGCAAGCAATCAAGCACAAGGACATCACAAACAATCTCGATTGGAGTTGATTCATGCATGTTGCATAAATATTCAACAAAGGATTTGGTAAGTGTTTACATTGTTTTATCATTCAATCATCCATTCCTTTCATATTATTTCATTTGGATTTGATTATCATCAAAAGGATTTGACTAAGGCAAACCCCTAATCTCTAACCCTAATCCTTGTCTCCTCTTTGCATGTGTGTTTGCAGGTATTTTTATATGCAGGTTTGTCAAGGAGAAAGGTGATTGGAAGGAGTTCTCAACTCATGAAAAGAATTCAAGTCAACAAAGCCCTAGCTCAAGCTTGGAGACCTCTTTCAGCCTATTTTCTGTAAAATCCGAACTAGACAACTTTTGAGATCCAGAGTGCAAACCGAGGGCTCCAATATCCTCTTTTAGATTCCCGAAAACCCAAAAGAGGACTAGCAATGATGACCTAGTCTCTCTGCGCTTTTTTTTTGGGGATTTTCACATTTCTGTGAACCCATTTGATAGAAACTTGTTCTGGCCAACTTTCCTGAAAAAGAGGACTAGGTCGCCCAACTTGGTAGGAATGTCCCTATGAAGATTTTTGACAGATTCCAGAGCATTATGAGACCTCTCACCTATGACTTCCAATACCTAGGTGCACAAGTTCTGTTATTTCCAATTTCCTTTTTGTTTGCAAGCATTTAGGTCAATTTAGCTTAGGTCATTTACTTTACATTGTATGTAGTTTAGATTTAGATTTGCTTCATGTTTCATAGTTAGTTAGATTCATTCTACTACAGAAATTAGCCACACTTTACACACACATATCACAACCTTCATCAATCAATCCATACTTCCTTTGAATGAACCTACCCAAGACCATATCACTAGGTGAAAGAGAGTTATTCCTAAACCAAGTGCTTCTAGGGTGAAAAACCTTAGGAGCCTAGTAAAGGGAATCCTTTTTCCCTTGTTAGTATATGTTTTTGGTGCTTCATTTTGGTGAACCTGACTGTCCAACACTTTGTGATTTTGCATCTTAGGACAAAGTTTGCATTGACTTAGGCATTTGCATTTTTGCATCGTAGGGTTTATAAAATATTGCATTAGTGAAAGCTCATGTTACTTTGCATTTTTGTATATATATTTTCATTGAAAATATCTTAAAATCTACATTTTCACCTTAGGAATACATCATATAGCTTGAAACACATGAAAACCAATCAAAACACTCTAAAAATTTGACAAAAACTCTAACCGAGACTAGTTCGCCATTCTGGGCGACCTAGTCCCTGTTCAGATTTTTAACTACCTACAATAACATTAGAAACCTTATTTTTGTGCTTCCCAGACCTCCTAGTACCATATAATGTAAGTCTGAAAAGTTTTGAGAACATAGGTTTTAAGCTTCTCACTCAAAATCATCATTTTAGGGTAGTCATTTTTGGTATACCTTCATCATTAGATCTGCAAAATGCTTACATTTTTACAAATGTGCTTAACATTGATAAAATTACTTTTTACTTTTTCTTATACAATTTTTACATTCATAAAACTATGTATAAGTTTTCTAAAAGTACTTTTCATTATTTCATATACACTGTTTGCATTCTTAAAACTTAGCATGTACATTGGATATACATGTTCTATATTTCTGCATATACATTATTCATATGGCGGAAACATTGCATGACATGGTTACAAATGCTTTTTATTTTTGTTCAAACAATTTAAGTGTCTTATATATCTAGATATGCTAAGAAACCTTCCATGCCTTCTCCCTATGAGAGTGTTTTAGTGATAGAGAATACAACCTTGGACATTCCGAACAATCATATTAGTTCTTCCCCTAATATCTCTCCTCTTGGTGATGAAAAGATTATGGTGCTAGAGGAACCAATTCATGAGAGTTCTGAGGACCCTAGTTGTTTCTCTCCTCTTACCTCTCTTAACCAACATGATAACACAACCATAAGGGATCAAGACAATAACATTTTTCCTTCTCCTAGTATCTCTCCTAATTGTGAGGAAGATACTTTTCCGTTAGAACACACAATTGATGAAAGTCATGAATCTCTTAGTTTTCCCTCTTCTCCTAAGGAACCCCTTATTCAACAAGATGATTCCACCATTGATCATTACCCTCCTTGTGATGAAGTTCTTTTAGAAGAACCAACCGTTGAATGTGAAGAACATTCAATTTGTAGTTCTCCTGGAAACTCTCCTCCTAAGGAGACCATGATGGTGCAAGACCGTCTGAAACTTGACACATATAATTCAAACCCTAAACCTTCCCTAGGAGAAGATAATCATGTGAAATTAAAATCCACTTCCGTAACTGGTCATGAACACAAAAGCAAGATTGTTGAGGTTATGACTACACAAGTGGGACCTCCTTTAATTGATGAGCCTCCTAAGTCTCCTCCCACTAGTGAGTCACATAAAAAACTAAGAGATATCTTGAAATCCATGATGCAATCTACTCATACCAATGTTTCATAGCCACTAAGTTGTAACTTAGTGACTCAAACATCTAGGAGATCACAGACCACTTCTACGCCATTCCCCTTTTCTCACCTTAGAGTCCCTCGTGTTGAGGACCTTAAAAAGACTCCTGATGATATATATGTATGGGATCTTATTCAACTTTCACCTATAGTCATATTTCTATTTCATGAAATGGCACAAATACAAAAGGAGGAGATTGAATCTTACATAAAATCAAACAATATCAAACCCTCCTCTTGTCCCATGCACGTAGCCCAATTTGACATCACATTCTCTAAACATGAATTACCCTCACTTGAGATTCAAAACAAGAATGATCCCTTGATGAGAAAGGTGATCATTAATTAAACTCTAGTTAGGCACACTCTCATATGCAATGGGGCGTACATTAATCTTTGTAGCATGGACCTCCTCAACAAACTTGGCATGGAAAAAAAGGTCATTCAACTTAATAATGTTCATATTCATGGAATTGACAATATTAATAGGCAACCACTAGGGATGATCAAATTAACTATTAAGGTCAGACCTATAGTGTTGCCTACCACTATTCATATCATACAAGGACCCCTTCCATACAATCTTCTCCTAGGAAGACCATGGATTCGTTCTATGAAAGGAGTCCCATCTACCCTTCACCGTACAATGAAATTTGAATACAATAATAAGATATACACGATTGATGTAGATGCACAAAGCTATGCATCAACTCATTAAAACCTTTCCAACTCCCATACTCCTTTCATTCCTAGATCACAAATTTTACAAGTTGATACTACTCCTTCACCTACAAAAAAAATGTTTCATGATCATTGGGGGTCGTTAGATTCGACACCTCCTTTTAATACAAATTCCACAATCTCACCCTCTTGGTCCAAAGAGTCATATACAAACAGTTCATTTTCTGATACAAGTTCTAATACCAGTTGGGGTCTTACTCCTCCCTTTAAAGGAGAATGTGAAACCTCATGGCCTACACCAAAACCACCCTATGTCTTCTATGCTCTACTTGGTTCTACATCAACAACATTACCCCATGGTGGAGATGGGGGCTATTTAACTCCCATCCCTCATGAAGGAGCAACACATAACACTAAAAAGGATTTGTGTTCTTATACAACAACCAATCCTTCTCCAAAAAACACAACCCCTTCATCTAACTTGGAAGACTATTATGGTATCGACCACCATCTCCTTCCTACACATGGATGCAATGAACACATGATGCAAACTAAAATATCATACTTTTTCAAGAGATATTTAGGGTTACCTTCCTTCTCTCCATTTCCTTCAGCCAATAAACTTCAACCATCTCATGAAACTTGGTGGTCTCCCTTCTATGGGGGCACCTAATTCCTCTCCCTAACACATGTACATTCATCATTTTGGCTCACCTTTGTCTTGCACTAAGTGGGGGCAAGGGGTTCATTAGCCTTTTCCTCATATATCACATGTCGTTATATCTTTTGACTAGACATTAACATCTCATGAACATACAAAGCAAGCTTGAGATGTGGATGACATTTCTTAAGGTTAATTCGCATGTGACATACTATCCTTTCGATAATGTAGCCATGCTTGGAAACATCTCACTTGACATAGGGATTTTCAAGTAGGCTCTCATGTCCTTTTCACATCCTTGCATTTCTCTACTTTAAAGCAATTGCTCACAAAATGGTGTGTAGCAATTACTTTAAAGTGGGGGCATCCACTAGCACTATTTATTTTTGCATTTGCCTTTTCTTGGTTCCTAGAGTAGCCTTATCACTTCATATGATGTTTTTTCTCACTTTGTGGATGACATGGGGTGTAATGTCCTTCATGAAAGTGACCTATCTTAGCATATTACATTCCTCTTAGTGGTCTAATTTGACGCACGACATCCCCTAAGTTATGAATATTCTATCATTTGATTGGTCCTCTCTTGGAGACATTAGACACAATATTCCCTAAGTAAAATACCTCGCATGGACTAAACAAGACTCCTTTGAACATCCCTTTTGCATTATACCTTTTTTTCATTTTTTTTTCATTTTTCACCTTGTATACATGGCCACCTTGCATAATACATCCTTTCCTTTCAAAAAAACAACCTAGATCTAATCCACAACTAGATGGACAAACAGTTGAAGCTTGATCTGAATTTTCACATAACTCCTTGTGTGATTTGTTATACTTATGTTTAGTTTTCCATGGGAGCTTGATCTTGGGCGCTTGATCATCCCTCTTGATCATAAGTCATCTCACCTTACTAGCATAAGTACATTAGATCCTGCTCGACACACATGATTCAACTACTTTAGTGTGAGTTTGAAGTAAGTTCATACTCTCACTAAAGTGGGGGATAAATGTGTCACCAAAAAGTGTATACCTTGGCACTTTTTCACTCATTTTGGCCTTTTCCATTGGATTTTGGCCTTGTTTTACCTTGATTCAGCCTTGCAAGCTTGCAATTCAACAATAACCTAATGGTGTTTTACTAAGTTGTTGTGAAGTGTTGTAACACATTTCCTCACTTTTCTAAGACCCTTTCAACATAATTCGCTTGAACAACACCTTCTTACAACTTTCTAAGCCTTGTGTCAAGGTGTTGTAAATCGTTGTAAGGAATTTTCACATCTTCCTAGGCCTATCATCCACTAATTAACCCTTTTCATTGCTAATTTTGTCCCCTTAATGTACCTTTCGACCCGATTAAAGTGTGTTTCAAGAGGCAAGACTAATAAACCTCATTAATCACTATTTCATTCCCGACCACCACTTGGATTTTCCCAAGTGGACTAGGTCGCCACTTTGGGCGACCTAGTCCTTTTAAGCATAAAATTCAAAATTAAAACAATTTCTTAATGAGAATTTTCCTCCTAAACCCTAAGGTTGGCCTATCATGTGTCATTTTTGAGAAAATTAGGGTTTAGCATGTATAAGTAATGGTTTTCATCCTCATTTTGACCTCTCCTAGGTTCACTTTTCACCTTCACTCTATGTACACAAGTAATCTTGCACTCAAGCTTCCAAAGCAAGCAATCAAGCACAAGGGCATCACAAGCAATCTCCATTGGAGTTGATTCATGCATGTTGCAAAAATCTTCAACAAAGGATTTGGTAAGTGTTTACATTGTTTTATCATTCAATCATCTATTCCTTTCATATTATTTCATTTGGATTTGATTATCATCAAAGGAGTTTGACTAAGGGAAACCCCTAATCTCTAACCCTAATCCTTGTCTCCCCTTTGCATGTGTGTTTCCAAGTGTTTCTATATGCAAGTTTGTCAAGGAGAAAGGTGCTTGGAAGGTGTTCTCAACTCATCAAAAGCATTCAAGTCAACAAAACCCTAGCTCAAGCTTGGAGACCTCTTTCTGCCCATTCTGTAGAATCTGAACCAGACATCTATTGAGATCCAAAGTGTAGACCGAGGGCTCCAATCTCCTCTTTCAGATTCCTAAATACCCAAAAGAGGACTAGGTCACCCATAATGGTGACCTAGTCCCTTTGCGCTTGTTTTTTGGGGATTTTCACATTTTTGGGTACCCATTTGATAGAAACCTATTCTAGCCAACTTTCTTGAAAAGAGGACTAGGTCATCCAACTTGGCAGGAATGTCCCTATGAAGATTTTTGATAGATTCCAGAGCATTCCGAGACTCCTCACCTGCAAATTCCAATACCCAGGTGCACAAGTTCTATTATTTCTAGTTTCCTTTCCGTTTGCAAGCATTTAGGTCATTTACTTTACATTGTATGTACTTTAGATTTACATTTGCTTCATGTTTCATAGTTAGTTAGATTCATTCTACTATAACACGTAGCCACACTTTACACACACATCACAACCTTCATCAATCAATCTATCCTTCCTTTGAATGAACCTACCCAAGACCATATCACTAGGTGAAAGAGAGTTATTCCTAAACCAAGTGCTTCTAGGGTGAAAAACCCTAGGAGCCTATTAAAGGGAATCCTCTTTCACTTTTTAGTATATTTTTTTGGTGGTTCAATTTTTCCAAGGACATTCCTTGCATTTGTGCAGTAAGAACCACATTCTCCATTTTGGGTGAGGCATATGTATAACCTCCTAAATTTGGTGCCACACCCTGGCTGCACTATTCTGCCACCTTCTACTGTAAGTTAGAGCACAAAAAGTTTTGAGGAATATGCACATCACCACAAGGGAAGCACCAAGGATTGATATCTTCGGCGAGGTTGTTCTACCCTACGATCAGTTCTCTGCTTGTACTTGGTTGAGCAGCTCCAAGCAAAGTAGGTACTGGCACTATTTGGTTAGTCATCTGAGCTTACGAATTTGTGCATGTGGCTCCTTGATATTGATTCTATTGGTAGGAAGGTCTTTCACCTTGATAATTTTGGTAGGCTGGTCTTGAAGGAGCGGCTTGGTTGCACTTGATAGTAGTTACTTCATTTTCTAGGTTCCACAAAAATTCTTATGTCACTCATCTCGTCCTTTGAAGAGTCGGATGTAGAAGCAACATTTTGTGGCACACTTGGATATGTGTACATTGACGAAGGAGGTGTAGGTGCACTGGTAGATGGTGTAGACATGCAAATTTAACACTATCAATTAACATAATTGATTAGTCATATTTCACCCAGCAATTAAATAAATCAAGTTACCTGATTAATCTCCTAAGGTCTATTAATTTAATTAAATCACCAATATTTAAATAAATGATCAATATTCATTTCCTCTCATTTGATTTAAAAGAAATATAAAAATTTAAATCAAATGTCATGTCACCTAACCTTTTGTTAGATTAATCAAATCATGATTAGTTTAATCCTAATTACATGAATCCTCTAGATTCATCCACTTGCACAATAAATCACTTATTTGATTTATTAAAACACTTATTTTCCCTCATTAACTCTCATGTTTGACTTTTTGGACAAACATAATTCCCCCCAAAAACCGTCAACCACATGCATTTATGGCCATTTTCAAATTTGAATGTGCACATTGGCCAAAAATTGCACAAGCATGGGCCAATCCCATTATGACAAGTGGCTCTCTCCTATTGGATGGGATTTAGTCCCACATTGCCTAATCTTGGCTTCTCCTCTCTCAACTTCTCTTGTAAATGCAATGCATTTTCTCTCATTTTGACAATCGACAATCTACAATCTACAATTTGAGCACTATCATTATAGGCAACTTGAGTTCATGAGCATCTCATTGTCTATCATCTCATCATCTTGGCAATCTTGCTTATCAAGATTTGGGAAAGAGCTCTTTTACATATTCAAGGAGCACCAATCCACCATAGAATAGATGCATTTCATGTCTTCTTTACATGTTTGATTTGGTTTTTATCATTTGTTTTGAAGAATTTCATGTTATTCTATGACGATGTTAGAATTATGCTAACCATTTGCAGATTTTGATGTCCACAGATGGAATCTCCTGGGCGAGAGAAGATACTTTGGGAAATATAGGCATGATGGGCCGAGGCAGCAACTTCCCGACATCAATCAGATTGTTCTCTTCCTTGACTGCTATGTTGTATGCATCTGGTAGTGTGGTTTCATCGAGCGACTGGATCATCATCAAGATATCAGCGTTGATGGATTTCAAGTAGAACATGAATGCCAACTTAGTCGATGGACGGATAGCAGTCTGGATTCTCTGCCAAGTTGTATGAAATCAGGTGTTGAAGTTAGTCATGGCTTCATATGGGGGCCACTTTATTGTTGCCAACAGATGATATAGCGAAGACCTGTCTCCATCATTCGAGAATATTTCATAGAAAGGATCTCTGAGTTGATCCCAAGTACCGATAGTGTTAGCCGATAGAGTGCGGTACAAGTCTAATGCTTTCCCTTTGAGGGAGGCTACGAGAGACCTTAGAATTATGTTTTGATCTATAACTCTGTGCACTAAGCACATTTCCACTACATCTTGACAATGTTTGAATGGTGTTCTTGAGCCATCTCCAATAAATTTAGGTATAGCATTAGAGCAGAGACTAGGACAGGGGCCGAAATGGTAGGTGCAACTGGGGCTACAAGGGGACTTCTAGCATCCCAACCTACATAATTAATTTTTTTAATTTGCAACATGGTTGGTGGAGGGATCAAAAAGTTCACTGGATGAGTTTGGGTTCGTACTATTACTAGTGGAGGCACTAACAAGTCAGGATTATTCGCTATTTGAGACCTATTAATAGGTCACTGGCTCATACACCCTCTTTTGATTTAGGTACATTTAATCTATCCCATCAGGCATGCGAGAAAAAATAAACTATTGATGCCAAAAATTGATAAGGTAACAACTTTTATGGGAAACTTAGTTAAAGAGGGGACCTATTGTACTAAATTGAGTGACCTTCGGGTTTTTAAAGAAGCTAGCTTCTTCTGTAATTTGGGGGGGTTGGAAAAGGGGTAGAAAGAAATGAATATAAAATAAATCTAATCTAAGGAGATGTGCCAAGAAGTAGATATGGGCACGATAAACCTATCTTTGAGATATGATTTAAGGGTCGTTCAACAATCTGCTATGTCTCAGAACAACAAAAATCAAAATGGAAATTTGAACAACTTATTCAATGACATAAAATAACTTCCACACATCTACTGAAAAGAAGAGTCAGAGACATGGTGTTAATTAGTTAGCTTATATTGAAATTATAGAAGCCTGCAAACAAATTACTCAATACAACAATGGCATAGTATACAGCTTTATCAAATAGTTAAGAAAAAAAAAGGTCGAATAATGGCATAGTCTAGAAATCTTATGCAATAATCTAAAATAATACAAAGGCCTAGTGTCTTAACATAATTTTCTTTGTCAATTCCAAACCCTTGCTTCTAGAGAAGAAGTAGTATTTATACCCAAAAACCCACCGCCTAGAGAGCCAATAACAAAAAAGATTCCCCGATCATGAGCAATGATGCATAAAGCAATGATTTCCCCCGACTGTTACACTGGAAAAAGATTTGAGCCATGAACGTGGTCGCCCTCAAGCTAGATGCATCCCCTACAAATGATGGTAGTGGTCCCAACAGAAAAAAGCACTAACACGCGTCGCTCACTCCCAATGGCAGTTGGAAAATGTGGTAGCTCTAGTGAGGTTGTTGCTTGCTTGGGAGTGACACAACGAAGCCCTTAGAAGATCCATGTGGTGATAGGTCGGGGCCATTGGTTCATTACTTCCTCCTTGCAATGAAAATTTGTGCGGTGAGGACACATGGACGTCTTCCTTACAAATGGTGCCACTGGTGGGGGCCGCCAAGGAATGTATGTGGACTGATGCTATGTGGCATGTAGTTGGAGCCCGATAGGGAAGTGAAAGGAAGGAGCCCAAGAGGCGTGGCGAGAGCCGTTAGAGGAGTGAAGGAAGAAAACTATGTGAAGAGTGGTCGACAGACACATGGCAGCATTCAGATGAAGCTTTTGCAAAAGGAGGCTGATGATATTTTTAATGGTTGAGGTGAGGGATGGTACATAGAAAAAATAAAAATAACCCGAAGGGAGCTTAGTGAAATTTATATTCGCATGTAATATTTCTCCCCATTTTTTGGTGTGAGTGTTGTGTTTATGGTCCATGTGACCATCTCCTAGCATAATGGGAGTGGATTATTTGATTCCAGAGGTCATGTGGCATAGTAACCATCATTAGGGACCTAAGGTTCATGGATTAAGGAATGCCATGGTATCATGTAATCTCAAGTTAAATTCATGTATTTGGATGTTGTTTATTCATATATAGATTGTAATATTGTTATTAATGAACCTCTCTTTGAGATGGGTTGAACTTTTGTTAATAGAAAAATGTATTGGCTTATTTACGCGTTTAAAAGTGTTGGAATCAAGCATGATCACATTATGATCTTCAATATTACAATGCGTAAGGATAAAATAAACTTATGAATTTTTAAATTGTTGCTTAAAATGAATTTAGAGGTCACATTTCATAGTTGGCCAGCTTGGTGTTGTATGAGGGCGGCATAGTTAGCTTAGGAGTCCCCACCCATAATGATTCTAAGTGTGTTGGATTGACATTTTCATTAGTGAGGTATCTTGGTATCATATTGGTAGGACCGAAAAATCTAGATTTTAGATGTGTATTAGGGTGTCTTAGTTTTGTGTTGGGATAGCCTTGTTCCCATCCAAAAAATAGAATGTAAACCATCTTAACCATGGATAAAAGGTTATTTTTAAAGCATAATTCCATTTTGAAGTAATTTTTATTTATTTTATGTTTCTTTTCCCTATAATTTTTTCATAGGAACCCTCAAAATCCTAGTCATGTTTCTCTATTTCAAGGCTTGATCTTTCCTTGTGTTTTTGGGACTTTGTTTGGGAATTTTTTTAAAAAGATTTTTTTACCATAGTCCTAGGGTCCTAGTAGTTCTTTGAATTATTTATCAAGTGTCATCATTGAGGAATTGTGTCATATCCTACATTGTTTTGCATGCAACCTTCCAAAAGGACTAGTTTATCAACCAAAGATTGTGAGATATCATTCTTCTAGTCTTGAGAAGACTTAGGAAGGTCATAATCCTTCTTGATTGGCCATGATGGTTTCATCAATAATACTCATATTTCATGGGATTTTTTGTAGTGTCTTTCCATGTTTCATGTCACCTTCTGGCAATATTTCTTGGGAAGCATGCGGTTTTTTGGATGTGACTTGTCATTGGACTGCTTGAGGTAAGTTGTACCTCTTGGTTAGAAAATATCTTGTGAAGGGTATCCCCTATGTTTAGAGTGGTTTAGTGTGTTTATATGTGGATTAGAGGTTGACGAATACCTCATCTTATCCTAGTGTGGTGTTACGAGAGAACAAGATTGTGGTTTAGAAACCGATCATCATGTAGGTTTTATCCTCTCTCTCTTCTATTTTCTCATTGTGGTGGATTTATCCATATAAGCATCCAAACATTCACATAAAATGTGGCATCACAATGATGGAATAAGCATAGATCCACAAAATTATAGCTAAAAATAAGAGTAAACTACAATCAAATAGGAAAACAAAATTTTCCAAGTTCTTATAACATATGAAACATATCAGCTCGACAACTAAAAAAAATGTTACTTTCTTATCTTCCAATTCTTTTATGTTACCAAGGGCTAAAGCCAGGAATCCAATATAAGCACTCCATTCTATAGTCAAAATTGAAGGTGTTTATCCATGTGACCAAGATATCTCTACCCATCCAACATGAACACCTTCTCACTACACATGACCACAAGGTAAAGGAATAAAACCACTAAATAAGAGGATACAAACATATTTTAAAACATGAACTCCAAGTTACCAAACATAACCAACTCCATAAAGATCCATAATCATAAGCTTCTAATGCCCAACATAGATCACATCGACAATATCCATGGCTTATGATATCACAAATTTGAAAAAAAAAGTTAACTCATAGAGAAAGCCTTCCAACAACCTCCAATTCCTTCTAACAAATTCCCTCAAGCTTTACAAGATAAGATATCAAAAAGAAGGAATATCCAGAACCTAGTTAACCATCAACTCTGATACCAAATGATGAGAAATAAACATGTTCAATACCAATTTTTGATAAATTAAATCTTCGTCCAAATATGATTTCAAAAATTGAGATTGAAGGCTTGGATTGCAACAACATGAAAATATGAAACTTATATGAAAATTTGAAAATTAAGTTGTCTTAATATGGAACTAACATGATTGGAACCATCTTATTTATGATTTCAAACATCAGCCAACATAACATGTTTATTAAAACTACCTTATGTGAACTTATAATAGAAATATATAAATAATAACATCACCATAAGATAGTAACAATGAGGCAGAAATATGCAACACAAGAGCATCACACAACACGTGATTTACATGGAGAAACCCTTGGAAGAAGAAACTCTACCAAGAAGAGAGGCCAAGTGTGCATTATCTTTAAAATTATAATATTATAATACATTTACTTCCATTCTCCCCTTTTCCTCCACCATGGTAGAACTTGTGCACCTATGAAAAACCTCCTCATGCCTCAACTTTTCCTTATTCCTACAATGAAAATATACATTCTATAGTTACTCATCCTTTCTATATCCAAGAGGTTGAATTTATAGACTTGTGAAGGAATCTAATGCACCAAACATCGCTCCCAAAGATGACCCTTCATTTCCAACATCCCCAACCCTTAGAATATCTTCTCAGAATGTGAAAGGACACCAATTTTGGCTCTAATACTTTCCCTCCAAATTGGACACCCAAACATGGAAGATAAACATTACATTAAAAGCAATAAATGATGGAAAACCAAGAGGTGCCTCTTGCCTCATTCCACTCCCACTTGGAGAATACCAATAGTCATGCATTTGTCCTTTCCTTAGATTTTGTTATGCTATTTTAGGGATCCAAATGTGGGGAAAATAATATTAAATATTTATATCCATTGTAAGTCACCTTTATTGTTACTAGTGGACCCATCACCCCTTATGATTATATTACAAACAATGGTGAAAATTAATATTACAAAATATTTTTCCAATAAACCTTATGTTCCTAAAGACACTTTCCAAGGATGTTGAAACCATGACATAGAATTTACAAGATGGATGAAATCTTTTAATCCTAACAAGAGAGACTATACCTAATCCCCCACCTGCTACCTCCAACATCTATTATCTATCTCTCTATATGTATCTCTTAGTAGTCACATGTGACACTTGTGACTCTTCCTACTATCATTGAGCTATCTATGTGTCTTGTTAGGTCTCTTCCTATTGGTTTTGAGCTATCTCGACATCTCTCTCGAAGGTCCTCTGTGTAAGCTAAATATAGAGGTTTTCCTCTCCATCCTATAACCATCCCTCTCCCTATAGGATTGGTCTTGCTCTGACAATGCAACTTTTAGCCTTACCCCCATGTTCTCGTCATCACCTCATCTCCTTGCATTTCATCCTTTCTCCTTAATACCTCCTCCACATCCCTCCAACATCACATTCTCTCTCCCCCATCCATCATCACCGCCTATCTCTCCCTGAACTATTCCTTGTTGGCCAACCATATCTCCCAACATTGGTCTATGTCCACCACCCCCATCTCCACCACCTTCACCTCCATATCCACCTCCCTTCACCCATTGCTTCAATTTTTGATCTCTAGCTAGCTTGGTGCTTCACCTCCCTCTCCCCACTTCACCACCATCTAGGTGTGTCAATATAAAGAGTTGGAAGGATTCCCACCAAAGATCATAGTCTGGGGATGTACTTACATCCCTAAATTCCAATGTAGTTGTCCATGCCCATGTTGAATGAGTGGAAGTAACTAAAACTAATCCATAGCTATCTAGGAACTATCATAGCTCCCCTATCACCAATCTCTCAATTTGTGCAAGAAAATATAGCTAAGTTGATTGGTGTACCCTACACCTCTTAGAACTGGACACTAACTAACTCAAGAAAATATCTCTCAATAATATAGGGAGTGCACTTAATCAACCATGTAGTTTATCTATAGTAGACTAGATGGCTTTTGTCATCGTCCTAAGCCTTACATAAGATTCATGGCCTCTTAATGAACTAATATATATCACCTATACATCTCCTCTAATAGTCTAAGTCACCCAAATGACAACTTTTCAATGTTGCATCATAAGCATACACATAAGGAAGCCCACTATGGTGAGGTCCATATCCCAGAGGATGAGTAACTATGATATGCTCCAACACCCAAACATGGAGCAAAGTGACTCTGCAAGATAAATTAGAACCATGTCATTACACCAATTGATGCATATCAAGACATAAATGGGCTAGAACACATGGCCATCATGCAAATACAACACCATCTACAAGCATCATCTCCAGGATGTGTCCCCAACCAATAGAATATCCCCAAGATCTTTGATCAGGGACAAGTACACCACTAATAAACCTAGATAGAACTAGTAGATCATTAAATCTCTCCATATCTCTCTTTGAGTTCATCTCTCCATCCTTGATGACGAGATCATCATTCAAAAATATCCTCTCTAATGCCTCCTCACTAGTGTCACTATCATATATAACTTGGGCATTGTGAATGGGGATCCTCAAGATCCTCCAAAAATCCTCCAAGGTGATGGTCAACTCTCTAGTAGGTAAGATAAATTCCAACCTCTCAGTATGCCACCTCTTCATGTGAGGGCACTCATCATCACCTTGTGCACTCTGATATTAGACATGCATACAATATGCCATAAATCGATTGCTACAAGAAATGACTTGTCCAACTCTCCCAAGCCCTCAATTTGCTACAGTGCCATAGGATGTCGCTCTCTCCACACAATCAGCTCTAAAAAATCATACAAATTACATAGCACACCCAATGTCAATCTATCAAAAACTATGAAAGAAACCTAAGATCACTAGCTCTATTATCAAATGCACCATTTTAGAGTCAAATGTGACCTATTTTTCAATTGTGCAACTTTGGCATCAAATGTGCCACTTTTTATGTAAACCCATCCTAAGCATATGTGAACCACTTTTGCAAAATTGACTCACTAGTATCAATTGCACTAATTTAGTATCAATTATGTCATCTCACATTTTAAATATGACATAGCAGGTTTTTGATGCGCCATTTTGTACATTGTTGCTTTTGATTCTCTACCTTTATATAGTAATAAATGCACTTTATTTACACATAAGGACTTAGGGGTTAGATATGTACTTCTTGTGGTGCTCTGATTGGCCTCTAGTGTTATTAGACTTTCTCTACTCAATGCAATTCTCTCAAAATCTCGACCATCTTGCAACAACTCTACCCTCTAGACTCTCTAAGGGCTCTTGATCTCTCTAACATTAATTGTGAAAATAAATTAAAAAATGACGCCCCAAGGCCTATATATAGGAAACCGAACACTATATTCCCCCCAATCGACCCATCCTCATCCCATTTTCATCAAACCTTACCTTTTGTGACTCGTTCCTTCACCAACCTAAACCCAATTTTCATCCTCATTTTCATTAAACAAATCCCATTTACTTGTCATGAGATCGACAGAAAAAACATTATTTTGTTCAATATCTCGAGGGGACAACTACCATCCAAACATCATTCCTTGGTCCACCAAGTTACACTAGGGCATCTTATCACCAAATTTTTTTCTATCAACATGTCTTTAAAAAAATGCAACATGGCGCATTGTCTCAAAGAGGGGCAAATGTAGACACCAAAAAATATCTAACACATTCTTCTAAATTCATTATTTACAATCATCATCAATAATCACCCTTCATCATTATTAATTAAATAATTTTTAAATTACTTGACTAAACTAACCTATTTGCCACTTTAATTAAATAATTTTATGGCCCTAATCGGGGCCACCCTACTTCCTATCATTCTCTATGATATCATTATTTACCTTTTAATATGTTGTCACATGATTATATTCTTTTATTCTTATATGTATATGGAGATTTTCTAGCTTACATTAGTTTCCATATCTTTACTCCTTTGCTATAAATTTATTGATCTTTTAACATGCAAAAAATTGGAGGGGGAATATAAGGTCACTAGTATTCCTTTCATGAGTTTGGTTAAAGTGAATATGTCATGATCACTTCAATTTTAGATGGTACCATTTTTATTTTTTTGATTAAAATAAAAGTAAGGAAGGGCCTTGATCCCTTTACAAGCAAGTTCTGAATGGACCTGAAAACCCTAACAAGCAGGTTTTAATGGAACCCAAAACCCCCACAACATGAAACACTACTAAAGACAAACAACATCCCACCAACAACATAAAAACTATACAACAAAGGCAAATCCAAATCTAGGTGAAACAACAAGCACTAGCCATCAACTAGATCAAAATATTACATGTGCTTCCAAGATTACAAATACTAGAAAGTATCACCATCACTGATCTCAATCCCCACCTCCACAGAAGAGAGCTGAACTTTAAAGAAAAGAGGCAACAATAGCTCCCTAATAACAAGACCCAAGACCCAACAACCTCCTATCAGCAAAGAACAAGGCACATAACTCTCCTTATTAATCCACCTCAATAGGAGAATAGGAAGTAGAACCATAGACCTATCAACATTCTCTAAATTCACCTTAATAGGAGACAAGAGAATAAACCCAGGTCAACAAAAAAAGTGCAACAAAAGCTCCCTTATGCCTTTGCTAAACTACTCCAACAAAATAGTTATCCACCTCAATAGGATAAATACAACCTCTATAGGAGATGTTGGAGAGAAGAACAACATAAGTAAACGCCCAACCACATGCAAGAACACTCTCCACCTCTACAGTTGACATCTCCAAATCAAATGGAGCACTCTCCACCTCTATAAGAGAGATCTCCCCCTCAAAAATGAACTATGTGACAAGGAAGAGGGTAAACCACACAACAAATATGGCAACAACAACTCCCTTTAGAAGAAAGAACATCTGGGTCTTTAATAAAAAACTAAAGCACAACCTAACTAACAACACCAAATCAGAAAAAAAGGTAGCACCCACTCCCTTAGATAACCTTAGCAAGGGAACCAAAAACCTAGACTCCTCCAAGCACCAACACCTAAAACAGAAGGAATCAAACCCTAACCACTTCAAAAGCATCATAGACCAAAAGGGGAAAACATTAAGCACGGAAGCTTGGACTTTTCAATCATCCACCAATAATAACTAGGTCTTTAGAAGAGGCCCAACCAGCAACCAAAATAGCGCCAGGGAATAACCATTTCTACCATCAACATCAAAGGAGAGAACAGTAGCACTCACCAAAAGGGCACTCAAACACTAGGCCACCAGCGAAAAAAAACGAGAGGAAATCAGGGTCACTCTCACCCTATCCCAAAGGTCTTCAAATACAGCCCCAACAGGAGCCAGAACAACCACTGCCTTAGAAAAAGTAGCCCAAAAAATCACAAAACCCCAAACCACCAGGCCCAGGAGAGCAGAACAATGGCCATATATGCTGCAGAAGAGATAACACTCAAGCAAACCATACTTGAAGGCACTAGAGCGAAATTCTAGCATCCGAGAAACAGGGTAGAAACCCTGCCGCTACCAAACAAAGAGCACCAAATGTTTCAACAGGAAGCCATCCGAGGGATGGAGGGAGAAAAACTCGCATAAAAAATCCACTATCACCACACATGTAGCAAACCTGAAGCAGCAATGAAAGCAAAACACCTCCAAAGGAGCCCAGGCACTGGAGGAAGAATAACACCCACCAACGCAAAACCATCAGCCACCAATCTCACGGAAAAAGATAGAGTCCTTACAACATAAGCCAGAGCAAAAGACCTCAGAAGGTCTCGAGACACCAATGAAAAACTAGGAAGTAATTTTGGTCAAAATTACATACCTTGTTTCATTCCATTTTGTTTTGGTCTTACTTTGACCTAGTTATCCTTTACAGAATGAAGAATGAAAAATGTACAAGTGGCAATGATAAATTGAGCCTTGCTTTGTCTTACTTGTACTCACTAATAATGATCAATCCTAATCCTTATTTTATTCATTTCACACTTAGATTCAAATCTATAATCAACCCAAGTCAATTGCATGATTAAGGAAATAGAACCTTGAACATTTAAAATTATTATTATTATTTTGTTCAACAACCCTCTTCCTAAATGTAATTTTTTTTGATTTTCTATACAAAATGATTCATTTTTGTTGTTTTTGTTTAAAGAACAACTATAAATAATATAAGATCAACTATAAATCATCTAAGAGCCTCATATAATTCATATTCAAGCATTCACAAAGAGTTAGTATTACACCACCAACTTGCATCATCTCAATCATACTACATAATTGTCTTCTATCTTTGATCATTTTTAAAAGTTAAATTATTATCCTCGAGATTTAATAAAAAGAAAACTAATCCTTCCCTAACAAACTTCTTATAGATATTTGTCACCATAATCAATTTATTATTGGAAGTCTGGATACCTAAGTGAGTTTCTTTTTATCAATGTAAAAAGCTTGTGATATTGGTTTATTTTCTAAATCAAATTTTACTTCTATACATAGAATTTAAATACATACTTGTGATGATATCTATTTCATTCTACACTCACACTCATATGTCATTATCAATAAATGGCTGCCTTTTTTAAAACAGTATACTAACTCCAGCTTTAGCCAAACTCTTTTGTAAGCTAACAATTCTACTGAGATGCTTTTGAAACTGGCAGGACCATTTCAAAACTAGTCCACAGTATTCTGAAGAAGTTGATAGAATAACTCGTATGAACTGCTTTTAGGGGATGTTACAATTTTTTTGTGCCACAAAATTTGAAAGCAGAAAATGGGAAGAAAGTTGTAAAACAGTTTAGAATATGTTTGGAAATAAGTTACATCAGGATGAAAGGTGGATTGGTTCTAAAGTATTTAGTGGTTCATTGATAGAACATTGTAATAGTAAATGAAAGGTCTGAGGTTTAAATTTTAATTGATTAACGGAAAACTCAACATGATATCAGAATCAAATCAGACTACGAGCCCCAAACATTATATAGAGTGGTATAAAGAGATTATTGAAAATAAGTCACATCGGAAATAAAGATATATTGATCCTAAAAACAGTAACTCAATAATAGAACATTCCAGCAGTAAATAAAAGGTCTTAGATTTGAATCTAACTGATCCATGAAAAGCTCAAAACATGCGAGTGGCTTAAGCGGGGAAAGAATTGGGAGTTAGTGTGGACTATGGGCTGAAGAAGGAAAGGTACCCGAAAACACTGGACATAAACGCATACCATCTTTGGCAGCTTTCTGTAAAACCACCTCAGTCATAGTCCTGAGAGAGGTGGCAGTAGACAGTCTTCAGTGTCTCCTTGCTTATGATAAAGCTGGTACATCAACTCTACTACCACCTTCATGTAGAACGGTCTTGCCTAGAAATTTTCACTCTTTGCTCTCATAATCACCCCTCCAGGTGGGCTATCTAACACACTGAAATAAAACCCATCACTGTATTTCCCAACAAGAGAGACACAACCCATCTTAAACTTCTATGCTGTCTTGACACAGACGTAACAAAATCAAAGCAACTATTTAGGTGTTACAGAGAAGAATTACTCGAGTCATAAACATTGAAATGGGTAATGTATATATACATCAATCGGAAAAGCAAGCAGAAGTGCTAAAGAGGATCTGATTCGAGGGTCAGCGAAGGATGAAGGAAGCTCTGGAAATTATTGTGTATTTACTACAGTAGGAGATGCTCTCTTATCTTTTTTTCCTTCTTGTTTCTCCAACATCGAAGTTTTGATAGGATTTACTGGGAGAGGAGCACCGAATATTTCTTTTTTCCTTTCATTGCACTGATAGGATATGTTCTATTAATTTATATCTAATGGGGTGATCGAATCTTTTTTCTCTTTAATTCTTTGTGGAAAAAACCGCCGACAGAAGAGATCACTGGGGTCTTTCGAATTTACTTTTGAGTAAAAATAATGCATGATTTGAGAAGGCAACACGCTGTCCTTGCTTTCTTGAAAACCTAAAAGGAGATTTCGAGGGCCCGAAGCTTCTGAAACCCTAGCTTAATTAGAAGAAAAATGGAAACAAAGGATTTGGAAATCCGTTTTTTTCCGATTCCTTAAACAAAAGGATAAAATAGAACACATGAGACCAATTCAAATATCAATGATCTATTATGCTCAGATGCTGAAAGCATTTAGGAAACTTTTTTGTCTAATTTCCAGTAGCCTTCTGCAAATAATTTTAAGATTGCTTTTTTTAAGGAGTAAACAAAGGATGCCATGGGTAAATCCATCTTAACGGAAGCTGATAAGTAGCAACAATAGTTTCTTGATAGACTCAAAGAGTAAGATTAAATATTAATCAATTTCTCATTAAAATAATTCCTTAAGGTAAAAAGACTAATATAGTCTTGGGATGGTGGCCCGTTATGCTCCTTAATATCATATATAAGATTATAGGCAATGCTATAACAAGGATATTTAGATCTTGACAAAAAAAGAAGTGGTTCTTAAGCTAGAAGATTTATTCTAATAACCTTTTGTTAGCTTGGGAGGTGGTAGAATAGACTCAACAATCAACACAAACTAATCTCTTTGTGAAACTAGAACTTGATAAATCTTATGATCAAATGAGATGTCAATTGATTGTGAGAATGCTTTTAAGTGGCCTGTATTTGGCCAAACAATTATTCCACATGTTCAACTCTTGTTCAAGAATGTTAATGCTTATTTGATCAGCAATGGGGTCTTATCAAATGCATTCCATGTTCAAATATTTATCAATACAATTTTATATTAGCCTCATATCTTAATTTTATATTAGCCTCACATCTTCATTTTCTCACCGTTGATGTATTTACTTATCTCCTCTAACATGTGCATCATTAAAGTCATGTTTATGGGATTTATCTACAAGACAATGATATATTATATAACTCATATTGTGCTTATGGTAGCATGTTTTTCTTATAGGATTTAATCAAACAAATTACCAATAATCTTACTATCCTACAAATTTATTGTGTTTCCTAATGTTCCTAGTTGTTTATGATAAAATATTGTACTTGATGACCTACTTTAATATACCACTATGTGGATTCCCATAAAATGGAAATTAACTAAACATGGTTCTATCTCAAAATATCTGGTATCCCCTTTAATTTTTCACTATAACCAAAGGATATATGGAAATGGTTCCTTAAGAATCTAAAACTCAAACTATTATTGGACATGAAAATTTCCCTAAATGCCTACTAGAATTTGAGTTACCAACAAAATTATCTTTGCTAGTCATGTTTACATCTCTTCTTTTAGGTTAATATCAAAAGCTCACTAGGGGAGAGGACCCAGTAGTTGTGCACCCTAACTTCATGCTTCTCAAAATCCTACGTGGAAATTTCAAATCACTTCAATTTTTTTACAGCAGCTTACATGGCAAGTCCCCTACTTATAACTTTCATTTCAAGGCCACATCATCAAATACGATGCCACATCAGCATGCTTTTAGTCAAGGTGTTCAAAATGGCCCCCAAAAAAGTGCTACCAATACTTGTGTATTCACATCATGAGTAGTTGAGTGCTAATGTGGCATCACATGATTGGTTGCTTTTTAGATCAAAGGGATACATTTTGTTTAAGCTAGGGTACTTATGTCACAACTATTGGGCATTATATAAACAACTACTATCACAACTATTAGGCATTATATTAACAACTACTATCACAACTATTGAAACATGCTCAACTACTGGGTCCTCTCCCCTATCTTCAATTTACAAAATATATCAGAAGTTTGTTGTGGTAAAAGTGGGGTAAGAAAGAATGGATATATAATTGTTCTTGGAATAGTTTATTCATCCAAAAAGCTGGTCGTCTAGGTACCACTGATCCATATATATACAAGGATTTTTTCTTACACTGAAAATGGATTATTAGAGCATCATAAATGATAGTCTCGTACAATTAAATTCTCCATTTTCAAATATATAAATCTACAATTAAATTCTCTAGTTTCAAATATATAAATCTAAATGTACTTATTATTTTCCATCTATTTGATTGCAAGAGAAAATTTTGTTCGCTATCTATTTAGGTAAAAACACAAAGTTGTGTCACACTTTCAGCCAGCTTATTAACACAACTGAATTTAAGTATTTTTGACTAAAAATCAATTTAGCTCAAACATATAATCTAGTAAGATTCATTCTAGCTAAGTTAGATACTTCCACAACTTTTTCAACTAAAATTGTTGGCTATAAATATATGGAGCACCACTTTGAGTCTAATTTACCAAAGAAATAAAATTATTTGAAAAAATTGAAGCTTCAATAACTCCTAATAATGTCAGAAGTGTGCTAAAGTTGGCCACCTTATCTCTGACTACAAATCATCTTTCAATCGAGGGCCTAAGGTGGATAGTACCTTGGAGAATCCTCGGCCTCTTGTGGAGAAGGCCCCTCTGGTTAATTCTTCGATTACTTTACCTTCTTATGGTGACCCACCAACTGGCCTAGTTGATCCTAGAGTGATCCTAGCGACTCTAACATTAAATGAGACTATTGTTAAACCCCAAGATGTCTAGTTGGCCCTTGGCTTTGGTTCAAGTATTGTTGTTGATCCATTGCTAGATGTGGGGTCTACTGGGACAAGTGAAACAATGGGTGAGGAAGGTGAGATATGGGAAGAGGAGAGCATTGGAGTTGTTGATGAATCTATAGTGAATACAGAGGGATTGATGCTAGAGAAAACTACAGAAGAAGAGATCTGGACAACTCCAAAGAAAAATGGGAGGAAAAAGAAGGCAGATGTGGGAGGAGATTCTAAACTAGGCAGACCCAGCTAGAGAAACACCAGGCCAAGAGAAACTACAAATGAGATTGCTCTGGGTAAACAGAGGACATTGGACGTGTCCTCTAAGAAAGGTTAGAAATGAAATTTATGTCATGGAATGTTTGTGGGCTTAACATCTCCCACAAACAACTTGCTTTGAAGAACTATGTCTTGGAACATAAGATTGATGTGTGCCTACTATAAGAAACCAAAATGAAAAAGATTTTTTTTTATAAGATTGCTAAATTTATTTGGCAAGGTGCATCCTACTTCTATAGTGATGTTGATGGAGCTTTGGGCGGTTTGGCAGTGCTTTGGAACCACTCTAGATTTTTGGGCTCAAAAATTTTTCAGTGCAAAAATTGTGTGGGGGCCTCCTTTTCCTACCTGGGTGTATCTTGTTCTATAATCAATGTGTATGCTGCTAACCAGAGGAACGCTAGGAGTACCTTGTGGCAAGATCTTGTTGTTAAAATTAATTACAATAAGGGAACCCGTTGGTTTGTGGCTAGGAATTTAAACTCTCCTCTCTACCCTTCAGAGAAAAGTGGTGGTTTGGTGGATTACTTTGATAGCATGTCTGACCTAGCAAAATTTTGGAACTCTTCAAGGTTGATTGATATTGATCTTATGCGCCATAAATTTACTTGGTCTAATAGATGCTTTGGCGAAAATATGATTCAGGTCCGGTTTGACCGATTTCTCTGCTCCTCCCACTGGACTAACATTTTAAATGCCAATCTAAAAGCCCTACCCAGAACAGTGTTTGATCACAATCCTCTATTGCTGACCTCTAATGTTTAGCCTGTTGTGGGTCCTATCCCATTTCGTTTAGAGATAATATGGAAATCCCACCCTGACTTCAAAAATAAAATTGTTGAATGGTGAAACATCCATGTTCGTGGCTCCCCCATGTTCAGGATCTTCTTCAAACTCAAACATATTAAAAACATGGTAAAAGGCTAGAGCAAGAGTGTGGTTGGTGACGTGTTTCAAAATTTAAAAAAAAAATGAGGGGGAATTGAGAAGGTTTACAAAAGAAAATAGAGGAGGGGGATGATACTCAACAGACTCACAACTAGGAAATGGAAACTAGGAAGGATTGGGAACGAATCCTCAAAAAAGAGGAAATCTTTTGGAAGCAGAAATCCAGAGTCCAATGGCTGAAAGAGGGCGACAGGAACACTTCCTTCTTTCATGTGTCTGCCATCAAGCATAGGAAAAGAAATCAAATTTCGAAACTGGTTGATACTACTGGTGAGGTGACATCGTCTCCTACCCAAATCTACCTTCTAGCTGCCAATTACTTTAAGGAGGACTACTCGGCCCCGGTTGAGGCACTCAACCCAACTATGGACAATCTACTACTTAACCACCTTCTGACTATCATCACCTAGGAACATAATTTGGGGATTCTCAGTGTTGTTACTCTGGAAGAGGTTTGTCTAGCTACCTTTAGTATGGGGGATTTCAAAGTCATGGGCCCAGATGGTTTTCCCCTACTTTCTTTCAGATTTTTTAGGAGATTGTGGGTGAGGACCTTGTTCTGGCTGCTCGTGATTTTTTCAAAATTATAAAATTATTAAACAACTGAACCACAACTTTATTTATCTAATTCCTAAGATTGGTGATCCTCAATCCATGACTGATTTCCGGCCTATTAGCCTATGCAATACCTTTTACAAAATCCTATCCAAGATCTTAGTGAACCGAATCAAGCCCCTTCTTGATAAACTCATTAGCCCAACCCAAAAAGGATTTGTCCCTGGGCGCCATATTCTTGATGCTACTCTGACCACTCATGAGCTTCTCCATTCTATGGATAGATGTAACTATGTGGGGATGGCTCTCAAATTAGACATTTCTAAAGCCTACGAGAAAGTTATATGGGACTTCATCCCTAAAGTTTTGGCAAAGTTTGGTTTCAACCAATCGGTGGTTAAACACATAATGGAATGTGTTACTACTATCAAGTATTATATTATGGTCAATGGGACCCCCTTTGGGTTTTTCTCTGCTGGTAGAGGGATCGGGCAAGGTGACCCCTCTCTCCCTACCTCTTTATCATGATAGCCAATGTGTTGAGCATAAAATTTGTTGGTCTGTTGTCGGAGGGCTCTATTAGGGGAATCAATGTAGCTTCTTCCCTGGACCCGATTGTGGTGCAACAATTTGTGGATGACAGCTTTCTCTTTGGGAAAGCCTCTGTGGTGGAAGCTAGAAGTTGGAAAACCTACCTTAACAATTATGCTGCCTACTCTGGTCAAAGCATCAACTATAATAAAAATATGATTTATTTCTTTAACAATACTCCTAACTTGCAAGCTAGGGTGACTACGGTTTTGGGTTGTTTGAATGGGACTCTCCCTTCGATTTACCTTGGGCTCCCTCTCACGGTTAAGGAGGTCACCCCCGAATTTTGGAATTCGGTGCTTGAAAGGATTCAAAGGAAACTTGTTGGGTGGAAAGGCTCCATCCTAAGCCATGCTGGTAAGCTCCAACTCCTCACTGCTACTCTCCAAGGAATACCAATTTACTTCCTCTCCATTTTTAAGATACCTAGGTACATTGCTGATAAATTTGAAAAGAAACAAAGGAACTTCCTCTGGTCTGGGACTGAGGATAAAAATAAATTTTCTCTAGTCAAATGGGAGAAGGTTTGCCAACCCAAACATTGTGGTGGCCTTGGGATCAGGGATATTGTTAACACTAACAAGGCCTTGATGGCCAAGGTGGGCTAGGATCAAATAAGGAATACTAAGGATTGGTGCAAAATAATGAATTTCAAATATCTTCAGAACAAACCCTTGATCAGCTACCTCTTAGAGGTTCACCCCTAGGGCTCCTTATCCTGGAGGAGCATTTGCAACTCACAGACCCTGCTTAGGAGTGGGATTAAATGGAAAATGGGCAATGGTAATCATATCAGATTCTGGGAAGATCCGTGGTTAATTGATATCCCCCTTGAATGTTTTGATTTTAGGAACCTCAAGGGGCTGGCCCAAAGGTTCTTTGGTTTCCATATTAGGGATTATGTTTCTAGACCTCCAAGGGCTAGGGTGTGGAAGGATCTCGCTCTCTGTTGTCCTCTTTCACAAGACCTTTGTTGCCGGGCTAGGTCTCTCCATAACTTACTCTCTCTTACTAGGCTTCCCTCCTATCATAGGGGAGATGAGTTTTTTTGGATCGTTGACAACCAGGGGGATCTGTCTGTTAGGTCGACGTATATTCTGTTGAAAAACCAGGGTGTTGTGGTTGATCCTTGGAAGAAGATATGGAACCACCGTATGATCCCTAAAATTAATTTCTTTTGGTGGAATACCTATCATAATACGATTCTTACTTAGGATAATTTGAGGAAATGGGGATTTTATATCCCCAATAGATGCCTATTATGTAAATGTAGTGAGGAAATTGTTAACCACTTATTGTTACACTGTCTGTTTGTTGTTGAAGTTTGGGGTATGGCTTTTGAAAGACAGGGTGTTTCTTGGGCCATGTGCAAGGATATTATATCCTTCATTTTGGGCTAGTGTGGTCCCTATATCCACCCCTTACCTGGAGAAATTTTGAACCAGGTCTCTCCTATTATCGACTGGTGTCCGTGGAAGGAAAGAAATAACAAGGTGCTCAAAAATATTGAGAGAAGTCCTAGGGAATTTTTTGGTATTGGTGTCCGTCTTATCCAGGAAAACATCTCCCTCTTCAATGGGAAACCTTCAGAGAAGGGACCTCTTGATTATGAAATAAGAATGGCCAAGGCTTGGCACAAAAAATTAGAAGCTAGCTCATTTAACAACTCCAAATACCTGGCCAGAAAAAAATACTAAATGGGAGACTCTGGACAGATGCTGGTTCAAACTCAATTTTGATGGGGCTACTAAGGGTAATTTAAGAGATTTTATATCCCCAATAGATGCTTATTATGTAAATGCAATGAATAAACTGTTAATCACTTATTATTACACTATCCATTTGCTACTGAAATTTGGGGTATGGCTTTTGAAATATTGGGTGTTTCTTGGGCCATGTGCAAGGATATCATATCCTTCATTTTGGGTTGGTGTGGTCCCTATATCCACCCCTTTCCTAGAGAAATTTGGAACTAGGTCCCTCTTATTATTGGTTGGTGTTTGTGGAAGGAAAGAAATAACAGGGTCTTCAGAAATATTGAGAGGAGTCGTAGGGAAGTTTTTAGTATCGGTGTCCGACTTATTGAGGAAAACATCTCTCTCTTCAATGGGAAACCTTCGGAGAAGGGACCTTTTGATTATGAAATAAGAATGGCCAAGGTCTAGCACTAGAATTTAGATGTTAGCTCATTTGACAATACTAAATCCCTAGCCAGGAAAAATACCAAATGGGAGCCTCCAGATAGAAGCTGGTTCAAACTCAATTTTGATGGGGCTGCTAAGGGAAACCTAGGCAAGGCTAGCATTGGAGGAGTGATTAGAGGCCCTAGGGGGGAATTGGTTGTTGGGTTTGTGGGAGGAATTGGTTTCCAATATTCAATATTCATGGAGGCTCATGCGTTGCTTATGGGCCTTCAAGTTGTTGTTTCTCTAGGGATTGTGAACCTCCACATTGAAGAGGACTCTAAGTCCATCAATCATGCTATGAATCTTGATAGACTGATTGGGTGGAGTACGAAGGATATTCTGTTGAATATAAGGTTTCTTTTATCCAAGCTAAGATTTAAAAAAGTGGCGCACATCTTTAGGGAGGGTAACCAAGTGGCAGATGCATTGGCTAATTATGGTACCTATTGGGGTTACTCTAAATGTTGGAGAAATATGGGGAGTTTATCGCCAAAGATTCAAGATCTCATCTTGAAAGAACAAAACACCCATTTATTATGATAATTTCAAATCTTTGATTGATGAGTGTCATTTGGGGGGTCCACTTGGTTGTTCTTTGGGCTTGGTGTACAGGTTCTAATGTTGAGGTGGGCTACAAGTGGTGGAATTCAAATTTAAAAGTTAGTCACGTGGTTAATGGAGGTAGCTCTACGAAGGGATTTGACATGTACATGACAATTATGATTTTGAGGGGCCATACTTTGTGATATCTTCTCTTTGGGATTGTGCTAATTCATCATGCCCTCCTTAAGACTGTGGTTTTAAATTTAGATGTGACGTTTCATAATGAGGGAAAGATCCCTTCTAGTGATTTTAATCCTGCTAGTTTAGCACCACCTTCCAAACATTCTTACATTGACATTTCTAATTCTGGCCAAGTGACCACCCTTCCTTGTTTTTTTTGCAATTGCAACATGGCCAAAACCCCTACTCACCCATCATATCCTGCTTAGCTAGTCACTATCACCTTAAGATTCACATTAATGACATCGCTAAGTATGTGATAGGTGATCTTTCCCTTCACGCGTGTTATTTGTACATTGGCATGATTATCCAACATTGCATTATTTGCCTTAATATCTATCATGCAAAGAAACCCTATTGCTCTACCGGTGTTTCTAACTTTTTATTTTTGCAAGCTCTCTAGTTTTTTGTGCAGGTAAATATCATGGGTGGTGATTGCGTTCAGACTGAGCCTGATAATTGTAGAGAATTCCATAAGAATCCCTTGGTTTGGCATGTCTGCATTGAGGGTGGCCTTGCTCCACTCATGGAGAATCTTGTGGGCCATGATCCCAACCTGTCTGGCCAATTTGCAAATTCCTAGAAGGATTGAAGGGTTATGCTTGGTGGCATATCTTTTGAAGTCAGCGAAAAGGTGATAGCACAAGCTATTGGGATGTAGTGCACTGGGAAGAAATACCTGAAGCATACTCAGACTCCTGACAATGATAGTATGAAAAGTTTCTTCATGGGGAACAAGGAGCCGATCCACAACTAGTCGGGCCTTGAATGAGAGGCCCTTTTGCAACTCTGGAACCAGGTGTGTTTAGCCCTTATGAAGTCTATCACGATGGAAGGTAGGTTTAAAAACTACTTTTTCTATCACTTTCCCTGCTAAAACATCTAAGGCACAAAATCCTTCTTAGTTTTTTGTGTTTTTTGCTTATGGACCTGGAGAATTCGGTTGAAAAATGTAAAGAAATGGCCAGTCTTAACCCGAATGACATTCCACCTCTTCCTCTCCATCAGGGGCTTATCATGAGGCTCTAACATTTTCATTTGGCCTTATGTCCTCCTAAAGCCATTTCTGCTTTTTCGTGTCGAAGAGTTTGAGCCCCTTGCTATCTCTAATATCTCCCCTGCCGAATCAAAAATCCCTTATAGAAAACCTAACCTGGGTACTGCTGAAAACCCCAAACCCAAACATGCTTCTAAAAAAATTAAGGGCGGTGTGGGTAATGTGCAAACAAATGCTGTGACAAGCCTATGTGAGCTTAAGGCCACCCCGACCAAGTCTTCTTACAGAGGCACCCCAAAGAAAAGAGGCAAAGATGATAAAATAAAATTATTGGAGACGATGGTGAAAGAGGGCAAAGGGAAGAATATTGTGGGGAAAGACTCTAAAGGTGATACAGTTGTCGAGGCCACGGTCATGACTGGAAGGGAGACTACTATTCGAAGTTCTGGGAGATTGGCAAAAAACAACAAAAAAGGCAGTTTGTTGTGGACTTGAAGGAGGAGCAGATGGACATCAAGGAGTATAAGGATGAGGACACCGAGGAGGAAGAGGAAGATAATGTGGAGGGGCCCCATATTATCCTTGACAATAGAAACATTCTGAAAGAGAACTCATCCTCTTAATCTTCACACCCTCTAGAAGCTGAGCCTAGCGAGGACCTGAAGACTATGGATGATGGTGTGGAGCTCTATGTGCAAAAGGAGAAAATGGACATGCTAGACAAAAGATTCAGAGGCCTAACCTGCTTCATGATGAAGCTGGTTCATTTTGTGACCAACACCCTATCCACGGTGATCAAAGATGAGCTAGAGGGCAATAACGCCCAAGAAAATCAAATTTGGGTCGGGGATGACATTATGGACCTCCTGTCCAAAAACTGGGACAATGCCAGTTAGTTGCTACCTGGGTCTATGTTTTGTGTTTCTGATGTTGATCCATGTTTGATGTGCTATTTTTTTGTTGTTGTTTTTGTTCCTTTTTGGCTTACTGTTAGTTTTATGGACCTAATCTTTTTTGGCCCTTGATGCTCATTGTGTAGGGTACAACACACTGTAAATGCTACTTACTTTATCAAAAACATTTTTTAAAATATAAAAATACCTTTTTTTAGATCCATAAGTATAGTTTTCAAAAATATATTTATTTTAATATTTTAATTATTATTTATATTTTATTTTTTATTTTTACTAAAAGTAGGTTATTAGCACAAAATATTAGGTTCATTATCATGCCAAGGAAAAAATACTAAAACTTATTAAAAAAATTTGAAAAAAATATGATGCACTAGATAAAAGAATCTATTTCAAGATGGTATAATTTTTTTCCATTTTAGATAAATATTTAATATGAAAGTTGACATCCCATGGAAACAACAATTTTTTGATTCACGAACATTTATATATTTATTTAAAAATATATATTTATCAAAATTGAAAAAATATATCCATGCACTAAAGTTTCAAATTATAAATACACGCAAAAAATTTGAAAGAAAAAAAATAAAATCTACTATAAAAAGTTTGACGTCTCATGCAAATTCATTTTTTCAGCATTTTATCACCAACTAAATTATAGTATTAATTTATTAAAATCTAGTTTAAATTGATTTTTTATTTTCTTAAAAAAATTTAAACATAAAATATACTAAAAAATACATATTTTACTAGTTTACATCATTTCAAGATTCAAAACATATATGTCATTTTTTAGTGATTCAAGTTTACAAGTTGGACGAGTGTTGATTGTTTCCTTTATAAAGTGTGACACAACTTTGTGCTTTTACCCATTTAAAATTTAAATATTTCGATAATTTGGAAGCTTGTAATGAAAATAATTGAGTTATGGCTTGATTTTTCCTACATGTTTATTTTATTAGAACATATTATTTCAAAAAAATAACAAACTTCTTACCACTATAAAATGTATAGTGGCAAATGGTTATTGAAAAAAGACATCTAGACATTTTTGGACATACATAAACTCTCTAATATATATTGGAAAACTAATCACAACCTCAAGTGTAATTTTAACTTGTTTAAGAGATAGTTACAAATAATTTACTTTGTGAAATCTGTAGACCCTCACAACTCCAAAGTAAACTCTACATTGACACAAGATGTAACTTATTCAAATATTTGTAGCGGCATAATAGTTCTAGCATAATCCAATTCCCAGTTTGAGACTCCTAATTTTCAAAATTTATCTAGGATTTAGTATCAAGTGGAAATTATCCTTATCTTTAACCAAATTGTTGAAGTTTTGTAATCAATTTGGATATCAAAGGATATTGCTCAAGGTCAATTTGTATGCCATAAAATTCTTTACTATTGGCTACCTAATAGTTATCACTTCTTCTTTCTTCATTTGCATCCATTATGTTATCTATTCTATTAGAGAAAATAATATCCCAAGCATGTATTTTATATTTTTTCTTGTGTCCAAGGTCTATGGTAATATATCCTTTAATACAACCTTATTTCCCATCCTATTATCCTTAATTAAAAATTACCTTTATTATGGACCAATACATACCACCATATAATTGAATAAAATATTTACAACCATCCTCTTGTTCATATTGAGACAAATATTCTTTACCTCATTCATTAACATCATTCCTCTTGGTGAGGTATTGTTTAAATTTTCCTCACATTCTCTTTCAAGTGGAAAACTTGACATGTTTTGGACCAAAATATATAATTTTAAAATTATCACATTTATATATCCCATTCTAAATAAAATCTTATCATATATAGATATTATAATGAATAACATATTTGAAGTTACGATAAATAATATTTTGATACCATGTTAGTGTTCTATACTAAAATGGTTCAATTTTTTACTTCAACTATGAGAAACTTTGATTTTTAGGAAAATTACTTCCACTTTTTGACAAAAATTGTATCCAAATTCTTGCATTCACTTGCCTACTTGTAAATGGTTTGGTATCTCTCAATATCAAGTGTGTATGATGCTATATATAGAAAAAAATTAAATATATTAAAGCCATGTTAAACCATTATTCTAAATCAAGAAAAAAATTCAAATTGATTATAAAGAGTATTGAGTAAAATAATACTTACCTTGAATTATCAAGATATATCATTTTTTGAGTCAATTTTTTTATAGATATGAATACTTTAGTTCCTCTTAGGAATCCTCGAGATCTTGATATCTTGTGAATGTATGTATATGTTTCACATGTGTTTTGGATTTTATGTATGCTTAGTGCATCCTTAATGATTATATGTGCACTAGCCATGCCTAATGTATGATATGAGAATATTTGATAGCATGAGGAGTGTTAAAGGAATTTCAAGGCTTGGTTTATGTCCTTGAATAAGGATATAAATGATTAGTATTAAAGGGTGATGTGTTTGTTCCCCAATCTATATATCAATAATTTATAAATATTTAGCAAGTCTTATAATTAAAACCACTTGGAAATTGGCCAATGAATGGGGGGATAATTTTACAATATTCTCCCTTACACTTTAGGCTCTACAAAGCAAATATGGGTACCCCATTATAGCGCTAAGTGAAAATACATGAAAAAATTATATCCTAGTGCCTTATAAATAAAAACTTTAGGTGACCACTTTTTTCTAAAATTAGGAAAATATAATCTTGGATGATAAAATGAAGATAGTTACACTCAAAATTTCAGGACATTACAAGAACACAAGTTGTAGTGCTTTGAATCTACTTTGAAATGTTTCTTTTTTTTAATTGTAAAGATAAGAGGTTTAAATAGGAGGGGAACACAAAGTGCTTATGTTTTCAAAAAAAACATGATGTATCATCTAGTGTGCTCCCCATAAAATGTAATTTTTATTTAGTATTTCAAACATCACTTAAGTAAAAAAATTAGCTAACACCATGTAGTTTATGCTTTATTTTTTGCTATTTTTTAATAAATATATGATTTTTTATTATTTTTCAACGTGAATACATCTTGTAAGATAAAAATTTGAGCATGCTCCCTTCTAAATATTTTGGAAACTAATAAAAATAAATATTTTCTAATGTTTATAGAATAAATTTTAGTTTATAAAAAAAAAAATTGTTTTGAATTTTGATGAATGAGTAAAAATGAAACCAAAATTACCATACATAGGTTTTTGACAGAAAACGAAAACACTAGAAAAATAAATTAAATATCAAAACCTTAACATATTTTAAATATAAAAAATATTACATGGTCAGAAAGTTAAGAGAAAGCTCAAATTTTTTATTGTGGTATTTATTTAACTCAACATTAAAATATATGTAAACTTGGCGGGTTCATGTTTGATATTTAGTCATTTTTAATAATTTACAAAAAATATTTTTGTGGGAATGAACATGTAATTCCAACCATTTGGGTTGGATTCTCGAGGAAAATCCTACCCTAAAGGTTCACAATATCCAAGACAATGACAAATGTGAATGTGTTATAATGTACATGCATTTTTGAAAAGTATTACAATTCTCCCTATTTGTCATCTACATACTCATTATTATGTTTTACAAGGATATTTACAAGAATGGAGTGATGAAAATAGTGGGAGGAAAGCCCCCTCAAACCTCCTATTGGGAACTAAGATCCAAACATAGTTGAAAGAAAACCTCTAAATTAGGAAGATAATCAAGTTCTACTACCAACACTACCTCCATACCTCTTGCTATATTTATCTCTCCCTCTCCCTCTATCTTCATCTCTACCTCTATCTTCCACTCTTCATATATATCTTTATAATAATATTCCTCTCTATATCCACCCCCCCCCCTCTCTCTCTCCTTCTCCATCTTCCTAGACCTCTATATCTATATCTATATTTTCATCCCTATCTCTCACCCTACTCTATCTCTCCCTCTCTTTATCTCTATCTTTGTATATCTCAATCTCTAGCTACCCCTATATTCTCCCTCTATATCTATATATCACTTCATATCTCTATCTTTATCATTCCATATCTCCATCTCTCTTTTTTCTCTACCTCTTCCTATCTATATTTCTCCCTCTCCACCCTCCATTCCCCTTTCCCTCCTCTCCTTTTATCTCTCTCTCTACCTATATATTTCCCTTTCGCTTCTACTACCTTTGTATATCTCTCCTTCTCTCTCACTCACTCCCTATATCTCTCACTTTCTCTTCCCCCTCTATCTTTCCCAAGTTATATATCTCTAAATATCCCTCTTTTTATCCCTATCTCTTCATCTTTTGATATAACTCATGTTTTCTCTCTCTCTACTTGTTTGTAATTTGTTATTCTCTCCCTCCCCATCCCTTTTATCTATTTATAATTACCTTGACCTCTCTATCTCTCTCTCTCACTCATATACACATAAAATCCCTATTTATTTATCTCTCCTCCCATCTCTCTCTCTCTCCATATCTCTATACATCACTCCTAATCCACCCCCCTCTCTTCTTCTCACTCTCATTATCTCTCTCCATGTCTTCCTATCTCTCTCACTGTCTCTTCCTCCCTTTTATCTTTCCAAATTTATATCTATTTGTATCATTGTAAACTGTCACCCTTGACAATTTCACACTATGTTTTGTTCCCTTTTAAGTTATTGGACATAATTAAGATCCTAATTTTCAAAATTATGCATTCCACAACTTATTTTAAATATTTTTTGATAGTTTATAAGCATAAAATAAATTATCTCATTTAATCATTGTCCCTAACTCTTTAAACTCCTCAAAATAGGGTTAAGGCACTAGTGCTGAGGGTGCCTATGTGCCCCTATTTTGGATCCAAATTCAAATAAGTCAATTTTGGTATTTTATAATTTGAAATTCAAATATTCAAAGTTGGCTATCAAGATTTATTTTTTAGAAAATTAGTTCATAATAGCATATAAATACCTAGTTATTGCATCATTTTAACATTAAATAAAAAAATGAGAATCATGAGAAAGTAAATTATGATCAAGATCATTATTTAGCAAGTCAAGAGAAATCATTATAGATTTATTGCAGTAATTCAAGATCCAAGAATCATGTCAAAATTGTATGTGAGTGTGTCCATGTTCATGTTTTCATATTTCTTTATGAAGGCTAACCCTTGTAAGTATGTAAAGCAATTCAATCAAATCAAGCAAGCAAGATCCAAGACCTTGAGGTAATGTGTATGACTTAAATTCTTCAAGGAATCCATTGAAGGGCGGTGAGTGCAACACTTTATGATTTCATCATTCCTTCCTTTCATATATCTATTTATCATTGGCATTGCCAATGTGGAAGTGGAAACACTAACATGGGGTTTCACCAAGGCAAGGCCCTAAAATGAAACAACATTTCATCTTTTTGTTAATATTTAGATCTCATATTTTAAAGAGGATTAGAAGGATCTTGAAGACACTTCATTCATTGTTTCATTTGAAACCCTACACCTTGAAATCTCATAGAAACTCAGTTATAGAAATATCTTATAGTGATCCAATAAGTTTGGAGATGGGAAACAACAATGTAGATCTAACATCAGAGGACTATAAAAATATATCTAGAAAAAGAATACTAGGAAAGTGGCACCCCCATAGGAAACTTCCTAAAAAGTTCAACTAAAATTTATATCATTGTTGCATATTGTCATTCTCAGTCCCAATCTAGTATCAATTTTTTTGTTATAGTTTCGCAATTTTTGAAAACTTGCATTCTCATATTAGGGCATGTAGTATAATTAGGTTAACAAAATAAATTCAATTCCAATTAGCTTCTAAGGCTCCAAAAGGATGAAAATCAACGTCTGATTATCCCACCTTCATGGTTGAAAGTCAATCTAATCACCTTTATTTGCATCCTAATATTCTCTTGAAAAATGAATTGATCCTAGTGTTCTACATATTAGACCTAGGATCCCTTTTTAATCAAAACATTTTGGTGAACTTGACATTTTAACATTATAAAACCTTCTTAAATCTACAATATTTCATCCTAGATCTAGGTTCTTCTTTGCATTTCTCATTTAGGGTTTAATTTTTGCATCATAAAAAGCATTAAAATTCAAAAAATTACATATCATATTACATTATAGGTTACAATAAGGTTAGTTTCAAAATTAAATCATATATTTTTAGATTTGTTACTCTCATTTACATCTGAAATGGATTGCATTTTGTCCAAATTTTAGAAAAATTGGTATTTTGTATGCAAAAAAGTATCCTTGCATTTAAAAAGAAAAAGTGTCATTTTGCATCATTTTGTGTGAATTTGTGAAAAATTAATTCCTTTTATTGCTAGAAATTATTAGATCTGTAGGTGCATTGCATGTATTTTCTAAAACATTGCATAATTGGGATAAATTAAATTTCATTTTGTAAAATTTGAAAACCCTAGGTTGTTACATTATATTGAAAATTTTAGAAACCCATAAAATAGAAATATTTTTAACTCAAAACTAGGGTTTTCACACTATCACATAGTAATTTCCTATTACTAATTCCTTTGAAATTGAAATCTCAGACAAACTCTAAGTGGGACATAGGTTTACAAATTTGGAGTTTGATTTCTAGATCTGTATTTACAATAGGTCTAGAAGTTTTTTTCATTCCTAGTTTTCTTTAACTCACATAAACCTAAGTTGTAATTGAAATTTAATAACTTATCTTGGAGAAAGCATAGTAATATTTTCATGTTAGATCTCTTTCCACAAGTGCATTGTATATTTACCAATACCCTTTAGTTGTGATGACTTTGACATGTTAGATGGTGCCCTTGGGAGCTTCATCTCACCTAGATTATCCAATAAGGATTCTAACATTCCAACAAGTGCAACCACTGATACTCATGATAATCATAGTAGCTATTCTCATAATGTCCATCTTAATTGTGAGAGTATCTTAACACAATAGAATAAAATAATTGACACATTTCTTAATATCGTTTTTCTTAATATTCATTTACCTCCCAACATCTTCCCTACTTGTGAGAACACTTTGGTGCAAAAGGATACAATCATGGACAATCATGAAAATAATAGTTGTTCTTCTCCCAAAACCTCACCCACTTGTGAAGAATGTACCATGGTGTTAGACGATCTAATCATTGAGTCTCGTGAGAATCTTATTTTTCCCTATCCTAATATTTCTCCTAATTGGGAAGATAATGTGGTACAAGAGGATGAAATAACTCATACATTTCTTTCGATAGATAGTAAGATGGATAGCACAAATGAAGACGCTAAGTTGATATTAGATCCCTCCTCAATAGAAGGTCATCAACAAGTAGATAACCCAGTTGAGGTTATAAAACACACAATTGGCAATTGTATCTCCTTTAATTAGTGGACCTCCAAAGTAGCTCTCATTATAGAACCTCCTAAACCTCTTGGCCATATCTTGAACTTTGAAATGTAAGTCACTAATGAGCATGTGTTGTAGAAGCCAAGTTATCACATAGTTGCTCATACATATTGTAGACATGTCAAAAAACCTTAATGGATATCACACATCCAATATAACATTTTCCCATCATAGACATCACTTTCATCCTCATCATTTTATTTCACTTTATTTGCATCATTTAATCCCCTATTAACATCATTTTCACCAATTAATTAAATTTCTCTCCATTAATTAAATGATCTTGAATTTTTTAATTAATTTGATTGTTTCATCACTAATATTCCCTTTATCACCCTAATTTAATAATTCTAATTATTTAATTAGTACCACCTATTCCCTCTAATGCCATCATGATTAAATAATCTTGATTATTTAATTATCCTATCCCTTTAGTCTTCTTTTCACATGAATTAAATAGTTCCTAGTTATTAATTATCCCTATTTTCCCTCCACAAAGCATATTCCCATGGAATATTCCATTTCAAAATATTTCAACCATTTCTAGCCCTTGATCTTGAAGTCAATCCTCGTCCATTGATCTTAAATACTTGAACCATTTCCCAAAATGGTGGAGCTATCTTGAGTTCTAACTAATCCCCCCCATCCATATTCCTTGATTCACTCTCCTTTGTGGGTGTTCTTGATCAATCTCAACCCTTCTTTGTGGATTTTCTAACTCAATCTCACCCATTGATCCAATTTCATCAAATCTATAAAATAACCCTCACCCCTCTCATAATTCATCTAGAGAATTTGTAAAGAGATCCTATCCAATCAATTTTTGAGCAAATTGAGCATTCATCATTGCATTCTAGGTCATCATTATCAAGATTTTGTAATCATGGAGGATTTGAGTTGAAAGGAAATCCAACGTATCATCATCAAAACAAATACAGTCCACCATGGTATGGTATGATTGTGTAGTTTGAATTCATTTGTGTTTCATTTTGATTGTGTTAACCTTGTTTCTTTGAATTCTTAGCTATGGAAATTTCATTTCATGAATAGGTGGGTCCTAATCCTTGTTTTGATTTCATTTTGGTTGAATTCATTGTTGCTAATATTTATCCATATTTCCCCCTTACATTAATTAGCATGCCTGGTGGAACCTAGGTCCTTTAATCTAAAATTTTCATCAAGTTTTGTGATCAGTTGCAGGTTCTAGGTCACTGTCATGTATTGCAAGAGTCACTTTTGTCAACTTGTTCACTATCATTCCAAAATTTGAACACGATCGTCCTATTTTCTAGTTGCTATTACACTAATCTAGTCACTATCATTCTATTTTTTTGATACTTTTACAGAGTTTTTGAATTTGTGCAAGTTCTGGGTCGTTATCATCTTGAACAAAGCTGCTAGTGTCCTATTTTATTGTTGTGTTTATCCTATTTTCTGGTCACTATCATCGAAAATAGTCGCTAATATCTTTTCTATTTACAATTTTTATGACTGTGTTTTCTATGACTGTCAAAGTAGAACAACTATTATCTATAACAAAACTGCTATCATCTGACAAAGCCACAGTCATCTCAAGAATAGATCTATTGTTGTAGGTAATAAGGTTTCTATCGTACTATTTTTTAGCTTCTTTCAATTTTTTTTCAATATTTTTTAGGTTTAGATTATGCAACACCCCTATGCTTTTCTCTTATGTTTTTGATAAAGTAAGCAACATTTACAGGGTGTTGTACCCTTTCACAACAAGCCTCAAGGGCCAAAATAGATCAAGTCCATAAAACTAACTGAAAGCCAAAAAAAGACAGGAACAACAAAACAATAGCACATTGACCACAGATAGATAGTAGAGACACAAAACACAGACCCAAGTAGCAACTAACTAGCATTGTCCCAATTTTTGAATAGAAGGTCCATAGTGTCATCCCTGACCCATTCTCTATTCTCCTGGGCATTATTGCCCTCCAGCTCTTCTTTGATCACCATGGACAGGATGCTAGTCACAAAATGACCCAGCTTCATTGTGAAGCAGGCCAAGCCTTTGAATCTTTCGTCAAGCATGTCCATCTTCTTTTTCAGTGCACATAGCTCCTCATGATCATCCATAGTCTTCAGGTCCTCGCCAGGCTCAACTTCCAGAGGGTGCGAAGACTGAGAGGCCGAGATCCCTTTCGGATTGTTGGTGCTGTTTGGGACAGAAAGGGACCCTTCCACATTTTATTCATCTTCCTCCTCGATCTCACCTTCCTTATAATCCTTGTTGTCTATTTTCTCCTCCTCTGAGTCCTCAATAATCTACCTATTTTTGTTATTTTTCGCCAATCTCCCAGACCTTCGGATGGTAGTCTCCCCTCCAGTCATGACCATGGCCTCCACAATCGTGTCACTTTTAGAATCTTTCCCCACAATATTCTTCCCTTTTCCCTCTTTCACTATCAGCTCCAACAAACCTTTTTTTATCATCTTTTCCTTTTTTCTTTGGGTTCGCTTTGTAAGTAGACTTGGCCGGGGTGGCCTTGAGTTCACACAGGCTAGCTACGACACTTGTTTGTGCATTTCCCATACTTCCCTTAAGTTTTTTAGTAGAATTTTTAGAATGTTTGGGTTTGGGGTTTTTAGTAGTACCCAGGTTGGGTTTTCTAGAAGGGCTTTTTGATTCAGTAGGGGAGATATTTGCAATAGCCAAAGGTTCAATCTCATTAATATGGATAGCAAAAATGAATCTAGGAGGACATAAGGCCAAATGAAAATGGTAGAGCCTCAAGATAAGCCCCTGATGGAGAGGTAGAGGTGGAATGCCATTTGGGTTAAGACTGGCCATTTCTTTGCATTTTTCAATCGAATTATCTAGGTCCATGAGAAGAAGAAAAGGAAAACTAAGCAGGATTTTGCATCTAAGATGATTTAAAAGGGGAAAATGATAGGAAAAGTAGGTTTTAAACCTACCTTCAAGCATGGCACACTTCATAAGGGATAACACACTTAGTCCCAGGGCTGCGGAAGGGCCTCCCATTTAAAGCCTGACTAGTTGTGGACCGGTTCCTTGTTCCCCGTGAAAAAAGATTTCATACTGTCATTGTCCAGAGTTCAAGTATGCTTCAAATATTTCTTCCTAGTGCACTAAATCTTGCTAGCTTGCGCTATGACCTCTTCGATGACTTCAAAAGAAATTCCACCCAACATAACCCTTCGGTCCTTCCAAGAACTAGCGAATTGGCCAGACAGGTTAGGGTCGTGGCCCACAAGAATCTCCATGAGAGGAGAAAGGCCACCCTCAATGTAGATATTCCAAACCAAAGGATTCTTACGGAATTCTCTACAATTATCAGGCTTGGTCCGAACGCGATCACCACCCATGATATTAATGTGCATAGGAAACCATAAAACTTGCAAGAATAAAAAGTTAGAAACAATGGCAGATCAATAGGCTTTCTTCACATTGTGGATATTACGACAAGGAGTGCATCGTTGGATAATCATGCCAGTGTGTAGATCAAATGAGTGTAGGGAAAGATCCCCAATAAAAGACTTAACAATGTCATTAATTTGAATCTTAAGGTGACTACGGTTAGCTAAGTAGGAATTGATGGGCGAGCAGGGTTCCTTGGCCATAATGCAATTGCACATAAAACTAGGCAGGGTGGTTGCTTAGCCAAATTTAGAAATTTCAATGTAAGAATGTTTAGAAGTCAATGCTAAACTAGCAGGATCAAAGGCGCTAGAAGGGAGCTTTCCCTCATTATGAAAAGTCACATCTAAATTCATAACCATAGTCTTAAGGAGGGCTTGATAACTTTAAAAAATCCCAAAGAGAAGATATCGCATAGTACGACCCCTCTAAATCATAATTGTCACGTACATGTCACATCCCTTCGTAGAGCCGCCTCCATTAACCACATGACTAGCCTTTAAATTTGAATTCCGCCACTTGTAGGCCACCTCAGCGTTAGAAATTGTCCACCAGGCCCAAAGAACAACTAAGTGGACCCCCCAAATGACACCCATCAACCGAAGAATTGAAATCATCATAATAAATGGGTATTTTGTTCTTTGAAGATGAGATCTTGAATCCTTAGCGGTAAATTCTCCATATTTCTCCAACATTTCGAGTAACCCCAATAGGAACCACAATTAGCCAATGCATCCACCACTTGGTTACCCTCCCTAAAGATGTGGGTCACTTTTTTACTCTTAGCTTGGATAAAAGGAAACTTATATCCATATCCTTCATACTCCACCCAATTAGTATACCAAGATTCACAACATCAGTGATGGACTTAGAGTCCCCTTCAATGTGGAGGTTAACAATCCCCAAAGAAACAACAATTTGAAGGCCCATCAATAGTGCACGAGCCTCCGTAACAATTGAAGATTGGAAACCAATACCTCCTGCAAACCTAACAACCAATTCCCCCTCAGGGCCTCTAATCACTCCTCCAATGCTAACCTTGTCTGGGTTTCCCTTAGCAGCCCCATCGAAATTGAGTTTGAACCAGACTTTATCCAGAGGCTCCCATTTGGTATTTTTCCTAGCTAGGGATTTAGTACTGTCAAATGAGATAACATCTAAATTCTGGTGCCAGGCCTTGGCCATTCTTATTTCATAATCAAAAGGTCCCTTCTCCAGAGGTTTCCCATTGAAGAGAGATGTTTTCCTTAATAAGTTAGACACCGATACTAGAAACTTCCCTAGGACTCCTCTCAATATTTTTGAAGACCCTGCTATTTCTTTCCTTCCACAGACACCAACTAATAGTAGGAGGAACCTAGTTCCAAATTTCTCTAGGAAAGGGGTGGATATAGGGACCATGCCACCCCAAAATGAAGGATATGATATCCTTGCACATTGCCCAAGAAACACCCAATCTTTCAAAAGTCATACCCCAAACTTCAACAACAAATGGGTAGTGTAATAATAAGTGATTAATAGTTTCTTCACTGCATTTTTACATAATAAGCATCTGTTGGGGATATAAAATCCCCGTTTCCTCAAATTATCCTGAGTAAGAATCCTATTATGATTGGTATTCCACCAGAATAAATTAATTTTAGGGATCATATGGCGGTTCCATATCTTCTTCCAAGGGTCAACCGCAGTACCCTAGTTTGTTAGCTGACTATATGCTGACTTAACAGACAAATCCCCTTGTTTGTCAAAGGTCCAAAAAACCTCATCTCCCCTATCAAAGGAGGGAAGCCTAGAAAGAGAGAGTAAGTTCTAGAGAGACCTAGCCAGGCAACAAAGGTCATGAGAAAGAGGACAACAGAGAGCTTGTTCTTATGTTAAGTTATGATGCTTTATTGTTTTATCATTTCTTATCGAGTGACATGGACTATGTGTGTGATGTGATGTACTTTCTTTGAGGCTATTCTTGAACATGTTCTTGATTAGAATAATTTTGGTTCGTTATAACATGAATATTGCACATGAGTATTTTATTTATGATGAGAACTATCAGTTCGTGATAAGTGTATTAGTGGAGGGGATGAGATTGCATCACTCGCTTGCGAGCACCCTGCGATTCTATAAATTCCTCTTCACGGTGTGTTTTATGATAATTTATATACATGTGCTATTGATGCCTTGGATACAGGTTTGTAGGTACATGACATCGACTCCACCTGGCTTGACAGGTTTGAGCATGTCGATCCAATGGTAAAGTTGATTGAGAGATAGTAGCTAGGTTACTCGTGTCAGTTCTACACCCTAGCCTCAGTGTGTCATCTGGTTTAGTCAGTCGTGTTTGTTTAGTTGTGTTAATTATTGTTTTATAGTACTAGATTATGGTAAAATTATTTAAAAGAAATTTAGTGAAATTCATTATTAAAAGTTGAAAAGTAGATTATGTTTATTTTAAATGTTGAGATGTTAGAATTAGTATATTAATTAATTTAATTTAATTAATAAAAAGATTAATCTTTGGATTAATTGATTTATTGATTAGCTAAATTAATTAAATTAGTTATATTTGAATGGGAAATGTTTTAAATACTTAAATATTAAATTTTGATTACTCAAAGATTTTATGGTTAAGTGGGTTGTCAAAAGATATTTTAGAAATTGACCAACAAGTGTTAGTAAAATTAATTTAGTTTGTTGGGGAAATTAATTCTCGAGAGTTAATCTTGGCTTTGGGTGAGGAAGCAGAAAACTTCTTCACAGTAAGGCTCAAGATATTTTGCATGTGGGAATTTTGGAAAAATTGGGTTGGAAAGGGATTTTGGTTGTGATCTGGTAAATTTTTGGTGAAGAATTGGCTGTAGAATTGCTTTGGAAGCTTTGACAGAATTGGAATCTACAAGCAAAGAACATCACTTCCTTAGGCTTCCGGATATAGGTTTCTTTTATTATTTTAATTATTTTGCGATTTTGAAAGATTTTTTGTACAAAAAATAATTCTGTAGAAGCTTTGTTTAAATTGATTTAAAAAGAAATGGAAAGATTGTTGTGTAAGAAGATCTTGAGATTTTTAGTTGTTTTGAATTTTTTTTTCTAAGAATTATGTATTTTTAGATTTGTTGTGATTAATTTAGTGCCTCCGTGGGAAAATTTTATAGTGAAATTAGAGAGCCTCTGTGAATTTGACATTTTAAACAAAGGAAAAACCCAGAGGGAAACATTATAAGATTTAGTAAATTTATTAAAAGCTTCTGTGTAGAATTTTTTTGAAAGCTTTTGTAGGGAAATGATTTCAAACAATATAAAATTTCAGAGGAAACGAGATATTAGAAATCTTTTGTGGAATTTGGGAATTTTCTGGAAATTTGTATAATTTTACTTGATGTTTTGACAAAATTTCCCCAATTAAAATAATTATGTTGAAATTCTTATGGTGTGTGTTATCTATAAACGATTTAAGGAGTCTTTGTAATTTCCCTATTTTAGAAAACCCCAGTGGTAAAATCCTTTTGTTGGAAATCTTTCATGTACGAGATTATTGTGTAATATTTTTCTCAATTTAAACCAAATTATTCCCAAGTTTATATATATATATATATATATATATATATATAGTGATAGATTTATATATATTGGAATATTTATTTATATATTTTCATTGAAAGAAAAAACTTCTAAGAAAATTCGTTGTATGCAAATTAATGAGTCGCTGTTGCGTTTTGTATTTGAAAATGTAGATTTAATTTAAATTTTCAGAGGCTGCATGGGGAGACCCCATCGCCACTCCCCCCAAAGGGAGGCGGTCGGTGGTGACTCCACCATCACTTCCCCTAAGGGAAGCAGACGGTGGAGCTCCCACTGCCGCACCCCTCCATGGTGAGGATTGACAACAACATGCCCCCCTTCCTCATTTATATGTGCCCTCTCATTAATTAAAACTGGCATTATTTTTTAAACAGAAATATCAGGGTATGGGCAGGATCATGATGGGCCAAAAAGTGGGGATATCTAAGTGATATGATGGCCCATGTGGCTCACGACTTTTTTTTTACCCAAAATTGATGAAACGAAAAGGGTTTTTAAAGGAGATTCCCAACTTTCCACCAATATAAATTATGCTTTACTTTGAATTTAATAAATAATTAATATTCATTTTCTATTTGAATTATGACTAAAGTCTTGATTGATAGACTGATTGAAAAACATCTATAACTTTCAAACAGTATCACATTTTTTGAATCCGAAACACGCGTCACATTCTATGCTTCACATACTATAGGATTAAAAAAAAATGAATTTCATGAAGTTTTCACCAAGTTAAGGTGGTTAGATATACGCATTTTTATATTTTTTAAAATTTGTAATAAAAAAATCATAATTAATTATTTACTTGGAAAAATATTACAAAAAAATATGCATCACATCGGGACATGAGTCCCCTAATTATATCAAAAATATTATAAAAAATATATTATCATTTTATTGTGGTTAGGGTGGTCACACAGACACCTACTTTTTATTTTTTCCTTGAATTTAAGTACCACTCCATTGAAATTTCAAATTTTCACCAAATAGATTTAAAATAAATAAATAAACCTAGTAGTTTAGAAACTACATTCAATTTGCTACTGGTTCTATTCTTACATATTTTTGAAGTAATATAGATAACTTATTCAAATTTTTACGTCAAGTTACCTAACTCTGATTTTTTGAATTTTATTGTCACTTAAGGGCCTATTTTTTCCATGATGATCCTCCACATACCCATCATTCACCTTGATTTTAATTCAAATTTTATTTTGTATGTAATTTGAAATTGGGGTTATATTTAATATAATATATATATATATATTGTATTTAACATATATAATATTTATATATTTAATAAATATATTATTTATTTAGTTTCTGAAATAAAAAGGTAATTATTGTTAATGGATTTTAAGGTATATATATATCTAAAATAATTGCAATTTTAAAATGGTTGCATGCATATTTATTTCAATAGGGAAATTGGGTAAGTAAATCCCTTGGGGAAATTATAATGCTTTTAAAAGTAATCAAGGAATTGAACTATCTGTAATTTAGTATTTTCCTTCTCTTTGTTTGAAGAGGCATTTAATTATTTTAATAAATTATTTTATTAGGGAAATGGTTATTTGTACTGTGAATTCAATATGAAAGGGAAATGGATTTAGTATATCCAAAAGTTAGATTATTTTCTTTTAATTGTCTTTCGTGATTATTTTCTTTATGTTCTTGTTGGGGAAGTGGTTTAAACTTGTTTCGGTTTAATTTGCCTTAAGAATGTGTTCTCTTCAGTAGCAATTTGGGCAATTGATAAAAGTGTTAGATGAGGTTTTATAAGTCTTCCTCTATAGGCATGTTAAGGGTTAGGGTTTGTGTTTCATGATGTTGTGTTTTGTAAGTTTCCTTGGGAAATGTGGTTGTCGTTTTCAGAGTAATACTCATTTTCCACGAACGAGAATGTTTTTCCTCTTTTGTATAGAATGGATGTTATTTGTTTCCTCCTAGTTGGGAGAGGCTTTGATCCACGTGTTGACAGTAGGAGAGAGATTCTGGATGGGGGTCAGGATCTAGGAAGATCTAATGGGTAAGTCATGCCCTTTGTGGTGACACATCTCCTAGGTCAGTGGTATATGGTTCATTGGTTTATTTAGTAGTTTAATTCAAGTAGCATTACATCCTTGAGTTAGTGTCGTACTTGTGATTGTTTCGTTTAGTTTTGAGTCCACCTATGCCTAGAGGTAGTAGGTTGACCATGTATCCTTGTTACTGTCTCCTAGCACGGGGGGTGGGCCTTTGGGTACCACTTGGTTGGGAGGAACGTGCGCCCTATGTCATTGGGCCCCCCTTGATTTTCAGATCGTGATGGTGAGGTTTTCTAGTGGAGAGCTCACAGTGGTTCCAGTATTTATTTCTTGCTTTGTATTTATTTCAGTTGGATCTTGTTATATATCACCCCCCATATGTATTCGAGGTGGATAATTGTATATGTAATCACATTTATATGTTGTACCTCATTCAGGGAATGAGAGATGTAATCCTATTTGTTAAGTTAATGTTATGTGAAATCCTATTGTATTTCTTAATGTGATGTTATAATTTATCATGAATGGAATGTATGAGTATTTAATTCCTTATGTGATTAAAATGTTATGGTTGTATTATGATGTATATATGGTTTTAGATGTAATATTGTCACGTACCTTAGAGGTTGTTGTGAATGTGTTGTGCATCTTCCTTGTTAATAATGCACTTTAAATATAAAAAATTGTACGCTTATGTTGTGTTGCAACTTCCTTTAGGGTTTTTTGGTGGGGCATTACACATGGTATCAAAGCCCCAGGTTCATACACTGGGTACTCTGGGTACATTTGAGTCCACTATGTTGTCCGTATGAATTTTTTAGTGGAATTGTTAAGTGATCACATGTTCATGGTTTTTACATTAGCATGATGTACTCAGTGGAAAAGAGTAGCATGAAGGAAACCTGATAAAAGGTTGTGGATTGGAAAGTAATGATATGTATCCCATGGGTTATGGAATTTGATGTTCCTATGGGATTATGTATGTAGTTGTACCTCCCTGTAAGTGTAAGGAACCAATAACTATGTCTTTTTTTGAGTGTTGTGAATACCCTGTACTTGCTTTATGTATCCATGTGATGGTGATACTTGGTACCCATCCTTGAGGAAAAAGTTGCATTTTGGTGTGAGATTTACCATACCATTGTGTGTTTGCATTTTTTGTTTCCTGATTGAGGGCCAAACCGTGCGTGGTTGAAACTTATAAATAAGAGTAACCAAAAGTAGTTCTTTTTCTTTTGGTTCTCTAGACCCTCAATTCGTGAAGGGATAGTAGCAACCACAAGTTACCTGGATGGAGTGTGTAGCGTATGCATATTGCAGTGTAGAGAGTCTCAGCTCAACCAATCCTAAGGAATCATACCCACTACTTTCCCTTATGTTGGATCAGGATACTTGATTCATAAGTGTTAACCTAATCCCCATAGATTTGAGTACAACAGCATAGGTTTTTAGTATATTCCTGGTTGTTCGTAGGGACGTTGATCTGGCATTAGAGAGTAAACCTAATCTATATGAGAGGTGAAGCTCAGGTAGCCCCATAGTGATATTATCATATTGCATTTATATATTTAGTGTATTTGCACATGCTCCGACATAATGTGATAGATGCGATGCCACACCTCACTGATGCTCTAAAATAGTGTTGGTGATGATGTTGTGATATACTATATTTTCATGTGTTCTGATATGATTCAGTATGATGCCACACCCCACTGATGTTCTGACATAGTGATGGTGATGATGTCGTGATACACGATTCCACGTGCATAGACACGTGAAGGCGCATTATGAGATTTTCTTTGTTAGCCTACTTGTGCGATGAGCGTTATGGGGCCTCGAACACTTGTAGAGGGATCCTCATGGCTACGTTGACTATGTCGGTCAGGTAGCATATGAGTAGATCCTAGCCATGTATACCTCTGGCTATAGCGAGTTCCTGTGTGTGTCTTCTCCACGAGGTATCGCGATGTGGGGTCTATTTTGTGTGTACCTACTTCCACGGACCCACAGACACACTACCACGTGGCATATGACTAGTACGTGCCTTCTTTGACTGGCATATGACCAAGTAGAGTGATGACATGATAGTCATGGATACACTCTACATCACATGAGGGCTATTATTATTCTAGTCGGATGTTGTTTCCTCTTTCCTCGTTAGGTGGCTAGTATCTAGTCACATAGTGTTGTACTGTGCAATTTTGAAGATTGTGAACTTTCTTTTTGGTTATTGATGATTTTTTAGTTGATTGTGAAGGTTGGCGCCTTGTTTATATTTGATTGTGAAGGTTTAGCCATGACTTGTGATCTTATTTTTTTATAACCCTTGTGGTTATATATTTGATTCAATGTTGAAATTATGCGTATTTATTTCTTTATTATTGAAATGGAACTTTAATTTTCTCTTCTTTATGAACTTGGTGGCTAAGCTAGTTATCTTTGTTGTTTTCAATGTCAACTATGTGTCGTATTGTGATTCCTCTCCGAGGATGTATGAGATGGACTTGGTGAGTGTGTACGAGGAAGTAGACATAGGGAACGTTGAGGATGTGGGTATGTGAGGCTGTTATGCAGCTAGGACCCATTACTCACCTATGTGTGGTGACTATCTCTTGGAGGCTAACCACCTTATACAACAAGAGACAAGTCATTGTGGTCTTGTTTGGATGGTCTCACCTTATGTGTGGCCTAACACCATCAAGTCACTGATTCTAATGTATGGATTATTTGAGATGGATTTTGGTTCTTGGTTCATGGATTCTTGAATCATGGATTAGTATGCTTCTTTCCAGTGTCCAAATAGACCCATGTGTGGCCTTGTGATGATTCTTAGTGATTTATATTGGTGCATATGTGTATTATGTATGTGAAATCATGGATATATGTTTTTGGAGACTTGGTTGGTGATTGCTTCACCATGCTGGTAGTATAGATTGATAGTGTACTTGGTTGGGTTGATTATGGCACAGGTTGTTGTTTTTTTTATGTTGAGGTATGGAGTGGTTCAGTTTTAGAACCATTGATTGCGTGTGATTTTATGGATTTTGTATGAGGGGTATTTTCAGGCTTCCAGGAGTAAGCCTGACCCTAGGGGGGGAGAATGTAACACCCCTCTGTTTTTCTCTTATGTTAGATTATGATGCTTTACTATTTTATCGTTTCTTATAGAATGACATGGACTATGTGTGTGATGTGATGTACTTTCTTTGAGGTTATTATTGGACATGTTCTTGATTAGAATAATGTTGGTTTGTTATAACATGAATATTGCACAGGAGTATTTTATTTATGATGAGAACTATCAGTTCGTGATAAGTGTATTGGTGAAGGGGATGGGATTGCATCACAAGATTGCGAGCACCCTACAGTTTTGTGAATTCCTCTTCACGGTGTGTTTTATGATGATTTATATACATGTGTTATTGATGCCTTGGATAGAAGTTTGTAGGTACATGACATCGACTCCACCTGGCTTCATAGGTTTGAGCATGTTGACCCAACGGTAAAGTTGATTGGCAGATAGTAGCTAGGTTACTTGTGTTAGGTCTACACCTTAACCTCAGTGTGTCATCTGGTTTAGTCAGTCTTGTTTGTTTAATTATGTTAATTATTGCTTTATATTATTATGGTCAAATGCTTTAAAAGAAATTTACTAAAATTAATTATTAAAAGTTGAAAAGTAGATTATGTTTATTTTAAATGTTGAGATGTTAGAATTAATATATTAATTAATAAAAAAGATTAATCTTTGGATTAGTCGATTTATTGATTAACTAAATAAATTAAATTGGTTATATTTGAATGAGAAATGTTTTAAATATTTAAATATTAAATTTTGATTATTAAAAGATTTTACGGTTAAGTGGGTTGTTGAAAGATATTTTTGAAATTGGCCAGCAAGTGTTAGTAAAATTAATTTAGTTTGTTGGGAAAATTAATTCCCAAGAGTTAATCTTGGCTTTGGGTGAGGAAGCAGAAAGCTTCTTCATGACAAGATTCAAGATATTTTGCATGTGGGAATTTTGGAAAAATTGGGTTGGAAAGGGATTTTGGCTGTGATCTAGTAAATTTTTTGGGAAGAATTGGCTGTAGAATTGCTTTGGAAGCATTGGCAGAATTGAAATCTACAGGCAAAGAACATCACTTCCTCAGGCTTCTAGATACAGGTTCCTTTTACTATTTTAATTTTTTTGCTTGATTTTGAAAGATTGTGTGTACAAAAATTAATTATGTAGAAGCTTTGTTTAAATTGATTTAAAAATAAATGGAAAGATTGTTGTGTAAGAATATCTTGAGATTTTTAGTATAATATTTTAGTTGTTTTGAAAAACAAATTGTAATAATTTTGTATTTTTAGATTTGTCGTGATTAATTTAGTGCCTATGTGGGAAAATTTTATAGTGAAATTAGAGAGCCTCTGTGAATTTGACATTTTAAACAAAGGAAAAACCCAGAGGGAAACATCTTAAGATTTAGTAAATTTATTGAAAGCTTCTGTGTAGAAAATTAATTAAACATTTTGTAGAGAAATGATTTCAAACAATAGAAAATTCCAGATGAAATGAGATATTACAAATTTTCTGAGGAATTTGGGACTTTTCTGGAAACTTATATAATTTTACCTGTAAATAGACGTTTTGACAAAATTTCCCCAATTAAAATAATTATGTTGAAATTATTTTGGTGTGTTTTATTAGTAAATGATTTAAGGAGTCTTTGTAATTTCTCTATTTTAGAAAACCCTAGTGGTAAAATCCTTCTATTAGAAATCTTTCCTATACGAGATTATTGTGTAATATTTTGCTCAATTTAAACCAAATTATTGCCAAGTTTTTATTTATATATATATATATATATATATATATATAGTGATATATTTATATATATTGGAATATTTATTTATATATTTTCATTGAAAGAAAAAAATTCTAAGAAAATTTTCCATACGCGAATTAATGAGTCGTTGTTGCGTTTTGTATTTGAAAATGCAGATTTAATTAAAATTTTGAGGGGCTGCATGGGGAGAACCCACCACCGCTCCCCCCAAAGGGAGGTGGTCGATGGTGACTCCATCATCGCTTCCCCTAAGGGAAGTGGACGGTGGAGCTCCCACCGCCACACCCCTCCATGGGGAGGGTCGGCGGCAATAGGCCCCCCCTCCTCATTTATATGTGCCCTCTCATTAATTAAAACCTGCAATATTTTTTAAAACGGAAATATCATTTGCGTTGATTTTAATTCAAATTTTATTTTGTATGTAATTCGAAATTGGGGTTATATTTAATATAATATATATTATTATATAACATTTGTATATATTGTATTCATAAAATGGTTAATTGTACTCTGAATTCAATATGAAAGGGAAATGGATTTAGTATATCCAAAAGTTAGATTATTTCCTTGTTATTGTCTTTCATGATTATTTCCTTTATGTTCTTGTTGGGGAAGTGGTTTAGACTTGTTCCAGTTTAATTTGCATGAAGAATGTGTTCTCTTTAGTAGCAATTTGGGCAATTGATAAAAGTGTTAGATGAGGTTTTATAAGTCTTCCTCTATAGGCATGTTAAGGGTTAGGGGTTGTATTTTATGATGTTGTCTTTTGTAAGTTTCCTTAGGCAATGTGGTTGTCATTTTCAGAGTAATACCCGGTTTCCATGAACGGGAATGTTTTGCCTCTTTTGTATAGAGTGGATGTTATTTATTTCCTCCTAGTTGGGAGAGGTTTTGATCCACATGTTGAAAGTAGGAGAGAGATTATGGATGGGAGTCGGGATTTGGGAAGATCTGATGGGTAACTCATGCACCTTTGTGGTGACACATCTCCTAGGTAAGCGTTATATGCTTCACTGGTATATTTAGTCATTTAACTCAGGTAGTATTATATCCTTGATTTAGTGTCGTACTTGTGATTGTTTCATTTAGTTTTGAGTCTGCATGTGCCTAGAGGTAGTAGGTTGACCATGTATCCTTCTAACTATCTCCTAGCATGGGGGTGGGCCTTCGGGTACCACTTGGTTGGGAGGAATGTGCGCCCTACGCTGTTGGGTCCCCCTTGATTTTCAGATCATGATGGCGAGGTTTTCCAGAGGAGAACTCGCAGTGGTTCCATTATTTATTTCTTGCTTTGTATTTATTTCAGTTAGATCTTCTTATATATCACCCCTCATATGTATTCAAGGTGGATAATTGTATATGTAATCACACTTATATGTTGTACCTCATTCGGGGAATGAGAGATGTAATTCTATTTGTTAAGTTAATGTTATGTGAAATCCTATTGTATTTCTTAATGTGATGTAATTTATCATGAATGGAATGTATGAGTATTTAATTCCTTAAGTGATTAAAATGTTATGGTTGTATTATGATGTATGTATGGTTTTAGATGTAATATTCTTGCATACCTTAGAGGTTGTTGTGAATGTGTTGTGAATCTTCCTTGTTAATAATGAACTTTAAATAAATAAAAAAATTGTACGCTTTCGTTGTGTTGCAACTTCCTTTAGGGTTTCGTGGCGGGGCATTATAGATTACATAACACTAATCTTAACTCAACTTTTGTTTGTTGTGATGTGATTTTATCTGACTTTGTTGGTGCATCCCTTGTAGGGTGAAGTCATAGCATTCATAAAAATTCTAATCATTTACTTGTAGGATTGATGAACAGTTGAAGACATACAAGATCAAACTACTAACAAATTTCTTGTAGCTCCTTCTTCAAGATTTAATTTCTTTTCAAGAATCTGTATGTGTATTTGATGTCTTAAAAATTTGGTTTTGGTGCTTTAAAACATGAATTTCCTAGATAGATAACACTTCATTTTGGGCTTAATAATTGAATTACAATGAATTTTTCATCCTATTTTTCTATGATTGACAAACCAAATGCATATCCTCTCCCCTTGCATCATTTGAAAATATTGAGTTTCACACTTTTTGGTCACCAAAGGTTTTTTGATATGTATTCTCTCCCCTTGCGTCATTCGATGATCTTGGGTGTAAGAGAAATATCAAAACACTAAGCCTTTTTTTTTATTAGAGGGGCCTCCTTATGACATTGTAGTGTTAAAAAAAATCGTTTGTAATATTTTCACATTTGTTTGGGCCCTACTTATAAAATTGAGCTTAATGATGCCTTGAATTAGTGTTGTAATGTGTTTAACACACTCACATTAGGTCTTGGGACCTTGTAACCTAAATGAACCTCATAATACCTTATTTAGGGTGTTGTAAAGTGTTGTAACACACTTTCACACTTTTATAGGGTTTTGTTAAATAATTGGGCTTCTTTATGCTTTAATTGGCCTTATTTTGCATACACAAGCCTCATTTAATGCATATTTTTTAGGATAATCTTGACATAAATTAAAATCCAATCATAATTTAGGTGTTTTTAGGTTGTGTGGCCCATATTCAGTGATCTGGGACTCATATGCCACCTTGTTCGTATGAGTCCCACCTAGGGTTTTGGGCCTTGATCTATATTTCACACCTTTCTAATCATTTTTAAAAATGGTCCCATAATTAATGCCTAATGTGACTAATACACCACTTCTTGTGTATGAGTCCTGTGTGACTTCAAATCAAATTTAATTCAAATTCTTGGTGGAATTTTATCCTCCTAGATCTGATGTCAGCTTGTAGTGTTGTAATTTCTGGAAATTGGGCATAAACAAGTATAAATACAAGGTTATTTCACTCATTTTTCTCCAGAAAAGAAATCAATTGACCTAGCAAGTTGAATAAGCATTCTTATAAAAAATTTGAGTTCACAAGAGTATTCAAGAGCATTCAAGGGTAGATTATCAAGTGTTTTAGAGCATTCTTCAAGTCTCAAGCATCATGTCAAAGTCATCATGGATCATGTTTGTTTTTGAGCTAACAATTGTGATGTAGGGTTTCATGATTCAAGCTAACATTCAAGCAAGATTCAAGATCTACATCCATTAGATCCACTTCATACATGTTTGCAGTACTCTATTGCTAGGGTTTGGTGAGTTTTAACATTGCATGTTGTCCATTCATCATTCTCTATTCTTATTTTATTTCATTTCAAGGTTTGATTACCAAAATGAGGTTTTACCAAGGCAAACCCCTTTCCGCTAACAAAACATAATTTTTCCCTCTCTTTAGTGTGTGATTTGTAGGTCTAGGTTGAAGACACATTGAAGAGCAATTTTGGAGAAAGTTGTCAAAGTGTTCAAAATTTTAAAAGTTATCACCTTGCGTTGGAGATCATTAAAAGACATCTACAGGTTGCAAATCAAGGTTTGAGATCCAAAAATCAATTGGAAAGGATAGATAACATATTGAGGGGTAGAAATAGACTTTGAATTTCTAGAAAAAAACTAACTAGACTGATATGACACTTCTCGCTTATGAGTCCCAATATAGGTCAATTTCTAGATTTTTGCAGATCTAGAATCTACACTGTTAGAAACCTGATCCTACCTAGAAACCCTAATCTAGGACTAAATCACCTAGTCTGGTGTATGAGTCCTATTCAACATTAAAATAAATTTTCCTAGAATTTTAGAGCTTCATCTAATCCTCTTTAGGTTTCCAAGTACACACCTCTGATCTTGCAACTCTTTGTTTTGATTTACATGCATTTTGAGGTCATTTAGTGAAGTATTGCATCATATTAGGGTTAAGCATTAAATATTGCATTTCATTAGTCTTTCCAAGCCCTAGGTTGGTGGTAAACCCCCCTTTAGTTCATAATTAGACCCTAGGACAACCCTATTACAAGATCTATTTTTCCTTTGCATACTTTAGATTGACATCTCTAGGGTTTTCCTTGAATGAGAGAGTGTGAAGATTGTGATTCTATTTCTAGAGCATAGAAGCAACAAAATTTAACCCCTCATTTTGGTGAACCTAAATTTAGAACATCATAATTATGATTTGGAGTGCATCATCATCCTAGATCTTTCTTGCATTAACATTGCATTAGTTAATTGCCATTCTAGGGTTTCTAATTATTGCATTATTGAAAGTGCATATAGGTTGCATTTTTGCATCTCAAATCATTGAAAATCATCTGAAATCTATATGTGTATTTAGTCAATAGATTATACACACTAAAAAGCATAAAAATCACTTTAATTTTTTTAAAAATTGTAAAATAACCCTCACTGGGACTCATACACACCTTTGGACAATTTATTCCTAGTGCAGATTTTAGACTACCTTTTCTAGAATTTTAAACTTTGTTTATGTGCTTCTGTTTGTTGTTGATACCTTTCTTTTTTAGTTTAGAAATTTTCTGTTATATTCAATCCATTGCATCTAGTTTAAATTGGTTCATCTTGTGCATTGCTTAAAGTCAAACTTGCATATAGAACATTTCATTTCAGATTGTTTACCTTGTTTAGGATCTAAAATTCCCATTTCATTTCATCGTGGATATGTGTTTTGGTAAGCTTTGGATGTTCTTGAAGTCCTTAGTGGATGTGTCAAGTTATGCTTTTGGAAGTGACTATTGGATGTTGTAGTTATGTTGCTGATATGTGGTTGTCATTGATGCCAAACATTCGAGGTACCAAAGTCAGAATATGTGTGTGAACTCATTGGTCCTGGTGATCTTTGGTATCATGATATATACACCTACCTAAAGTTAGGAATCCTCCCCATTGACATCACTCCAAACCTAAAACACACTTTTATCAAAAGGACTTCACGATTCATCATCCTAGGAGAGACCCTCTTCCCTAGAAGTACCGATAGAACCTTGCTACGTTGTTTAAAACCCGAGGAAGCCTTGACTGCTCTAACTGAGGTACACAATGGCACGTGCGGGTCACACTCAAGTGGTATGACCTTGGCTAAAAAGTTGCTGAGAATAGGGTACTACTGGCCGACGATGGAAAAAGAGGCACACAACTCTGTCAAAAAATGCCTACAATGTCAATAGCATGGAGATCTTATTCATGCACCAGCTCAAGAACTGCATCCCATTGTTACACCTTGGCCCTTTTCACAATGGGGGCTCGATCTCATTGGTAAAATATCGCCCACCTCATCTAATGGCCATAAGTTCATCATCACCGCCACCGAATATTTCATAAAGTGGGTCGAAGTAATCCCCATGACCTACATCACAGGAAAACAAATATCCAAGTTCATCCCGAATTACCTAATTTACCAATATGGTGTTCCGCAATCCATTATCTCTGATAATGGGACGCCCTTCAAAAATCAGGATGTCCATGATCTGTGTGAAAAAATCAAAATCCAACACCGTTTTTCCACTCCATACTATCCACAAGGCAATGGCCAAGCAGAAGCTACAAATAAAACCATTTTGAAAATCCTCAAGAAAACAGTCAATGACTCTGGTTGTGACTGGCATCTGCAGCTAAATCCCACCTTATGGGCTTACCACACTAGCATCCGTACACCAATAGGTTCCACCCCATTCTCTCTAGTCTACGGATCAGAAGCCATCCTCCCTATTGAGATCGAGCTCCCGTCACTGAGGATATCACTGCAAAACCTCATCACAGATGAGGAATACAAGGTCACAAGACTCAATGAGCTGGAATTACTAGATGAAAGGTGCATGGATGCCCTTAATCATCTACAAGTGTACCAGAATCACCTAAAAGGAGCTACAACAAGAAGATCAGACAACACACTTTCCAAGTGGGTGACCTCGTGCTGAAAGAAAACCAAAAGAACGTGCCAAATCTAGATATAAAGGGAAAATTTGAGCCCAACTGGCTGGGACCCTTTGTCATCACTACAAGCTACAAATAAGGGGCATATCAGTTGTCGACACCAGAAGGCGAGCCCCTGCAAGAGCCCATGAACAGTTCACACCTCAAAAAGTTTTATGCCTAAATCTTGCAAGGTATAGAACCAAAAATACAAAAACAATTAGAAAAAGTCTTGAAAAAATGGTTACCTTGATGAAAACCTAGAAAACAGGCATCTTGGTGACAAGAAAAATATAAAAAATACAAAAAATCCAAAAAAATCAGAAAAAGGATTGGAAATAGTAAAATGAAAAAAATTCGTCCTCTAGTGAAAACCACTTTAGTGGCGCTTTGGGGAAGCACCTTGGTGAAAATCTGGCAAACAGGCACCAAGTGTAAATAAAGCACCTTCCCCATCTACCAGGATCTGCACGACTCTTCCCATCAATCATTCATCCACTCATCCGCTCACATCCATACCATAGCCTGCGTTGGTGTCTACATCATATTCCACCATGGAACTACTTGGCATTTCTAAGGTCAGTTTGTCCTGCCTTTATCGAAATAGTCTATCGCACCACATTGGGGGCACGTTCTTGCAACATCGGATTGGATTCGTGTACATTCTCGTGATCTTTTTTTGAAATTTATTCAAAAAATCCAAAAACATCCAAATCATTCAAAAATCCAAAAACATGTCTAAATATCAAAAAATCTTCAAAATTCATTGAGTCTTGTCAGTTTGTCACCTTGTCAAACTACGTCATCTCTAGGATTGAACATAGACAAGGTTGATCTTTGATCATCCCCCGAGACAGTTAAGGTCAGTCCTTTAGGCGTCCGTCGCATTGGCAATCCGTTTGCCCATCTATCTTATCATCAAGTCAAGTATGTTGTCTGTTGAACTACGTGGTCTTTGATATATAATGTAGGCAAGGCTAATCTATGGATCAGCTCCCGAGACCCCTAGGATAGGTCTTTAAGTTAGTCTGTTCATCGTAAATTTGAAAATACCAAAAACAGCCTCAAAACATTTGAAAAAATCCAAAATGGTGCATCCATTTCATCTTGCTTTCACCTGTGATTGTCATCACTCATAATAAAGTCAATTGTTGCCTTCACCCTTTGGTGAGTCAGTCAGAAGCAAGTCTAGCAGGTTCCAAATTGAACACCCTAATCATCAAAGTCTCAAATTTAGAGCAGTAAGCAAGCAAGTTAGTCACGTCGGAGTATCAATAGCTTATCACCCAATCAGTCCCACCAAAACCCTGATCACTACATGTCCTAGGATGAAGCTTTCCTGTGATGGACATAAGCATCAGGTAACCCCTCACAATAGTTAGTCTTGGCTAGCGGTACGAAGAACATTAGCTTGCTTGTTTACTTTATCTTGGTCTTTTTGACTTATCTTATTTTGCACTCATTCCAAGGACCTCTCAATGATGCCTAAACAAAACATGTTTAGAGAGAAAGGAATGGGGCAATGATCATTATCTTTTTATCTTCTATGCTTGTGGGATACGCTTGTAAAATAACTTAGTTGTGCATGTTTTGTTCGGTTTGTAGGGTGGATATTTTAGGTATCTTGTTGACCACATAGGAAAGCTTGCTTTCTTGTGTTTTGGCCCGAGATATTAAGAATGTCTAAACTATATCCTGAATGAAGTACGTATGCTAAGTGTGAACAAGAATACTCCTCTCTGATTTTCAAGTCAAATTCCATCACACTAGGTACCACGCCATCCTGGTTCTTAATACCTCGATGCATCGTACCTATGTGTGTTATCAAACATAATGCAATTAGCCCTTTGAAAATCCCAACTCCTAGCAATGCAAATCATCATCATCGGTAATAATGTAAACTTGTGTGGATCCTCCTTCCATCCATCTTATTCTTCGTATTCTTCTATCTTTACTAACATTTCTATCTAAAATCGGTGCGTTGTATCAAAATATACACGAGGCTACCTATGGCCGATGACTGTCTATACATCATCAGAATTGTCTACATCAAAAGAATTATCTTATGTCCTCTGATCAATAGAACCACTCCTCTCACATTTTATCGCGATCTTGATCGAAAAATCATACATTTCCGCTTGATCTCTCGAGGGGGCAGTATACCAGCATAATCCTTCCACTGGGGCAACAGTGGGGCATCTGAAAAATTAGGAAAATTTTGATCATAACACTTTATTCTTTGAATCAATGCAACAAGTACATTGCTTCAAAGAGGGGCAAAATGTAGACATGGAAAATGTACATTCTCGATCCGACACGCTTGATCCTGATTAATAACGACATTTCCTCCAGAATCACACTCTCAGCTTTTCATCGTAATTCTATCCCTTAATCTAATGAATCATTATTTATCTGATTAAGTCTATCACCTCCTCTGATTAAATTAATCAATTTAATTTAATTAACCTTACATCTCTATTTAATTAAATAAATCATTTTATTTGATTAAATTCTCTAAAGTCCTTTTATTAAATTAAATAAATTAAACATTATTTAATTTAATCTAACATATTCCTCCTTAGTTAAATAAATCAAAATCATTTATTTAATTAAACCCTTCCTCCCAATTTGATTTAAATCAATTCATAAATTTAAGTCTAAATTGTCACATCTCCTAATTCCTCATTAAATTGATCAAAATCTTGATTAAATTAATCTCAATCACTAAAATTCTCTAGAGAATGCAACTTGCACAATAAATCAATTACTTTGATTTATTAATTCTCCTATTTTTCTTCACAAAGCATCAAAAAAGGAATATTCCTCTTTTGAATTCAAAAAGGCCAAGTGGGCTTAGTCCTTCCAACCAGGCATTCAATGCTCTTACATGTCCTTGTGCATTGAGCCAAGTGACATTAACTTCATTTCTCTTTCCCTCTTACGTGTCACATTCAAAATTCAAATTTGAATCTGATGGCATTTATCATGCACATTGACCAAAATGTGCTCATTCCTCCTCCAATCACACGTGGACAAGTGGCCACTTCTCATTGGTTGGTCTTTTATCCCACATTCATCCAAATCCCTCATTCTTCCAATTTGAGAATCTATAAATGAGAGACTCTTCCTCTCATTCAATCATCCACATCTTAAGTAAACTTACTTTACTCAACTTCATCCTCAAAGCAAGATCTTAGATAGGTTATTACAAGTTTTCTCAAGAACACACATTGTTCTTCATCATCAAGTGGATCAATCATCAATAATCACACAAAAGATTTGGGAAAGGGCCAATTGCAACACTTCATTGGCACCAACTCCCCCATGGGATCTCTAGTTTGCTCACTTAATTAGGATTTACATGCTATTTCATATTTTATTCTTCATTTTTTCCTATTTTAAGTTTTGTAAATGGATTTAATGGGGAATCCTTATTTTACCTTGAATATGATCTAATAATAACATGTTTGTTTACTTTGTTTATGCAAGTATCAAATTGGGGTTCACAGGCTGCATATGTCGAGGAGATTGAGAAAATTGTAAAAAATATAGTGCAGGAAGCCAGTGGAGTTGAGAAGGTCAGAATGTTGGAAAGAGCTTTAAGTCGTTAATCTGAAGGTGTGCTTCAAAGGGTTTGTTGTTGAACCTTTCTAGAATGTTGTATGAAAGTTTCAGAGGTTTGCATCAAGTTTTGTAGAAGTTATCAAGATCTGTGTGCCTACAGTTATTCAGTTTTTGTAGATGGTGTTCTTGGATGAAGCAGATGAAATTTTGGTAATTTCATGTGTTGCGCATGTACTTATTCCATTAATGGATGAGTCTAGATCATTATCTATCCTTGTTGTATGTTCACATTGATTGGAATGTTTGTGATCGAAGATTTTTCCAATGTGTGCTTGAGTTTTCATGTTCTTGGCTAACATGATGGTGTTAGCGTGTTGCAGATCCATAAGGATTAATATTTTATTGTTTGGCATGTTTGAAGGTGTTTTTTTGGGTCCTCACTATGTTGTGACCGACTTGTGTTGGTACGCATTGAAATTTATTCATGTATTGAGGCCGACAATTGTAATTTATTCTTTATTTGTGGCTGACTAAATAGTGGATGTAAATATGTGTAGCGGCTATATATACGAGATTGTTTTCCTCATTTGGAAGTGTGCTCAATGTGTGCAAGTGATGTACATGTGTGAATAAAGATCAGATCATTTAGAGCAGAGTGTGTAGAAGTTTTTGTGTGCCTAACTAGAACTGTAATCAGGCTTTTGTAGATGTTAATTTCTTAGTTCAACTATATCAAATGGATTTAATCTAATTACTATATGTAAGGTAGTGAGCCTTCCTTCTAAGCAGTGTGCTCTAGGCAATGCACCTAAATGAAAGTGAATTCCCTTTTTCATTATACTTCTAATAGGGTATAATCTTGTGGACTAACATCCACTATGGTTTTTCCCCTAACAAGGTTTCCACGTATAAAATCTTGGTGTTCACGTGTCTCTGATGTGTTGTTGATTTAATGCTTGCACTGCTAATTATCAGATCTGAGATCTAAGGTTGATTAATGTTGTATAAGTTTTATTTTGGTAATAACTGATTCACCCCCCCTCTTAGATATATATCCTTGTTTGGACATCAATTGGTATCAGAGCTAGTTCCTCTGAAGAAGCCTAACAACTTGAGGTGATACGAGATGGCATCATACAAGAAGGGTAGTCCTATATTTAATGGTACAAACTACTCTCTATGGAAAGTTAGGATGGAGTGTCATTTGAAGTGCATTGGTGAACCCTTCTAGAAGATTACACAAATTGCATATACTATTCCTCATAATGGTCCTTCCTCTGAAGATGAGATCAAGAAAGCATAAATTAATACGAGAGCAGTAGAAGCATTGTTGAGTGCTTTGATAGATTCAGAGATGACGAATGTGATAGTATTGAAGACTGCATACCAGATCTAGAAAAATTTGGAAACATTGTATGAAGGAGATGCACTAGTGAAAAGTGCTAAGCTACAAAGTTTAAAAGGCAAATGGGAGAGCATGAAGATGAGTGAAGATGAAAACATCTTTTCCTTCTCACAAAAGGTGAATGAATTAGTGATGAACATCAAATGTGTTGGTGGAACCTTGGATGAAGAAGAAATTGTGGCTAAGATACTTAGGTTTGTGCCCCCTTCCTACAAGACAAAATCTCATGCTATCGATGAACTCAAGACAGTAACAAATATAACAAGAGACATGTTGATTGGAAAAATTGATGCATTTGAATTGAATAAATTTGGTGAGTCTGCTCCTAAGACTGAATCTTCCTTCAAGGCTACTATATCCAGGTTAAACAAGAAGAGATATGATTCGGGAGAGAGTTCCAAGAGAACATTCAAGTATGAAGATGATATGAAGCAGATTGAAGATGAAGAAAAGGAATTGGAAGAACTGGAAGCATTGATAGTGAAAAGAGAATCAAGAGGTCATGGTAAGTACAAAGGAAAGTTACATATTAAATATTTTTCTTGCAGTAAGATAGGTCATTTTGCATCTAGATGTCCTGAAAGAGTTTCAAAGTACAAACCTGAGAAGACTAGATTTCAAAGGAAGTGCTATTATGTTGAAGAAGGTGTAACTGATGAAGAATCTGATAAAGAAACTAGAAATGAAGATGAATGGGTATTTATTGCTATCGAATAAAATGGTCAGGTGTCCACTGAATTTGCTAGTAATGTGAATGTTGAGAAAGCTCTTGTAGCAAAAAAAGAAGAAAAAGATGAGTGGGTAATCGACAACGGATTCTCACATCATATGATTGGTGACAAAAGCAAGTTTGTAATCTTGGAAAACTATGATGGTGGTGTTGTGAGATTCAAAGACAACACTTCTGGTGTGATTCGTGGAAGATGAACTATTTCTTTTGGTGGTAAGCACAATACTGATGATGTTCTTTATATAGAAGGCTTAAAACATAACTTGTTGAGTGTTGGACAGATGGTAGACAAAGGTTACAATCTGTAGTTCAAGGATGGTAAATGCAGAATAAGGGGAAGTTATGGAAATATGATTTCTTCAAGTACAAAGACAAAAAAGTAATATCTTTCATTTGAGTGTTGCTAGTGAAAGTTGTTTGATTGCTCAAATTGATGTAAGTTGGTCATGGCATAGGAGGTTGTGTCATGTGAACTTTGATAAAATTGTCAATATAATCTCTACTCAAGCAGTTAGAGATCTACCTAAGTTAGTGAAGCCTACTAACACTATGTGGAAGGAATGTCAGATGGGAAAGCAAACAATAAATTCTTTCTAGAGAAAACAATATAGCTCTAATGGAGTACTAGATTCGATACATATTGATCTATGTGGTCCATCCAGAATCAGAAGCCTAAAAGATGAAAGGTATTCTATGTTGCTCATTGATGATTAATCTAGAATGATATGGGTTGCCTTCTGTAATGATGGATTTCTGCAAAATAGAGTATTAGTCTAATAAAGCAATGCAATATTAAATAAATCCAAACATATCAATAGAGTGCAAAGGAGAAATAAAATTAGAATAGTCTCACCCATTTCTCTCCTCCATGGCTGATTTCCATTGTACCTCCTTGGTTTGTGGTGATGAAGAGTGCCCTTAGATTTGTGTGTGAGCAAAAACTCTAAAATGTCTTGTCCTAAGCAAAACTTTGAAGGATTTCTTTAACACTTCTATGCAAATAGAAAATGAATTCTAAATGCAAATATTCAAGAATTAGTTGCTAGAATGCAAGAGAATAATAAATGAAACAAGGAATCTACAAAAATTCAGAAATTCCAGATAACAAATAATAGCTCCCAAAAATGAGATCAAGATTGTCATTTTATAGAAAATGCAATCTTGAACGGATGGATGAGATGAGAGATTGAGAAATGCTCTAGAATCAAGATTCAATATGACAACTCTCAATTAAGGTTAGGGTAAAGATCCCCAAATGTGTGGACAAGATTTTAATTTAAGAAATTAAATCAATGGTGGAGAATAAATGTGACATTGAGATGAAATTAGTAAAAATCAAGAGATAAGAGGATGGGATTTTAGAAAATCAGTAAGTTTAGCAATTACTTGATTTGTAGAAGAATATTTCCATTTTGAATTAAATTAATTCAAAATATGAATTTGTGAGATAATGAGTAATTGATTTTTTGAAATTAATTACTAAAAGAAGAACCAGTTAACAATGTGAAGTCATTTTTAAATAAATTGTTTTATTTAAAAATAGGGAAATGTCACATAAGGCAATTAAATAATTAAGAATAATTATTTAATTTAGAAGAGGTAGTTAATTAATTAAATAAATTAATGAATTTATTTAATTAAGAGAGGATTTAGGAATTAGTGACATATTAAATAGATATATTAAAATATATTAATTTAATAATCAGGAGGACATTAATGATAAGGATTAATTAAATAAATGAGACTTTATTTAATTATAAGAAGACTTTGATAATTAGTGACACATTAAATAAATAAATAAGATTTATTTATTTAATAATCATGAAGAATGAAAGATCATGAATTAATTAAATAATTATGAATTATTTAATTAATAGTTTGAAGGTGGGTTAGAAACATAATTAGAATGTCATAATTATGTTAGGACGAAAGGTGGTAAAATAGTGCTTGGAGGCCTTGGTCATTTTTATGTGTCTACATTTGCCCCTCTTTGTCATAATGTAGTTTATCGCGTTATGGCAAAGAATACAAGTCCAGAATATGCCCCAGTGAAGGTACATAGTGCCTATGCCCCCTCGAAATTTTTTTCGAATTTCGACCCAGGTTCAGAAAAATTTGGGAAATATCTCGACTAATCAAATTAATGACCAGACAAATAACGACGTGATCGGTTTCGAGAACGGAAGATGTTAAGTCAACGAAAATGACTGTCAAAGGTAGTCAAATGAAAAGGTAGTCAAATGACCCTCCAGTACAAACCCACCAGGTCAAAACCCTAATTTTTAGCCTATAAATAGGTTGGAAAGGAAAAATCAAGTGTCATTTGTTTAATTGCTATATTCAAATTTCAGAGATCAGAGCCCAGAGGGATGATGGTGATTCCAGCGACAACCCACCGTGGATATTGCGTGCGGACTTTCTAACAACCCGAGGGCACAGAGGCACCGGTAAGTACCCTATCCAACTTGTCAATTTTTAAATTTGATGCATTTATGAGGGTTTGCGGGGGGTTAAATAGATGCGTTGCGATGCAAATGATGTCACGTGAGCCGCAAATGCCTTCGCGTTCACCCCATTTGTTTGCATCACAACGCAAGTGCTCTGGGTAGCTAGGTGATTTTGTTCAAGTGAGCAAACGTGAGCAAAAATGACGCAATTGCCATATTGCGATGCAAGTGAGGCAATCCCTGATGCATCTGCGCTGTTGCAACACAATTGAAAAATCGTGATGCCATTGCATATGGAACGATGCAATAGTTGTGAGTTTGTGCAATTGCTAGATAGAGCGACAAACTCACATTTCAATTGCTAGATAGATGCAGCTGCAATTGTCTAATTGTGATGCATTCATGGTCAACGCGATGCAATTGGAGTTGACCAGAGTTGACTTGTGTTGACTTTAGTTTCAGATGCATTTTGATTTCAGTAATGCTGACCCGTGGGTGTGAACTCGTGTTTCTATATGTGCAGATGCGATTGGTGCCGATTTACACACACGAGTTTAGGCTGGCGACATATGCCTTCAGAGATCATTTGAGCGATAGGGAGAGACAACGCCTGATGTCACTGGGATTGTACTATGTCACATACATGCCCATTATTGAGGTAAACAGGGGTTTGTTGACAGCTCTTTGCGAGAGATGGCACTCGGAGACCTGCTCGTTTCATCTGCCTACAGGAGAGGCCACGGTCACCCTAGAGGATGTGTACTGCATTCTTTGCATACCGATCTGCAGAGAGAGGGTTGTATATGACCCGCACCGAGGGTGACAAGCCCTATTAGATATGTATGAGGATGCCAGTGGTGACCAGTTGGGTATGGATGGTTATGAGATCTGTTGGGATGTGGTAGCTGACCAGTTTCCCAAGTGGGATGGTATGTTGATGACACTGATTGTTGGATTACTAATTCTAGATTGTCATGGTCATGGATTTCCAATTGGATGGGGGGATGTACTTATCTGTATGCGAGGATAGAGGACTGTTTTTGCTTGGGGGCCTTGTTTGTTGGCCATGTTATATCATCAGGGCCAGAGTATTAGTTGCGGGACTACTCTTCTGATGATCTGGGCATGGGAGCGCATTCCCATTTTTCAACCACTAATACAGATGCAATAGCCAGGCTATGGGATGCCGTATGTCTACTGTATGCAGGTTCAGTCAGTCAAAATCATGTTGGGGATACCGAATACTGACGTCACAGGATTGACACCATGATTATCTTTGTCTGGAGGCCTTACAGATATTATGCCCAATGGCCAAATGAGGATGGCCATCTATCATTATGTAGGTAGTTTAGATACCTGATCGGTCGTACAGTGTAGAGTCAGCGTATCATAGAGTTGTACTTGCCCCAGCGGGTACTACAACAGTTCAGAGAGCAGCAGGATGTGCCAGTAGGCACGACAGAGTCTGCATGATCTTCCAAGGAGACCATGTGGGGGCTGCCCCTAGCAGTGACAGTGGCTGAGTAGCAGGTCGATGGTCTAGTTGTAGTGCCATGGATGTGGAGGGGGGGTCTAGTAGATCCAAGGACATCTACCAAGTTTGATGCCCAGTGGCAGATCACAGGCCTATCCCCTTGATGAATCTAGATGGTCTGCCACCTATAGATAGGAGGTCAATTATCCCACGGGTACCAAGGAGAGGTCGGGGTGGCAGGGATGGAGGAAGAGATGGCAAAGGGGTCGGGGGGAGAGATGGAGGTAGGGGAGCTAGAGGCAGAGGAGACGAAGGTAGAGGAGATAGAGGCCGAGTTAAGGGAGATGATGGGGGTGGTGTGGGAGGAGGTGATGGAGGAGATGGGAGGGGTGTTAGGAGGAGGAGGGATGATGGAGGGTGGAGGAAGCTCAAGAGAGTTAGGGGGAGAGTGGGTGGTGCACCATTGTCACCTATTCATGAGGAGGGTGAGGAGAGAGAGATGCCACCTAAGCCGGAGGTAGTGGAGGAGCTCAGAGGGGGTGAGGAGGAGGCGGAGGTGGTCAGGGGTGGAGAGGAGGAGGTGGAGGTGAGGGCTGAGGAGGTGGTAGAGGAGGATCCATTTGTCGGGGGACATCCTCTTGATATAGATGTGGAGGAGATTCGGGAAGAGGAGGAGAGGGTTGAGGAGAGAGATGTGGAGGAGGAGGTGGAGGATGAGACAAACCAAAGGCTCCAAGAGTGGATGATTATTGGGGATGATGAGAGTGACAGATCACCCATTTTTCTTGTCGATGCTACTATTGATCAGAGGATCATGGATCTTCAGAGTAGACTCGATGTAGCCTTGTCTCAGAACAAGTCCTTGGCAGCAAAGTTAGAGGTCACATGGGTAGAGAGAGACCAGACCATTATTCAATGGTAGGAGTCAGACCGATGGGTCACTGAGTTTGCAGAGTTATGCTCAGGGCCGATAGGGGATATGGCCAAGATGCTAGAGAGTAGGGGGCAGTACAGTTTACTATATGAGAAGGTGGTTCCCCAAGAGAGACGAGACCTAGGATTGTCCCAATCCTATAGTAGGACAAGAAGTGGCAGCCGGACACAAAGCAATAGTAGATCACATAGAAGTAGGCATACCAGTGTTGGGAGGTCTACTGCATCAAGTCAGTCATCGGGCCATAGGTCACACAGCTCTCATAGGAATTCATCAAGCCACAACCATAGGTAAGAGCATGATTACATATCAGTGTCATCAAGACACCAATCAGAGTAGAGCCAGCCTCCCGTTACCGAGGCCTCGGGCTCTTAGAGTCAGACTCAGGATATCACTCTAATTCAGGTCACTTTTCACTTGCTGGGGCAGCCACCACCACCTCACAGTTCACCTCCATGGGACGGAGGAGGGCCATCCTAGGACTTGCTTTTAGACACTTGAATATTTTGATATTCAAGCCTGCGAGCTCCATTTTTGGGATATCATATGACTCTATCCTGTGACATTACATTTTTGAGATTATATATATATATGCGATGCAGTTTTGATGTGGTCTATATGATTGTATGTGTTATGGTATACTATGCTTGTATCAGATGTTATGCAATGCTTTTATGATAATATGAGGTGTATGGATATTATGCTTATGTTTATGAATGCAATTATGGATGTGGTTATGTATGTATGCATTGTGTAATGTGATAATGATGTGATTTATATGCTAACACAAATGTTATTTATGATGCCTATATGTTGATGCAAATGATGGTTTTATGATGTGAGATGGATGTAAATGATAGCATTATGCAATGTGAATTATGAAATTCTCATGTGATCATGTATGCAACTTTGTTTTTTGTATGTCACGGGATCATCCGAGAACGAGAGAAGAGAAGGCGAAGATTGATGTTAGTGCGAAGAAAGATATGCATGTTAGTGCGGAAATAAAAATCCTTCAAAGCTTTTCTATAGTGCTATCCTAGTTGTTGCTCTTAATCATCATTGGGCGAAAATGTCATGATGGGTAACAAACACTATGATATGATGTAGAGCAATAATGTGCAAGGTCGAACCATCACATAGATCAACAGTCAATAACAAAGATGATCATGACTCATACGAGGAACGTAATTGCCCCCAGTCCTTTTGTCATGACCAACTGTCAAAAAAAACAAAACTAATCATGAGACGTCACTGCTTCTCTAAATCCTGATGTTAGGACATCCTTGAGAAACTAGCCACATGATAGTCAAAAATAGATAGGAAAATCATCGTACTACATCGTTGCTTCTCTAAATCCTGAACTCAGGACATCTTGTTGAAACTAATAGCAGAGTGATTAAAAGAAAAGGATAATCATCATGATATGTCATGGTTCCTAAGACATAAGGAACTAATATCATGATAATCATCAAAAAGACAAAAAAAGTTTGCCAAGTGTTTTTAATGTCAAGTGTTGCCAAATGTCGAGTGATATCAAATTCGGGAAGGACACATCCTGAATGACGCTGATATCCATGAGATAAATTCTTGGAGTTAGGAGAATCCATAAAAATGCCAGATGAGGATGACGATGCTTAGGAAGGACACATCCAAAAGCATAAAGAAATGATGGGAGTTGCTCTTCAGAAGGACACATCTTAAGGAGAACCCAAAATTTTTCCAGGGTGAATTGTCTTGATTGAATTTGATTACATGTCATTACTGACATGCTGAATTGATTGAAAATGTTGATGAAATAGTTTGTTGATAGACTGCTTGTTTAGGATTGATTGAAGATTTGCTTGATTTGAAGATGGCTTTACGTGTGTGAAATGTTGTGCCATGAACCCTAATGGACTGACCTAGTGTGGCCTCGGGGGCTCATCGATTGATGGCCTTTCCTACGTCATGCACTCAGAGACCTCGTAGTTTGACATGACCAATGACGTTGTCCAAAGGACAAAAGTTTGAATCATGATTTTATTGCGACAAAACCTAGAAAGACTGACCTAATGTCTCGGGGATTCAAAAATGAATCTTGCCTACGTAGCAAATGCGCAGAGACAATGTAGATCAGACATGGACAAAATATTGATTGACGGGACTGATTGGACTAACTAGATAAAGATTTAATTTGACTCTAGTTTTGGGATTTTACATTGATTTGGATGTTTTTGTATTTTTTCAAGACACTTTCTGATTTTTACGACTTTTTTCGAGACTTTTCAGATTTTTAGGATTTTTTTAGGACTTTTTCAGATTTTTAGGATTTTTTCAAGACTTTTTCAGGATGCAAGATCATGTGTGATACCCACTGTAGCTATACGATAAAGGTCTTTCCCCTAGAAAGAGCGGGGATTACCCAAGTCTAATGATATGGAGACAGGAAAACACAAGGAAAAGGCAAGGATATGCAAGGAATGATGTCACCCAAATGCTAACCATGGTCAGAATCGACAAGACTTAGGACAAGTGTTGTGAATGTGTCAGGCCTTTGCGATTATTGGAAGTGGATAAAGGTCAATTTGAGTAACAGTAGATGGCGAAGCAATGATCAACTACGCATGGCGCCTATTTGCCAGGTTTTCACCATGGTACTTATCCAAAGCACCTGTTTGCTAGGTTTTCACTATTGGATGAATTTATTTATTTTTACTATTTTTGCCATTTTTTTATTTTTTTGGTTTCACCAAGACGCCTGTTTGCCAAGTTTTCATCAAGGGATGATTTTTTCTTTATTTTTCAATTTTTTTATATTTTTAGGTTTTTAGCCAAGCTCTCTGATGCTATGTGTAGAACTTTCTCAGATGTAAGTTGTTGATGGGCTCTGTCAATTGTTCTCCATTAGGTGTGGCCAATTGATAAGCTCCAAAACCGAATGCAATAGTAATAATATAAGGACCAAGCCAATTATCCTCAAATTTTCCTAGCTTTTCACGGTCCGCTTGATTTCTTGGGTTTTGCATTAGGACCAAGTCACCGATTTCAAATTTTCTCACCATTACTCTTTTGTTATAACTTTGGCAGAGACGATTTTGATATGCCTGCAAATGATTTAAGGAATTTTGTCATCTTTCTTGTAACATTTCTAGCTCATGCAGGCAAGACTATCTGTACTCTTCATCATCGATCATTCCTTTCAAGGAGACTTTGAGAGAACGAATTTTGACCTTGATGGGCAATATGGCTTCAGATCCGTAAACCAGGGAAAATGGAGTGGCTCCAGTGGGGGAAAGAATGCTGGTATGATAGGCCCATAAAGAAGGATTAAGTTGTAGGTGCCAATCTCAGCTAGTGTCATTGACGGTCTTCTTCAGAATGGGAAGAATTGTTTTATTTGATGACTCAGCTTGGTCGTTACCTTGTGGGTAATATGGGGTGGAGAAATGGTGTTGGATGTGGAATCGCTCACAAAGTTCACGAACCTCCTAATTTTTGAATGGACTGTCATTATATGTGATGATGGATTGTGGGACACCATACCGATAGATGATGTAATTTAGGATAAACTTGGATATTTTCTTACCGGTGATGTAAGTGAGAGGGACGTTTTCAATCCACTTAGTAAAGTACTCAGTGGTGGTGATTATGAATTTATGGCCGTTAGAGGAGGATGGATGGATCTTGCCCACGAGGTCGAGTCCCCATTGTGCGAAAGGCTAGGGAGAAGTGATTGGTCTTAGTTCCTGTGTAGGTGCATGAATTAGTTCACTGTGCACTTGGAATTTCTGACATGTACTGACAAACTGAAGAGTATCTTTTTCCAATGTCGGCCAATAGTACTCAAGTCTGGTGACTTTCCTAGCTAACGTTGGACCACTTGAATGAGATCCACATATACACTCATGTACTTCTTGTAAAGTTGTTTGGGCTTCATCAGTGTCGAGATGGTGAAGAAGGGTGTTATCAAAGCCACGAAGGTATAGGGTGTCACTGACGATGGTGTGTCAGGTGGCTTTTCGGATAAAGGACTTTCTTTGGTTGTTGGAAAGATTGGGTGGTAGGGTTTACGATTTAAGATAATTATAGATGTCTTGGTACCAAGGTGAACTGGGACCAACAATTTTGCAAACCATTTCTGACTCTGGGATGTCATATGCTGGAATTAGTAACTATTCCACGAAGAACTCAAATTACGACACATTTTTAGGGATGTCCAATAGAGAGCCAATAGTAGCCATTGCATCGACTGCCTTATTCTATGTCCTGGGGATTTGTTCAAAAGCAATCAATTTGAAATACGTCAAGAAACTATCCACCATTCATTTGTAAGGAAGCAACTTTCCATCCTTTGTGTCATAATCATCATTCACTTGGTTGATGACCTACTGAAAATCCTCGAATACGAGCAATGTCTAAATTTTCCATTTTATTTCTATCTTGAGATCTATGACCAGTGCTTCGTATTCTGCAATTTTATTTGTACAAGGGAAGGTGATTCAAAATGATTTAGGAATTGAATCCCCTTGTGGTGTGATGAATAAGATACCAAATCCTAAGCCATGACCAGTGTGGGACCCGTCGAAATATAGCTTCCATGGTAAGGCAGGTTCTGCATGAAAGATAGAATCATCAAGAAAGTCAGTTATCAATGGATGAGTGGCTTGGATCGGTGCATCTACAAGTTGATCTGCTATTACTTGACCTTTTATTTCCTTACGCTCAACATATTGTATGTCATACTCACTCAATATCATGACCCACTTCGCCAAACAGCCTGTTAATGCTGCCCAACTTAGAAGATACTTTAGTGGATCAATCTTGGCTACCAGATGTGTTTGGTGGCTCAACATGTAATGTCTTAGTTTATGGGCCACAAAGACAACTGTGAGGCATGCATGTTCTATGGTTGTATACTTCAACTCATATCCTATCAGTGTTTGACTGTTGTAGTATATGACTCTTTCTTTTTCTTTATGGTCATTTTGTGCCAATAATGCCCCCAATGCATTTGTAGTTGCAGAGACATAAAGGATCAAAGGCTTCCCTTCGATAGGTGGCATCAACACTGGTGGTGTCAATAGATATTCTTTAATTTGTTTGAAGGATAGGTGGCATTTGTTTGTCCATACAAAGGGAATACTTTTGCGTAGCAGATATTGAAATGGTTGACACTTGTCTGCCAACTGTGCGATGAAGCGGCAAATGGATTGCAGTCTGCCCTGAAGTGTTCTCAGCTCACTGATTCCTTTTGGTGGAGGCATGTCTAGAATTTCTTTGACTTTTGTGGGATCAACCTCAATGCCTCATCATTAAACTATGTATCCCAAAAGCTTGTCTGAAGTGACTCCAAAGACACATTTTTTTGGGTTCAAATGAACCTTGTAATCTTTGAGCCATTTATTTTTTTCTTCCAAGAATTTGAGATGTTCTTTTCATGTCGAATATTTTTCCAATAGGTCATCCACATAATCTTCCATTAGGATATGCATCATGTCATGAAAGATTGTTGTCATAGCACTTTGGTATGCGGCCCTTGCATTCTTTAAGCTAAAAGGCATGAAATTCCAACAGTATGTTCCCCAAGGGAAAGTGAATGATGTTTTGTGTTGATCCTCTGTTGCAATTCAGATTTGGTTATATCCTGAGAAACCATCCATGAGGGATAGCATCCCATACCCTACTGTGAGATCAACAATCATGTCTATATTTGGTAAGGGGAAATCATCCTTTGGGCAAGCCTTATTCAAATATCTGAAATCTATACATATACGGATTTGTCCATTTGGCTTTGTGATAGGGAAAATGTTAGATATCCAGTCAGCATAGTCTATTGACCTTATGAACCCAACATCCAGTAACTTCTTTAGTTCAGCTTTTACCAGGAGTGCAATCTGTGTTTGCATTTTGCACAACTTTTGCTTGACTGACTTGATTCTTGGGATTAGAGGAAGATGATGTAAAACCAATTATGGATCAAGGCCTGGCATGTCAGCATATGACCATGCGAAGTTAACTTTCGTGTCTGTGAAGAATTGTTGAAATTCAGGTTTTTCTTCCTCTGACAATGATGCGGCTAAGAGAATCATTTTGGGATTCTCTGGTGTGGCTATGTTAACTTCCATTATGTCTTCAATGAGCATAGCTAATTTTTCCTATGTCACGGGAAGAAAGTCCAATCCTCCATCCTTAGGCGCCTTAGAGAGGTTTTCACCTTCGGATACGTCCTTTGTTTTTACTATTTTGTTGTCAGAAGGTGCCTTGCGGTTTTCACCTAAAGACATTTCTTTTTTTTGTTTTATTCTTTGTATTTTGTGACTTGACGATTGCACAGTCCCCCTAAAGTAAGCTGCACAATCTAGATCAATGGAAAACCATGTTTTGTGATCACCCCATGGATGCCTTCTCAGAGTCCCATCAATTCTGCTATTGCCTCATCATTCTGAAAGATGTCCATTAATAGTGGTTCTTGTTGGTCCTAGTCAATCAGTTGTGGGTAAACAAGGGGAATCCCATCGTTAGTGTTGGTAAAGGATGGGGAATATGCGAAAAGTGTGCAAATTGAAGCCTCCAATGTGAAGGAAAAGTTGTCAATTTCAACTTCCGTGTCAGACGCAAAGGATGGACCATACTCAGAGTCAAATGAGTCGAATTCAAAGTCATAATAGCGGATAAAATTATCAACATCATGACTAGTGGCTGGCATTTCAGAAGCATGCACAGTAGGTTCAGACACATTAGGTTCTTGGGTGGGCTCGAGAATGGGGTGGGATGATTCGGGTGTTGTCGATGACACCTTATGTTCTTTTGGGTTTGAAGGAATGCTTACCCATTTCTTCTTTTTGGAATGTCGTTCAATAGGGTCTATGTTATATTCCTATCAGAATCTTTCTTCAAATGGGAGTTGGCCAAGTTCTAGGAATAGTTCGTCAATGTCATATTCACTTAGGGTTTTGTCAAATCCCCATTCCCATTCCTTGGATTCAATTTTGGTAAGGGATTCTTTGCTTGTCTCGACACTTTCTGGTGTCGTTACATCCTTACTTGAAAGTTCATAGGTACATTGATCATCAGTTCCAAGTGGGTCTAACCCTAGCCCTATGTACTTTGGTCTTGCTTTTATTATTACAGGTTCCCTCCTTCCATTGTTGGCCTTTCCAAGACCGCTTGTGCCGTCAAAACCTAGTGCCTTGCATATCTCATAACCTTTTCCATAGAGATGCACTGGTAGTGGGGGTAACTCCTTTGGGTCTTTGTAGATCAAGTTAGCTATGTCGTCGATGAATTCATTACCCATATCGGCCCACAGTGTGAAAACATTTTTTGGTGGAACCTTGAAAGTTGTTTTGGGCTCAACTACGAAACATGGTCTACCATAGACTTTAGGCGGCTTAGGTATTGTGGTGATATAGTAAGCCATATTCAATTTGAACTCTCCACAACCAAGGTCCTAGATCTGAAGGTCCTTACTTGGGATGGAGGCTGAGGGAGATGGTGTGGTAGAAGTTGATGGAATGGATGATTTGGTGAGTGCGGATGGATCACTATATTTTGATGAGGTGGAAGTGGAGGCCTCTTGATTGATGGGTACTTGGTGCTCAGCAGTGGCTCACGGGTTTGTACAGTATTGAAATGGATCGGGATCTCCTGGGATAGTGATCTCAGCACCATCAAAAGGGAATTTTAGGCATTGGTGGTATGTGGATGGAATGGCCTTTAGAGCATGAATCCAGGGTCAACCAAGTAAGATGTTGTAATGTATGTCATGATCCAAGACCTAGCATGTTGTATCTATGATAACTAGTACCACCCAGAGTGGAATTGTAATGACGCCTTTAGAAGCGCGTTCTTCATCATCATATCCCTTGATGACAATGCTCTTGGTAGCGTCTACACATGCATCAGAGAAACCAAGAGCTTTAACCAATTTTAAAGAGCAGATGTTCAATCCTGCTCCACCATCTACTAAGACTCATCTAACCTTATGTTTGTGGAAAAAAACCTCGATGTGAAGGGCATCATTATGAGATGGTTTGGGTGAGGAATAGTCATTGTCCGAAAAGGTGATGTGATGAGGCAAATTCAGGTATCCGACCATAGTCTCAAAGTGGTTGACATCAATGTTGGTTGGGATAGACGAATCTTGTAGGACTTTATCCAAGATGGCCTTATGTATGGGTGAAATACAGAGCAGTTTGAGAATGGATATTTGAGTAGGTGTTTTGTTCAATTGTTCAATAAGGTTGAACTCCAATTTTGGGTTTGACTGTATGGCAGATGGACCGGGGATGGTGATCTTAGGTTGACATGTAGAAGGACCTAGGATAGTGACCTTGCCTTTACACATAATGACATTGCATTCTAGGGCCTTTTTAATGGTAATGGTATTAACACATTTATCTTCATCAGTAGCGTGAAGATTGTTAATAATGGTACCACCAGGATAATTGTATGCAGGATGGACATTATTGTAGGCCAGACGGATGTGATTGGCTTGGTTATTGGTATTATTTGTGCCAGATGAGGAAGCTTTACCATGATCCTACAATGGGTTTTTATGGATAGTATGATCCGCATTCGATGTGAAGGATTGACTGCCTAACTCAATGGTGTGGTTCTCAATGAGGTTTTGTACCAGATTTCGCACCTGATGACAAGAAGAGGTTTTGTGCCCTTTGGCACGGTGGTAATCACAAAATGCGTTGTCATCCCACCATAAAGGCTTGAACTGACTAGGATCATATGGTTTAGGCTCTTCCAGCGTTATGACACTTTTTTGAAGAATTTTCGTCAAGACAATTTCGATAGGTTCACCCAAAGGGGTGTATGTGCATTTTTGGAATTGTCGGGGTTGACATAGTTGCCTTTGATTAGTTTGCACGAGATTTTTTTGGATAGGATTGGTAGTTGGTGTCGGTGTAGTTACAAGTGCATTTTAATTTTTTACTCCTTTGATAGTGAGTACATGACCTGTTGCATTGACGGTGTTTGCATCAACCACACCATCGTTGGTGATATGTTTTTTCTTAACCCAATATTTGGTTTTGTCATTTGAGCTACTTGGGTTATTATTTGTGGTGGTGTTGATGGTTTTGCCACCATATTTTAATTCGCCCTTGGTGATCAAGGCTTAACAAGTTGAAAACCCTTTTCAACAAGGTCAACAAAGGTGGTGCAGCAATGGACTTGTAAGCCATACCTTAGCGGTCCTAGGAGAGTTTGTACAAACATGGTGACTTTCTCCTTTTCAGGTATTTCTATCGGACATCTTCTTGCTAAGGTTCTCCATCTTTGAAAGAATGGGATAAAAGTCTCTCCTGCATCCTCTTGGGTAAGTCTGCATAAAGAGGCAATGTCGATATCCGTGTCAATGTTATAGGCATAATTTTCAACAAACTTGTTTGCCAATTCATCCCATGTTTTGATTCCTTTAGGAAAAAGTGGGAACCATTCTGTGCATGACCTGTGAGACTTATAGAAAATAGTCTCATGAGGTATGTTTTCTCATATGCAATGTCCATGCAACTAGTGGTGAATTCTCTTTTGTGTTCGATAGGGTTTGTTTTGCCTTTGTATTTGGGAAAAGGAGGTACCACATATCCATGAGGAAAGGGTGGCATATACAAGGTTGTGTCAAATGGATATGGACACAAGTCATGTGACATGTATGACTTTTTGTTGGATTGTTGCAAGGTCTCCACTTGCATTTGAAGAGAAGCGAGTTGGAGTGTGAGTGCTTCCACAATTGGGTTGTTGATAGCATCACACATGTTGGTGATAGGGACAGCTTGGGTGCCCACCTGTTCTGATGAGATGTGTTGATTTGGAATTGGTTGTCGGTGAGAAAAATGAGTGTTTTGATTATGCGGTTGTTGGAAATGAGTGTTTTGATGAGAGATGTGCTGCTGTGTATGCACTTGAGAGGCATAAGTGGGGATGTGAGAGCCTGCCATGTTGGACTGAATTTGAGGGTCTTGTTGATTTTGAGCTTGTTGATGCCCAAATGGAGTGAAGGGTTGAGTGCCTTAATTGTCTTGCCCAAATAATAAATTGTGGCCATGAGTGATGTTGGTGTTTTGGCCCACCGGAATGTTGGTATTAACCTGTGAGGAATTAGGTTGGATGCCCTGTATGGAAACTCTTCATTTATTTCTCCCAAAAGGGTTGGATGAGTTGGTTGCCATAGCATTTGAAGAACCTAATAACAGGTTTGCTGATGTACTCATGGAACTAGATGTATTTCCAAAGAGGTTTGAGGTGGTTGCACCCATTTTTTGTGAAGGGATGGTGGACATTTTTTGGGTAATGGATTGTGATGTAGTGTTGGTTTGGGTAGATGATCCCCCAATAGATGTTGTGTTGTTTGTGGTGGTGGTATGACCAAGGGAGGTAGCATTGATGGTGTTGATGACATTTTGTGAAGAAACTCCCATGGAAGGATTGTAAGATGAGGGATTGGGAGATGTTTCTCTAAGAGTGTTAAGATCAAATCCCTTTGGTAACTTAGCCCCTTGGTCAAGGAGCATAGCTAGGAATCTGGAAGAGTCATTTAGGACTACTTCTTCCACAAAAGTAGCAACTTCTGGGTGTTGGGCAATAGCTAATAAGTATTCTTCAAAGACTTCCCCATTTTGATCTCTATGGATAAATGGTTCAAAAATATGTGATGGAGATGGTGGGATGTTCATCTCACTAAAAGGATTGATGTTGGGATTTCCCATATTATAAGAATGATTGTTCGTGTCATTTAGGAAAGAATCCATGCTAGTTGTGAAACCAAGAAAGTTGGTGTCTTGTCCAAAGGAATCCATGAGTCTTTTCTTTTTTTGTAGTCTAGTTTCAACCATAAAAGTTTTTCTCAACTTTGGGATTATGGGGAGAATGATCTAAGTATGACACTATGTTTTTTTTTTTTGGATTTTTAAAGAATGCTATGAAATGCAAGTGAGACCAAAATGAGGTTAAAGACTTGTGAATGCAAATGGTGTGATACTAAAATGGAGATGCTAAATGGTATGCAACTAAAGGAGCCTAAGATGTACTCACTATTGAGGGATCTAAGGAGGACAACTTGAGCAGCCAAAGTTTTCGCAATGATTCAAGTTTGGAAGACCAATGGACTATAAAAGGACTTAAAAGAGGACAAAGTGAAGTTTCTACACTAGACTATTGAGTGGGAAATAATTCACAAAACTTTTGACTAAATGACAAAAGGTAATTGGGTCCAATGATAACCTACTATTGAATGCAAAGTTTGACAATGGATGGTAAGAGTCTAATCCTAAAATCTGCAAAAGTAAGTGCCTAAGGAGATGGTGAAGTTACCAATGCAATCTAATGGACTAGAAATGGAACCCTATTGTGATCCTAAAAATCATACCTATAATGCAATGTTGAAGGGAAGTTGAGCAATTCAGTGTCTGGTTTTTGAACTGTAACAGTGAAGGAAGACTTGATTAAATTAAAGACAAGTTGTGGAATTTCAATTTTGATAGTGAGAATATGATTTGTGGAATTTTGTCAAATGCATCGCAGTGAATGTCGTACGACAGAGCGAATGCGGCTCACAATAGCGAATGCGGTTCAGAAAGTGTCGATTGCGACACAATATGGCGAATGAGGGTTGATATTTCACAAATGTGTCTCAATATACTAAATGCGGTGCAGGATGATACATATGCGGCTCATCAGAGTGAATGCAGCTCATTAAAGAAAATGCGGCTCGTAATGTTTCAACTACGACTTAGCAGAGCGATTGTGGCTCAAAGTACAACGATTGCGGTTTGATAGAGTGATTGCGGCTCAATAGAGCAATTGCGGCTTAGAATAAATTTCCATAGTTTGACCAGTTTTGTTTTAGATTTAGGCAAGTTGGATTTTCATTTGTTGAGTTTGTTTATTTAGGCAAAACATAGAATCTAAAACATTGAGTGTATGTTCAAGGATCGAGCATGACCCTTTTTTATTTTCATTGGTATTTGAACAAGAAGACACTTCAAGTAGACTCACTCTTAATGGTCAAAGGGTCATCATAGCAATCACAACCCATAGCTTAAAATCACATCGACTCACACAACCATGTCACCCCCTAGAGGGCACCCATGTTTTTATCTTTTCCAAGTGCATACTCAAGGTTAGATTTCTCGATCCCCTGAGAAAAAAATCCGTGGTGATTATATGGTGAGTGTCTTGGGGGAAGATTCTTCCCTCCCCTTGCACTGTAATTGAAATTATGTCTAGATACTGAAACATATGGCTTTCTACACTATAGTTCGTAGTAACGGTTTCCATTTGGTGTGGCAATAGATAAACTCCCTCAGGAGACCTCCCAATCTTTAGAACAAAGAATTTGGGGATAGTTATCTTTCTCCCTTCCGTTGAATATGGGTTTCCCCAAAATTCACTTGTGATTATAGTGGGTTGGAAAACCTGGCTTTGGTTGTTCCTATAGGGTGAGTACTTTTTCCCACTACAATAGGCCTTCTAAAGGATTTAATAAAACATAAAATACATAAAGATGAAATAGGTAAGTCTGGTTTTTTGATCACTCAGTAAAGGGGAGAGCATATACCTATTACCCAACAAGCACAACAAACAAGTGGTTCAGTTTTAAATCCAAATGATGATTTTCTATACTAAGTGAAGATGTTTCTTCACAACAAGCATTGGATTCATTTTAACCAACATAAAATAAAGTTTGGTGACTATCCTAGGATTGATAAATTCTAGATTTAAGTGTCTATCCTAGAATTGGTTCATTTTAATCCCCATACATCAATAAAACTATTGGTCGCGGTCGCGTCGGATCCAAACAACAATTTAAGAATGAGATTAATCGGTCATTTGCGACACGAAATAGCAGATGCGGCTCAATATTGAATTTGCGGTTCGAGTTATGTCACATGCATTGCGATATGTCGAATGCATCATTCGCGAGCTCATATGCATTGCAACAGGTCAGATGTGTCGTTCACGAGCGCAAATGCGATACGACAGAGCACTTGCATTGTGTAGGCTAGCAATTGTGTCATTTTGTACTCCTATACCTACAAAACAAAATCCAAGGTCGTACGAGAACCTGCAAAAATGTGTCAATGGGTCGGGTTCACCAATGTAATGATGGATTTCTGCAAAATAGAGTATTGGTCTAATAAAGCAATGCAATATTAAATAAATCCAAACATATCAATAGAATGCAAAGGAGAAATAATGAGAAAAGGAATAAAACTAGAATAGTCTCACCCATTTCTCTCCTCCATGGGTGATTTCCATTGTACCTCCTTGGTTTGTTGTGATGAAGAGTGCCCTCAGATTTGTGTGAGAGAAAAAACTCTAAAATGTCTTGTCCTAAGAAATTTTTTGAAGGATTTCTTTAACACTTCTATGCAAATAGAAAATGAATTCTAAATGCAAATATTCAAGAATTAGTTGCTAGAATGCAAGAGAATAATAAATGAAACAAGGAATCTAAAAAAATTAAGAAATTCAAGATAACAAATAATAGCTCCCAAAAATGAGATCAAGATTGTCATTTTATAGAAAATGCAATCTTGAACGGACGGATGAGATGAGAGATTGAGAAATGCCCTAGAATCAAAGGTCAAGATTCAATATGACAACTCTCAATTAGGGTTAGGGTAAAGATCCCCAAATGTGTGGACAAGATTTTAATTTAAGAAATTAAATCAATGGTGGAGAAAAAACGTGACATTGAGATGAAAACTAAAAATCAAGAGATAAGAGGATGAGATTTTAGAAAATCAGTAATTTTAGCAATTACTTGATTTGTAGAAGAATATTTCCATTTTCAATTAAGTTAATTCAAAATATGGATTTGTAAGATAATGAGTAATTGATTTTTGAAATTAATTACTAAAAGAAGAACTAGTTAACAATGTGAAGTCATTTTTAAATAAATTGTTTTATTTAAAAATAGGGAAATGTCACATAAGGCAATTAAATAATTAAGAATAATTATTTAATTTAGAAGAGGTAGTTAATTAATTAAATAAATTAATGAATTTATTTAATTAAGAGAGGATCTAGGAATTATTGACATATTAAATAGATATATTAAAATATATTAATTTAATAATCAGGAGGACATTAATGATAAGGATTAATTAAATAAATGAGACTTTATTTAATTATAAGAAGACTTTGATAATTAGTGACACATTAAATAAATAAATAAGATTTATTTATTTAATAATCATGAAGAATGAAAGATCATGAATTAATTAAATAATTATGAATTATTTAATTAATCGTTTGAAGGTGGGCTAGAAACATAATTAAAATGTCATAATTATGTTAGGACTAAAGGTGGTAAAATAGTGCTTGCAGGCCTTGGTCATTTTTATGTGTCTACACCTTCTTAAGAGAAAAACATGAAGCATTAGAAAAGCTCAAAATTTTTAAAGCTATGGCAGAGAATGAGATAGGTCAAAAGATCAAATGTCTAAGGTTAGATAAGGGTGGTGAATTCACTTCATAGGAATTCAATTATTTTTGTGAAGATCATGGAATCCAAAGACAACTATCTGCTCCCGAGACCTGTCAACAAAATGGAGTTGTTGAAAGAAAAAACAAAACCATTCTAGACACTGCTAGAACCATGATGTTGGAAGCAAATGTTCCTCATTTCTATTGGACAAAAGTTGTAAGTACTATTTTTGAAAAGTTAAACAGCATTTACAGGGTGCTTTACCCTACACAACGAGCCACAAGGGCCAAAAAAGGACTAGATTTAAACAACTAAAAAAGCAGGGAAAAAACCAGAGACAGCCTAGAGGTAGCATGACAACAACAGAGGAACAACAAACTGACCAACAATAGGAGCAACTAACTGGCTTCATCCCAGTTCTTGATTAGGAGGTCCACCGCCTTCTCTCCTACCCACTCTTTATTTTCCAGGCTATTATTCCCCTCCAGTTCCTCCTTAATGGCATTTGACAGAGTACTCATAACAAAGTGACCCAGTTTCTTGGTGAAGCAGGTCAGCCCCTGAAATATTTTGTCTAGAGTGTCCAAACGCTTTACCACCTTATTAGAATCCTCCCCAACATCCATAGCACCCTGAACCTCTCCAGGCTCATCCACCAGCGGCTGCGAAGGGCACGAGCCAGAACCATCAGAAGGGAGCTTTCTGTCAACCGGAGTAAGCTGAGGCCTCTCCACCACATCTTCTTCCACCTCCTCTAATTCTTCTTCCTTGTAGCCCTTGTTGTCTGACTGTTCCTCATCTGAGTCCTCGATGATTAATCTTTTCTTGTTGTTCTTGGCCAACCTCCCAGATCTCCTCCTGACACTTTCCCCTCCAGTCATCTTCGTGTTCCCCACAACTGTGTCCCCTCTAGAATATTTTCTAACCACATTCTTACCCTTTCCCTCTTTGACAGTCACAGCCTACATGCATTTTTATTTGCCTTTTTTCGGTATAGAGCCAGTAACAGTCGTGTCAGCCAGAGTTTCTTTTAGCTCACAGAGCCCTTCCGTAGCACTGGCATGGGCCCTGCTCAACCCACCCTTAAGCTTTTTGGAGGTAAATTTGGTCTTGGCGTTCCCCTGATCAATATTAGACTTTCGAGGAGGACTCTTGGACTCAGTCGGGGAGATATGCACCGTGGACAGGGTTTCAATGTTCTCAACATGAACAACAGTGATGGCTTTGGATGAACAGAGGGCAAGATGAAAGTGATACAGGTGGAGAATTAGCCCCTGATGGAGCGGGAGTAGCGGAAGGTCATAGGGATTTGGGCTGGCCAAAGCTTTACACTTGTACACAAAACTTACCAAATCCATTAAAAGGAAAAATGGAAATCTAAGAAGCATTTTGTGCCTAAGGTGGTTTAACAAGGGGAAATGGTAAAAGAAGCAAGTTTTGAATCTACCTTCCAATGTAACATATTTCGTTAGCGCCATGCTAACCTGGTCCCATGGATTAGGAAGCTCTTCCCTTTCAAACCCCACCTAGTTCCAAATAGGGGTCTCCTCTCCTCTAAAAAATGCCCTTAGGCTCTCATGGTCTGGCTTTTTGGTGTGCTTAGGATATTTTTTCCCTTCACATAGCAACCCCATAGCCTGCGCAATAACATCCTCACTGATTTCGAACAAAATCCCCCCAATGGATACCCTCCTGTCCTTCCACGAGCTAGAAAATTGACTAGATAAATTGGGATCATGGCCGACTAAGCTTTCCATGAGCAGTGCAATTCCTCCTTCCACACAAATGTGCCAGACAAGTAGGTTGTTTTAGAATTTATCACAACTATCCGGTTCCATCCGAACACGATCACCTCCCTTTCTGCCAGACTTTACAGGGAGCTCACCAAAATACAAGAAAACCCAAAAGCAGCAGTCACAAACAATAATCTTAATTAGATAGTTAAGGCAGGGATTACAACGAAGCAAATCTAAACTCCCATACCAATCCCACGCGCGGAGAGGAAATAAGCCAGAGTGAGAAAGGACACAAAAATTAATGAAATTATGATTTTGGTATAGAGGGCTAAAGATGGTGGAGATGTAGGAATAGCACAAAGTCCCAAACAGTAATAAACTAATTATAGTAATCCTCCACATTAAGCCACATGATCCCCTAGCTAAACTAGCCGGCCTGAAGTCTCTAGAAAGTGACCAAATTGTATCATAGAAAGTCACATCATAATTAATACACTCGCTCCTCCTTAAGTAATGAGGAGATGAAATGAACAATCCAATTCCCAAAATAGTAGCCCGCATAGTATGGTCCCTCACTTGATAATAAGTCACGGCTTTCCAATTAATCTACATCACGTCACCAAAACTATACTTGTACTCCTTAATTAAATCCCCACCCCACCATCTCATCATAATCTTGTAAACTAAACCCATCCACCAAGTCCAACAAACATACACGTGGACACCCCTGCCCCTGTCCCACACACGCTCTACTCTACCAAGATAATTCCACCTATACTCTGTACCTATATAAACATTCATCCACCAACATAACTAAATTAACCAGTGGGCCCCCCCGTCAGCTCTCCTAAAGTTGAACATCATTATAAACCATGGTAGCCTTTTCCTGCTCTATCAACACTAGAATATTTGGCGGCAGTCTTTCCTTATTTCTCCAACATCTAGCCAAGTCCCAACCCGAGCCAAGATTAGCCAAGGCATCCACCACACAGTTGCCTTCTCTAAAAATATGGGTCACCTTTTTGTCTCTTAATTTAGACATTAGGAAGCTAGCATGCATCAAAATGTCCTTGGTATTCCAACCTATAAATCTATCTTTTTCCATAGCATCCGTCACTGCTTTGGAATCTCCTTCAATGTGGAGGTTAACAATCCCCAAAGAAACAACGATTTTGAGGCCCATAAACAATGCATGAGCCTCAGCCACCAGATTCGACTGACACCCAATGCCACCAGCAAACCCTACCACCATATTCCTCATAGAGTCTCTGATAATCCCACCTATACTTGCGCTTCCTGGATTGCCTTTAGCAACCCCATCAAAGTTCATTTTAAACCATCCACAATCCGGAGGCTCCCATTTAGTATTTCTCCTAGCTATAAGTTTCGAATTATCAAAGGCATTAGCCTTTAGATCATGGTGCCATTCCTTGGACAATTTTATTTCATAGTCCCTTGGCCCTAACTCGGGAAGTTTTCCATCAAGGAGGGAGATGTTCTCCTCTATGAGCCTAACACCAATGCCAAACACCTCCTTGGGGCTCCGCTCAATATTCCTGAAAACCCTATTATTCCTCTATTTCCATAAGCACCATCCTAAGATTGGGGGGGTCTGCCTCCAAATCTTAACAGTCAGAGGATGGAGAAAAAGCCCATTCCAGCCTAGAATAAATGATAAAAGGTCTTTGCTCATAACCCAGTGGACATCGAGTTTCTCATAAGCCAACCCCCAAACTTCAACAGCATACAGGCAATGTAACAAAAGGTGGTAGCCCATTTCCTCCCCCTCCTTGTAAAGGAAACATTTATTGAGAAAGCATAACCCCCGAATTCTCAAGTTGTCTTGAGTTAGGATCCTATTATGATAGGCCATCCACTAGAAAAAAATTATTTTAGGAATCATGTGGCTATTCCAAACCCTCCTCCCGTGTTTCTCAATGGGAATTTCCTTAGTCAGCAGTTTGTAAGTAGAACGAACTGAAAGGTCCCCCTGCTTATCTAAAGCCCAGAAGAACTCATCCTCCCTATCATAGGAAGGAAACTTGTAGCTAGAGAGCAGCACCTGAAGAGATCTAGCGAGGCAACTACGATCAAGAGAGTGGGGGCAACAAAGGGAGAGATCTCTCCAAATCCTAGCTCTAGAAGGCCCTATCACATAGTCTCTAATATATAACCCAAAGAATCTCTGAGCTTCATCCATGACCGCTCCAAATTTAGAGCTAGCCAAAGGGGAGTCCATAAGCCAAGCATCATCCCAAAATCTAATTTTAACCCTATTTCCCATTTTCCATCTGATCCTTTTTTTTAGCAAGCCTTGTGTGCTGCAGATGCTCCTCCAGATCACAGAACCAAGGGGATACGGTTTTGAAAGACAATCAATCAAAGGCCTATTCTAGAGGTATTTAGCATTCAAAATTTTGCACCAGTCCTTGGTGTTCCTTAACTGGTCCCACCCAACCTTGGCCATCAACGCCCTGTTAGAGGTGACTATCTTTCTTATTCCAGGCCCACCACAATCTTTAGCCTGACAAACCCTTTCCCATTTAACCAAAGCAATCTTATTTTTCTCCTCAGTACCAGACCAAAGGAAAATTCTCTAAATTCTTTCTAACTTCTTTGTAATATACCTGGGCATCTTAAAAATAGTTAGGAAGTAGGTGGGGCTACCTTGTATAGCCACAGTAAGAAGTTGGAGTTTCCTAGCATGACTAAGTAAAGAGCCCTTCCAGCCAGCCAACATCTTTTGGATTCTCTCCCAAATAGAATACCAAAACTTCGGTTGAACCTTTTTAACCATTAGGGGGAGCCCAAGGTACACCGATGGGAGGGAATCCCCTACACATCCCAGGATCACAATCACCCTATTTTGCAAATTTGGCAAACAATTAAAGAAGTAAATCTTGCTCTTATTGTAGTTGATACACTGACCAGAGCAGGAGGCATAGCTGTTAAGATAAGCTTTCCATTTCCTGGCTTCCACAATAGAGGCCTTCCCAAATAGGAATGTGTCATCCACGAATTGTTGCAAAACAATCAGACAAAGAGATGTAGCAGCTCTAACACCAGATATGGAGCCCTCTGACAGTAGAATCATAAAGTTCCTGCTAAGCACATCAACAACCATAATAAAGAGATAGGGGGAGAGAGGGTCCCCCTATCTGAGCCCTCTTCCAGCAGAGAAGAAACCACAGGGAGATGCATTCACCAGAACCGAGAACTTAACAGTACAAACACAGTCCATAATGAGCTTAATGACCAAGCTGTTAAAGCCAAACTTAGCCAGGACCTTAGGTATGAATTCCTATAGAACCTTATCATAAGCTTTGGAAATATCAAGCTTAAGCACCATCCCTACATTATTGCATCTATCCATAGAATGGAGCAGCTCATGAGTAGTCAAGGAAGCATCTAGAATGTGGCACCCCAGGACAAACCCCATTTGAGTGTGGCTTATAATTTTATCAAGCAGGGGCTTAATTCAATTAAAAAGGATCTTAGATATGATCTTATAGCAGGTGTTACAAAGACTGATAGGTCAAAAATTAGACATAGATAGAGGCTCACTAACTTTGGGAATAAGGGAAATGAAAGTGTGATTCATTTGCTTAAGAATCTTACTAGATTTAAAGAAGTCCCTAGCCGTAAGCACAAGGTCCCACCCCACAATATCCCAAAAAATTTGGAATAATGTAGGGGGGAACCCATCAGGTCTAGGAGCTTTGAATGCCCCCATGCTAAAAGTAGCCAACTGAACCTCTTCCGAGGAGACACACTTAAGAATTCCCAAGTTGTCCTCAAGGGAGATGGAATCAGGGAGATGTTGTAGGATCTTACAATCCAGAGCCATGTTGGGCACCTCTGTAGGGGCTGAAAAAGCCTCTAAGAAATAACTAACCACACAGGACTTAATGTGAGCTAGGTTAGATATCACCTCCCCAGAGTCACTTGTCAATTTAGTAATTTGATTCCTTTTCGGATGTTTGATGGCAGAAACATGAAAAAAGGACGTGTTCCTGTCACCTTCCTTTAGCCATTGTAGCCTCGATTTTTGCTTCTAGAAGACCTCTTCATTTTTTAGAACCTTTTCCCATTCTATTATGGCATCCTTCTCCTGATTGTTGGTCTGATGACTAACATCTCCCTCATCCATATTCTTCTGCAAGGTCCTCAACCTTACCTCGAGATGTTTTTTCCTTTGATAGACATCCCCAAACACATTCTTGTTCCAGCCCTAACCATCATTTTAATATGTTTGAGTTTATAGCAGACTCTAAACATAGGGGAACCTTGGACAAGAATATTCCACCATTCAGCAATTTTTTTTTTTGAAGTCGGGGTGAGAGTTCCACATTATCTCAAAACGAAAAGGATAGGGGCCCCCATAATGATGAATATTAGTGGTCAGAAGAAGAGGGTTATGGTTCGAAACCGTCCTAGGCAGAGTAACTAGGTTGGCTTCCAAGGCATTAGACCAATTGGGAGAACAGAGGAAGCAGTCAAGCCGAACTTGAATCAAATCGCCACCTGCCCGCCTATTAGACCAGGTGAAGTGTTGGCCCCAAAGTTCAATATCTATTAATCCTGAATTACACATAAAGTTTGCCAAGTCCGTCATGCTGTCAGTGTAATCCATTAGGCCCCCACTTTTTTGTAAGTACTACTGTGTATACCATTAATAGGGTGAATGTCAACAGTAATTTTGGTAAGACACATTTTGAGCTATGGTTTGGTTATAAGCCTACTATCAAGTATTTCAAAAAAATTTCAAGCAAATGCTACATAAAGAGAGATGATGATATAGGAAAGTTTGATGCTAGAAGTGATGAAGGAATCTTTCTAGGATACTCTACTAAAAGAAAATTTTACCGGTGCTTAAATAAAAGGTTGAAGAAAATGGTTGAAAGTGAAAATGTCAAAGTTGTTGAAGATATTGGCAAACCATCCAGATCTAGTGGATATGATTCAGATGATCAACATGATCTAATTCTAACAATGAGAATAATTTTCAGGCACAAAATCAACTTCAAATTGTTCTGGTGAACCAAGGGAATCAAGAAGCAGAAACTAACGAAAGTACAGAAGATAGAACACAATAACAAGAGGTTAAAGAAAATATCAAAACTCCTAAGTATGTAAGGAAAAATAATTTTGATAGTCAGATCATAGGAGAAAAGAGAAAAGGTGTGCAAACTAGAAGAATAATTTTGGAATAATCCTGTCTAATCTCTAAAGTTGAGCCTAGAAATATCAATGAAGAATGCAAGGATGAATATTGGATGGAAGCCATGAAAGCATAACTAATGCAGATACAAAAAATGATACATGGGATCTTGTTCCTAGACCTTAGAACAAAAATGTGATTGGAACCAAGTGGGTGTTCCAGAATAAGCTTAATGAGCAAGGTGATGTGGTCACAAAAAAAGCAAGACTGGTTTACAAAGGGTACTCATAGATGGAAGGTAATGATTTTGAAGAAAATTTTTCCCCTGTTGCTATAATTGAAGTGGTAAGATTATTTCTTTCTTATGCTACTTTCAAGAATTACAAAGTTTATCAGATGGATGTAAAGTCAACAGTTTTGAATGGTGAACTAGAAGAAGAATTTTATGTTGAACAACCAAATGGATTTTAGTTGACTAATGAAAAGGACATGGTATGCCGATTGAAGAAAGATCTATATGGACTTAAGCAAGCTCCTAGAGCTTGGGATGATAGATTGGATAAATACTTGTTGAAACTTGGATTCAACAAAGGTACTACTGACAACAATCTATATTTCAAGTTGGATTAGAATAAAGAACTGATCATTGAAATATTTGTTGATGATATTATTTTTGAAGGTGATGATGATTTGTGTATGAAGTTTTCCAATGAAATGAAAAGTGAATTTGAAACTTCAATGATAGGAGAGCTGAAATTATTTTTAGGATTGAAAATCACTTAGTTAGATGATGGAATTTTTGTATCTCTGTCTAAGTATGTGAAAGAGTTACTAAAAAAGTTTGCATGGAATATTCAAAGCCAGTTGGTACACATATGGTAACCAGATGCAAACTTACATAGAATGACGATTCTCCTAAAGAAAATAAGACAAGCTACAGGTCAATGATTGGTGGATTATTTTATTTGACTTAGACCAGGCTAGATATAATGAATGATGTATACATGGTTGCTAGACTTCAAGCTGATCCTAAAGAGTCTCATGTGACTACTGTGAAAATAATCTTCAGGTACCTAAAAGGGACAATTGATCTTGGTCTTTGGTATCCTAAGGATGATGATCTTATCCTAAGTGCTTTCACAGATGTTGATTGGGCAGGAGATGTAGATGATAGGAAGAGTACCAGTTGGGGTGCATTTCTTAGGAAAGAAGTTGGTATCTTTGCTAAGCAAAAAGTAGAACTCAGTTTCATTATCTACTGCTAAAGCAAAATACATTAATATTGCAAATAGTTGTACCCAAGTATTATGGATGAAGCAAATGTTGATAGATGTCAAAATTGAGTATGAAGAACCCATTGCCATATTTTGTGACAATTCAAGTGCCATTAACATTTCTAAGAATCTAGTGTTGAATTCAAAGACAAAGCATATATCCATCAAGTGTCCCTTCTTGAGAGAAAAAGTAAGTTACAAATAAGTTAGAATGGAGTACATACCTACCAAGGAGAAAATTTCATATATCTTTACCAAGTCGTTGCCTAAGGATAATTTTGAGTACCTCAGAGGCAAGTTAGGGGTGATTTCCCCTCCTGATCAGAAGAAAGATGCAAGTATTTGCATCAATCTATGAATTCATAGCCATATCTTATTCTATATTGATGTTGTGTGGGCTACTACTCAAGGGGAGTAGTCAAATGATTCAAATTTGTGATCAGAGCATTTGCACCTTTTCCATCAATTTCAAAGGGGGAGAGAAGAGATATGTGAAAAATATAGAAGTAGAAGGAAACAGGAAGGAGTGCACAATCTCAGGGGGAGATTGTTGGAGAAGAGTTAGTTGGGTTGATGGTATTATTTTTCACGTCATGTGTTGCAATCAATGCGAAAGGGGGAGATTTTTGGATATTTTGGTTACGTTGCTAATATGTGGTTGTCATTGATGTCAACACTATTAGCATTGGTGTTTCTAAAGGCTGCATATGTTGAGGAGATTGAGAAAATTGTAAAAAATATTGTGCAAGCAGCTAATGGAAAGAGCTTTAAGTCGCTAATCTAAGGGTTCACTTCAAAGGGTTTATTTTTGAACCTTTTTGGTATGTTGTTTGAAATTTTCAAAGGTTCACATCAGGGTATGTGCAAGATCATGATGGGCCTAAAAGTGGCGACATGTAAGTGATATGATGGCCCATGTGGCTGACGACTTTTTTTTAACCCAAAATTGATGAAACGAAAAGGGTTTTTAAAGGAGATTCTTATATTTCCACCAATATAAATTATGCTTTACTTTGAATTTAATAAATAATTATTATTCATTTTCTATTTGAATTACGACTAAAGTCCTGATTGATAGGCTGGTTGAAAAACATCTATATATTTCAAAGGGTATCACATTTTTTGAATTTGAAACATGTGTCACATTCTATGCTTCACATACTATAGGATTAAAAAAAAAAGAATTGAATTTCGTGAAGTTTTGACCAAGTGAAGGTGGTCAAACGTGCGAGTTTTTATATTTTTTAAAAGTTGTAATACAAAAATCATAATTAATTATTTACTTGGAAAAAAATTACAAAAAAATATGCATCACATTAGGACATGAGTCTTCTACTTATATCTAAAATCTTATAAAAAAATATTATCATTTTATTGTGGTTAGGGTGGTTAGACAGACACCTTTTTCTTATTTTTTCCCTAAAATTCAAGTACTACTGCATTGAAATTTTAAATTTTCACCAAATAGATTTTAAAAAAAAAAAAAAACCTAGTAGTTTAGAAACTAGATTCAATTTTCAACAGATTCTATTGTTACATATTTTTGAAATAATATAGTTAACTTATTCAAATTTTTACGTCAAGCTGCCTAACTCTGATTTTTTTGAATTTTATTGCCAGTTAAGGGCCTATTTTTTCCATGATGATCCTGCACATGCCCATCAAGTTTTGTGGAAGTTATGAAGATCTATGTGCCTATAGTTATTCAATTTTTGTAGATGGTGTTCTTGGGTGAAGCGGATGAAATTTTGGTAATTTCATGTGTTTTGCATGTACCTATGATGTTCATGGATGAGTATAGATCATGCTCTATCCCTGATATATGCTCTCATTGATTGGAATTTTCATGATCAGATATTTTTCTGATGTGTGCTTGAGTTTTCATGTTCTTGGCCGACATGATGGTGTTAGCGTGTTGCAAATCCATTAGGATTAATATTTTATTGTTTGGCATGTTTGAAGGTGTTTTTTTGGGTCCTCACTGTGTTGTGATCATCTTGTGTTGGTACACATTGAAATTTATTCATGTATTGAGGCCAAAAGTTGTAATTTATTCTTTATTTGTGGCCGACTGAATAGTGGATGTAAATCCATGTAGCGGATATATATATGAGATTTTTTTCCTCATTTAGAAGTGCGTTCAATGTGTCCAAGTGATGTACATTTGTGAATAAAGGTCAGATTATTCAGAGCAAAGTGTGGAAGAGATTGAGCAGAGTGTGTAGAAGTTTTTGTGCATCTAATTGGAACTTTAATCAGGATTTTGTAGAAGCTAATTTCTTAGTTCAACTTCATCAGATGGATTTAATCTTATTACTATATGTAAGGTAGTGAGCCTTCCTTCTCTAACTGGAACTGTAATCAAGATTTTGTAGAAGCTAATTTCTCATTTCAACTTCATCAGATGGATTTAATCTTATTACTGTATGTAAGACAGTGAGCCTTCCTTCTGAGCAGTGTTCTCTATACAGTGTGTTTGAATGCAAGTGCATTCCATTTTTCATTATACTTCTAATAGGGTATGATCTTGTGGACTAACATCCACTGTGGTTTTTCCCCTAACAGGGTTTCCCCATATAAAATATTGGTGTTCATGTGTCTCTGATGTGTTGTGTATTTAATGTTTGCACTGTTAATTATCAGATCTGAGATCTAAGGTTGATTAATGTTGTATAAGTTTTATTTTGGTAATAACTAATTCACCCCCCCTCTCAGTTATCTATCCTTGTTTTTCCAATAGTGACCCTAATGAAATTGAACTTACCCATGCTCCCTCAAATCCTAATGTTGGAAGTTGAAGATTAAATCAAATGGTTGTAATTAATTCTAGTAGGTTGTCATTGATGTCAACATAGTACTGAATGCATGATTTCTTTATCGGGAGTTATTTCCTATTAAAGATGACCATTATATGTGGTCTGGTGTGTTGGTTTTTAGATTTGGTTTCTACTGTGAGACATGCTATGATTCAAATATTCGAAGAGCTTGGCCAACTTAGCGTGTGCAACATTTTATGTGGACTAATCATTTCTTATGGATGTTTTTGCCGACATGAAAAATGTGTTAACCTTAAATAAGGATGACCTAATTGATAAATAAGATATACATATATATATATATACGAGACTCTCCAAAAATATATAGAGATAGATATAGAAAAATAAAAGAGAGACAAATATAGAGACAAAAAAAAGAGTGTAATAGTAAGAAAGAGAAAGAGAGAGTGCAATAGAGTAGAATAAGAAAAATGGGCAAAGATAATAAAGTGTATGATCAGAACATAATTATTGAGCAATTACTGAAATGCAGTACTACCTATATAGAGCTTCATCTAGAACTGAACTCAACATAAGAAATGTGGAATCTATCAGTTCACACATTTGGATGTAAGCCTTAACTCTTGTATTCTGGCAGTTAGCCATCTTTTGTATCTATGTGGTAGTGAGCCCTTTGAGTTTTAGCCCTATTGGAAAATGATTCCTTATTGTAGGAAATGAGCCTTATCTTAGGTAGTGAGCCTTATCTTAAGAAGTGAGCCTTTTTGTAATGAGTTTTGATATTCTCTATAGTGTGAGTTAATCCTCACCGTGTTTTTCCCTCATTGGGTTTTCCACATAAATCTAGTGTTATTGTGTTTGTGCATTGAAATTTGATGACTAATAATTTAAGAAATTTATGTATTAGTTCTGATAATTGAATTAAAGGTTATAATCTGACAACTCATTCACCCCCCTCTTAGTTGTCCTATTCAAAAATTGGTATCAAAGCTTGATCCTTTGGAAGAAGTTTAATAGCTTGAAGAAGATCTGTGGAGGTTGAGCTAAATGATGAAGGGATTTGACTTAGATGAAGAATTGAGAATATAGACTTCAAATTCTGAAAATTAAGATCTAAAAGAAAATTTCAAGAAAGAAAGTGAATGCATTCAAAAACTAAGAAATCAGATCCGAAAGTTCAAGTTTAAACATAAAGAAGTTTACTAGAAACTAAAGGAAGCAAAGGAGATTGCTCAAAATCTAAGGATGAAACTTCAAGAAAAAAAGGAGTGGAAGAGAATCTAAAATTGGAAATAGAACAAAGCAAGGTAGAGGAAGGATGCCTAAAAGAAATTATCAATCAAAAGAAAGAAAAATTTGATAAGCTTGAACAAGAAGTAGTAACCCTTAAAACTGATATGGAAAAAGTGAAATCTCATGAAGAAAGGTTCAAGAAAAGCTCTACAATGCTTGATGAATTGATTTCATCTCAGAAAGAAACCTACAAAGGATAAAGGTGGTCTAGGACTTTAAGAAGTACAAAATTCAAAGACTAATCTAGTTTTCAACAAAGTGGACAATCAAAGGAAATTTCAAGGTAGTAGTTATCAAGGCAAGAATTGAAGGATCAATACCAGAAGAATACCCATCCAACAACCTAATTCTCAAAGCTACCCATATGCTAATGGATTTTGTTTCTCATGCAATAAATTTGGACAAAAAGAAACCGAATGTAGAAGTAGGATTAAATAAAATACAATGAGTCAAACTATTGGATTCTTTGCTGGAAAATATTATAGTTGCGATAAGTTTAGACATAGAGCTACCGAATGTAGAAACCATATCATGATAAAAAAATTTGATACAAATAGAAGAATTCAATCTTTTCAAGGGTATTGTTACACATGCAATATATTTGGACACAAGGCTAATCAGTGCAAGATAAAGTAATAAGAAAATTCATTTGATCTTGGATATGTTATGTCCTACACTTGCAAAAAACCAGGACATATCTCAAAATTTTGCAGAAGTAAATTTGGGAAGAAACTGAATCCAGAACAAAAGAAAAAGGTTATGAACAAGGTAGATCTAGAAGAAGTAAGGAGAGAAACGGAAAAAATTTGGAGGAAGAAGGAAGAACTTGAGAACAAGGATGAATCAAATGACCTTGTATCTACATTTGGTGCAGATACCTCTTCTAAGGACTAAACCCAGTAATGGTTTTAGGAGGAGAATTCATAGAAAAATGTAGAAAACCCTTGATATATGAGGTTTCATGAAAAGACACATGGATATGTGATGTGAATCTCTTTTTTTTGAAGGTGTTGAAGAAAATTCTGGCAGAAAAGATGTAAATCAGGAAATTTGTGGAGCCCTTCTTAGGTCACAATGTTTCTCAAAGATAGTTGTCAATTTAAAAGCAAAAAAAGCAATAAATGCAAATTTGATCCAGTAGCTTTTGCAGAAGGAGGTATTGATAGACTAAAGTACAAATGATGATGTCAAAAGCAATAAATTACCTTTCATGATGAAACCCTAAAAGTGACAAGTTAAATAAGGAAGATTGAGTAGTCACTTTTCATTATGAAGTGAACGAGCTAAGAAATAAAGAGCAACTGAGAAATAAAGAGTTAGGGTTATTGGCAAGTGAAAGTATGAAGAATAAGGCTGAAACAATGGAGTTGAATGTAATGGTGGTATTTAATCCGCACAACAAAAAATTGCAAAAATTGATTAAGTTACACATTGATGAATTTGATAATGAAAAGATTTGAAATCTTGAGACTTCTCTTTCAGTTGAGCAAATTCAAATGATCATGAATTTAGAACATGAGGGTTTAGAAATTTGGAGCAAATTTCCATACTTTTTAGATGTGGACATTGTTCGGTTTATCTTAAACATAATTCAAGGTGATTAGATGATCTTCAACAAACCCTATGAGATCATGAAGGAAGAAATTGTAACAATAAAAAATTAATGCAATAATGGACCCATTCCAGTCAAGAAGTTAGTAAATAACAAGGAGGTCGAAGCCCTAACTAGGGTAACACGAGATCAAAGGGCGCTTCTAATTCATACTATAATTGATCCGGTGACAAGGTATGCAACATATGGCATTTCATATAAGATTTATTTCAAAAATAGGGAAGGCTCTACTTCGACAATTATCGTTTATGTTGTGAATCAAATGGTTAAGAAGAAAGAGGATTTTTATATGTGTGAATTACTAAGGAATGAATTGATGGAGAATATAACTATGAAAAAGAATGACAATTACCCTTTTCATTTTGGATCTCTAGTTATATTTTGATGATGTATTATCTAAAATCATTACCATTGAAAGAGAATGTTCTGTGGAAGTCAGTTATACTAGTTGGGAAGTAGGTCTACCAATATCTAGAATGTCTAGCAAAAAAGGAAAATATTTGTAAAGAATACTTTGAAAACAAAATAAATGTATGGAGTTCTAGCATGATTTCTAGTCCAATTTGGATGTCTGAAGCAAGATCATCCTCCGAAAAGAGGAAAGCAAGAAGAATTATCTCAATCTCTCCTTTAGAAATAAAGAAGTTGAAGTCAGAGGAAAAGGAAGAAGAAAAAGAAGAAAAATATTACAAAAGCAATTGATTTGGCATCAACTAATGATGATGAAGACTTTACTAAGGAGAAGGTGTTGAGTATTCTTGAGCAATTTGGTGGATTGAAGAGGATTGGAGATGTATGATTGTCATGATCATCATATGAATATGATGAGATTAAAAATGCCCTAGATACTTACATATTTCATAATTATATTGACCTAAGTGAAGTGATGTCAGTGTTTTACCAAAAGTATTGATTGAGCAGATTGAAGAAAGACTAAAGGCAATGTCACCTAGTGAAACAACAAAAAAAGATGAGATTCAATTAGCCATAGGAGAAAGATGCCAAAATGCGGAGAAGAAATTGATTGAGAGCATAAATGAATTGAAAACCTGCATCAAGAGTGTAAATAGTGTGTATAGGTATTGTCTCTGGTAGCCTATTTCTATTGGAAATTGGAGAGAAAAAATAGATGCTATTGAGCTTGAACTGAATTCTATTCATAAAACATATGATATCCTTAATGACAAGAATGGAATGCAAAAGAAAAGGATCAATGCCTTACAATTTGATCTTGTAGTCATTATGGTACAGAGGGATGGTATTGTGAAGACCTTTTGGAAAGTTAAAGAGACAATTGAGTTTAGATTGGAATAGCTTTCTGGTATCTTGGTGGAAGCTGGGAATAATGCACAAAATATTGCTATTCTGGATACTCTTTTAGAAACAATTGATTCAATAGAAAAGACCAATAGTATTTGTTCAGACATCGGGTTGGCAATGGATTCTTGGAATACATGTCTTCTAGAGCTGAAAGGAAAATACAAGGACATATTTTAAGGGAAGAAGGATTGAGGTAAAGAACCATTTTTTATAACCTTTTTTGAAGACTGTTTTTGTAAAATTGTTGAAGGGGGAGATACATATGTTTTTCCATTGATGTCAAAGGGGGAGAGGAATCATGTGAAAATAATGAAAATCATTTCATCTCATTAAAATAATTAATTTTTTTGTTATTGTTGGCTTTTAACATCTTGTGTTGCCATCAATGACAAAGGGGGAGATTGTTGGAAGTTGAAGATTGTATCAAATGGTTGTCATTAATGTAACTAGGTTGTCATTGATGTCAACATAGTACTAAATGTATGAATTGTTTACCGAAAGTTATTTCCTATTGAATATGACTTGTATATATGGTTCAGTGTATTATTTTTTAGGTTTGGTTTTTACCGTGAGACATGCTATGATTCAGATATTCGAAAATCTTGGTCGAATTAGCGTGTGCAATATTTTATGTGGACTAATTATGTCTTATGGATTTTTTGGCCAACATAAGAAATGTGTTAAGCTTATATGAGACTCTCTGGAAAGATATAAAGACAGATATAGAAAAAGGAATAGAGACAAATATAGAGATAAAAAAGAGTGTGATATTAAGAAAGAGAAAGAGAGAGTGCAATAAAGTAGAATAAGAAAAGTACGTGAAGACAATAAAGTGTATGATAAGAACATAATTATTGAGTGATTACTGAATTTTAGTACTACCTATTTAGAGCTTCATCCAAAACTGAACTCAACATAAGAAAGGTGTAATCTATCAGTTCACACTTTTGGCTATAAGCCTTGTTGATGGGTATTTTTGCACTTTCTCAACACAGGAAGCACATAAGTGCACTACCTCTCTTGAAAGAAAACTTCCTACAACAATTTACAGAAAATTATCCCAAGGTCTCTCGGGTGTCAGGTCATGACTTGCAAAAACAACTCAGTTGATTGATGTGATTTCTAGTAATCATAAAGGGCATTTATGGTTCACTAAGTTGGAAGGAATTGGATCTTCAAATGGAGTTTCCTATGATTTTGGAAATGAAATACACTTACTATAGATTCAAAAAAACAATCTAAAAGTCCACTCTCAATATCAAATTTGGCTTTATAATGATGTTGGAACCTTGCTTTAACTTCTATTTCAAAGAAAGCTCAAAAGGGAATAGGGAGGTGAGAGTTACTAGACATACAACTAATGATGAACAATGATAATGGAGGATACTACAATGGACAACCTTCCTATAATTGAGTTCCACTTAACCAAGACACACAGTATCATGAAACTAGTGCTATCTTCTAAGGTCTGTAGATTTTTAGCTATTCATTCACCATAAAGTGTGAATAAAAGATGAAGGTTAAGTGCAACAAAGAATTAATGTTCAGACTAGCTTTACACTATTTTTTACCATCAATAGCCAACAAAAAGCGTGAACATGGAAAGCATCAACATAATAGCATTCTTCAAGATCAATGAACAACACTAACCAAACTACTAAAATTACTGAAAACACTAAGACAACAACTAAGAAAACAATGTAAAAGTAACTCAATCCATCAAACATGAGCAGAAGAATCATCAAACATGAGAGAAACTCAAGAATCCGCCAAAATCAATGAGATTCTATTAAAATTTCAGTAGCATGTCTTTACAACAACTCAACTCTCATTGTGAAAATGAGAGAAGGGACCCCTATTTATAGTTTTCAAAAAGAAAAATGAATGGACTAGATTAAATTTCATTGTGTGGCCAAGGTTCATTTACATTAGGGTTTCACCTACCCCAAATATATAGGAATTTAAAATACAACTTTGTCTTATTCCTATTTTGTCCTATAGTGCTGCCCTGGCACTGTAGTTGTAGAAGTTTTGTCTTCTAGTGGATTTCCCTTCTTTCAACTACAGTAAAGAAAAAACATCATCAATTACTAGTTTTCCAGCCTCCTTTTGAAGATTGGCATATTCCATGAATTTTTTGATTAATGCATGAAGCTTGTCCCACTCCATGATGTCTGATTGGAGCACTTGGAAGGATGATTTATTTAATCCACCTATGATATGCTCCTAGTTTTTTGTGCACTTGGGCATAGATTTGACCATTTTCTCATACTAGATGAAGGCTTTGGCAATGAAATCCCTGAAGTCTCATGTGAGCGAATTTCCTACTACCTACTCCATTTTCTTATGGAAGTGCAACCTAATCTTATCTAGATCCAGCTCGTGGGATGACATCTCATAATTAGTCATTAATTTAAGGTAATATTTAACATCCACTCTATGCTATTTGGCCCATTCGAGGTCGAGCTCGACTTCATGCAACACTCTCTCCAAGACATCCTTTCTATGATCTAGGCCCATTTTCTATTTTTCTATTAGCCAATGATCATTCTTTGCTAGGGCTAGTTCCTTTTCCCATGTATTTTTAGACATCTTGAGAATAGCCTTGACCTTAGGATATGTAATCCTATATAGCTCAGTGAAGCAATGGAATATTTTCTCAGTGCCTTCTAGCTGCTTTTTCTGTTGAGAATTATGTCTCAAACTCACTAGTATAACCCTAGAACTGTCTCTAATGAGAAAAGAATTCATAAGTGTTAAGTTCATGCTTGTACCGCTGTACCACTGGATGATTGTGAGAGAGGCATGGTACCATAGTGTATACCGCCAAATTGTAAGATACTTTTGACTGAAGCATGATAGTGTGGTATCTTTCCATATCGTGGAGGCCTATCAACACTCTAGCGATAGTGCGGTGTACCCTGCTATACTATGGGAACCCTCTAGCCGTCTAGCGGTGTTGCGGTATACCACCACCCCATGAAAGCATTTAGACTGATGAGCGGTGGAGCACTAGACCACCACACCATGAGTGTCTTTAGCCCATCTAGCAGTAGTGTGGTAGTAAGACCATGGGTGAACAACACAGACTTGGTTAATTACTAAGGTGTAGGTTGAACAGTGGAGGTGAACCGCCAAAAATATATGGCTTTCCAAGGAAAGAGGATTCCCTGACTAGGCTCTTAGGTTTTTGCACCCTAAGAGCACTTAGGTGGGAGAATGACTCTCTTTCCTCTCTAGGTTGATATGTTTAAGGCGAAGTTCATTCAAAAGGGGGAGGGATTTTGATGATGTTTGTGGAAGTGTGTGAAGTGTGGATGATGCTAACATTAAAATGAAACTAATCTAAGAAAATGTAAATGTAAATGAAGAAAAACTAAACTAATGCAAACTAACTAACTATATGCCCTAAATGAGTGTTTTCTGAAAATTGATAGAGCGGGACAAAAAGTGTGTACCTAGAGAAATGATGTGAAAATTGAATGCTCCTGGAAGCTCCTAGAAAGTGCTAGAAAATTGCAAAAGGACACTTATGCCAAGTGGGGCGACATAGTCCTCCAACTGGAAACTTTCCTAAAACAGGTTTCAGGGAACAGGGTATCCAAAAACACAAAAAACCCTTTTTTGGGCCTAGCATAGGGACAAGGTCACCAATAGGGGCGACCTAGTCCTGTTATGGATTTTTGAGGAATAAGGCTTTGGTCTTGTGGGTCTCAATTGATCTTCCCCTTTTCTGTAATAGCCTCATGACAGGAATTTCAGAAAGTGACCTGCAACTTATCTTGCATTGATGGTCTGCAACTTGCATGAGAAGCTTCAATGGAGGAGGTTTGAAAACCCTAATGCTTGTGTGCTTGATTGGTTTCTTGAGTACTTGATGATTGAGAGCAAGAGAGTTAGGAGAGTAAAAATGAACTAGGAGAGACTAAGAGAGAAAAAATGGAGGTGAAAACCCTTATTTGTACAAGTGAAACCCTAATTTTCTTGAAATACAACCTAATAGGCCAACCCTAGGGTTCAAGAGGCAAGATTCCCGTTGAATTGTATTTAAAATTTGAATTTTATGCTTAGAGGGACTAGGTCACCAAAAGTGGCGACCTAGTCCTCCTAGGAAAATTTTGATGATTGTCGAGAATTGATTTATGTTTAATTAATTCTATTACATTTTCCTCCTGAAACACACTTAGGTCGGGACTAAAGATGTATTAAAAGGGAAAATTATCATATGAAAAGGGTTGATTTAGGGGTGATAAGCCTAGATAAATGTGAAAATGCAACACAACACATTACAACACTCTATCTTAAGGCTTAGGAAGGTGTAAAAATGTATCATTTAGGTGAATTATGTTGAAAAGGTCTTAGAAAATTGAGGAAATGTATTACAACACTTCACAACACCTTAGTAAAGCATCATTAGATTAGTGTTGAAATGCAAGCTTACAAGGCTGAATCAAGGGGATCGAGCCCAAAATCCACAGAAAAAGGCCAAAATGAGTGAAAAAGTGCCAAGGAATACACTTTTTGGCAACACAGGAGGGTGTTGCTAACTTGGAGGTGGTCGTTCGATGGTTGGGAAGTTCGATAATTGCTCAACAGAGGAAACTAAACTGAACCGTCTGTACAAAGAATGAATTGATTATGATGGTTGCTATACATTGCAATGTAGTGTAATAGAGGAAGGTTGTTGTTTTGATGGTTGATCGATTCAGAAAGTCTTTGGTATACATTGTATGCTTATGAGCATTGTAGTGTGTGTGACTTTGTTTTGTAAAAAAAGGTAGATTAGAGAATATTGCTGCTATGAGATAACATCTGAGAAGGAGATTTTGAACATTATATGTAATTCAACTTATTGTAATAAAAGTGTCTTTCTTTGGTGTGGTGGGTTTTTCTCTCGTAAGGGATTTCCCACATAAATCTGGTGTTCAGTTTTGTGTGTGGTTTTTTTAATTGTTTATTTTGGTATTCCTATTAATGTGCATCTTTAATGAACTGTAATTATGAATTTAAAGACATATCTACATTCTTCTCTAAGGTTTGACATTAGGAGAGTTTGTTCCGAACTTAAGATTTTCCTAACAAGTGGTATTAGAGCTAGGTGAGTTGTGTTATCCTTGTGGGTAGGTTGGGTTTTTTGTGTCAATTCTATTCAGTGGAACTTGTAGAGGTCTGCTAATTTAAATTATAGATTAAGATGGAAAGTACATCAGGAAGGATTGAATTTGAGAAATTCAATGGTAGAAATTTTGAATTGTGGAAACTCAAAACGAAAGATTCATTAGTTGATTGTTTTCTTTGGGTTGTTGTGTCTAGAATGAAACCTATAGGCATGAAGCAAGAAGAATGGGAAATGGTAGATCAAAAAGCAAAGGGGTTGATGAGGCTTTGTTTGGTAGATTTAGTTCTTCTGAATGTTCTTGAAGAGAAGACTGCATCTTCTTTATGGAAGAGACTAGGAGATATTTATCAGGGCAAGTCCTTAGTGAATAAGTTGTTCTTAAGGAAGAATTTGTACTCTTTGGAAATGAAGGGAGAAACATCTATTGCTGATCATTTGAATACCTTCAACATGTTCATTGCTCAGTTAGCATCTGTGGGTGTGAAGATTGATGATGAAGATCATTGTATGTTATTGTTATGTTCTTTGCCAATTTTGTGGGATCACTTGGTGATGGCAATTGGGAGAATGACAACCACTTTCAAGATGGAAGATGTGGTTGCTTCTTTTTTATTAGAAGAGATGAGAAGGAAATCTTCTGAAATGGCGAAGGAAGCTCTTGTTGTTCCAAGTAGATCAAAAGAAAAAGGCAAGAATAAGGACAAGAAGTCCAAATCGAAATTAGAAGGGAGATCAAATTATTTTGGCAAGAAGTCCAAGGTGAAGTTCTGGAATTGTGGGCAGCCTGGTCATCTCCAAAATGATTGAAAAGAGGAGAAAAATAAGAAGAAGAAGAATTCTGACAATGATTCTTCTTAGAGTGATGCAAATGCCTTCTTTGCAGCCTTGACAACTTAGGCATCAGATGATGTCTAGTTGATTGATTCTGGAGCATCTTTCCACATGACATCTCATAGAGATTGGTTCACAAAGTATGAATAATATGATGGTGGAAAGGTTTATTTGGCAAGTGATTCATCTCTGGAAATAGTCGGTCGTGGAAGAGTCAGAATTAAGTTTCTCGATCTAGAAGAATTAAGGGAATTGATGGCGTAATGCATATACCAGGTCTAGCTCAGAATTTACTTTCTATAAGTAAGCTAAATGATGTTGGAGTGTAAGTCTCATTCTCAAGAAATGGTTGTAAAATGACTAGAGGCTCGATAGTGCTGGCAAGGGTGCCCGAATTGGTACTCTGTATAAGATGGACGCACTTGTTGTGCAAAGTAACAGTGTCTCTGCAAAGTCACATAAGATTTTTCGTGCAGAGAAGGAGATTGAAGTCCCTATAAGGAAAAATTATTTGGAGCTTAAACTTCTAGCGGAGAAGACTATGCTCTAGCAACAAAGGCTCAGTCACATTGGTGAAAAAGGTTTGAAACTCTTGAAAAAAAAAACTGGTTGAGGGGCTTGATCATTGTAACCTGGAATTTGAATTTTGTGAACACTGTATATATGGCAAGAAACACCGTGTTTCATTTTATTTCAGTCCTCATAAATCTTGTGTTTTTCTGGATTATATTCATTCTGATGTGTGTGGTCTAGTGGATGTTCCTTCATTATCAAAATCTAAGTATTATGTTTCTTTTATTGATGATTATTCGAGAAGGGCATTTGTGTATTTTTTGAAAAGTAAATCAGAAGTGTTCAGTAATTTTAAGGAATTTAAAAACCTTGTCGAAAATAAAATTGAAAGAAAAATAAAGTGTTTAAGGACTGACAATGGTGGTGATTTTTGTTCTGATGAGTTCAAAAGGTATTGCAAAGACCATGGGATTAAAAGGCATAAAACAATACCTTACACTCCGCAACAAAATGGAGTTGCTAAAAGGTTGAATAGGATGTTGATGGACAAGGAAAGAAGTATGTTGAGAAATGTTGGTCTAGAGTAGAATTTTAGGGCTGAGGTTGTGGCTACAACATGTTGCTTGTTGAATCGATCTCCTTCTTCAACACTTGTTGATAAAATTCCTATGGAATCTTTGTCTGGTAAGAAGCCCTCTCTAAGACATAATTGTGTCTTTGGTTTTGAAACATATGTTTATGTGCCAGATGTGAAGAGATCTAAATTGGACAAAAAATTTGAAAAATGTATCTTCATTGGGTATGGCCTTGGTGTGAAAGGATAAAATCTTTGGAATCCTGTGACTGAGAAGGTATTGTGCAACAAAAGCATAATCTTCCAGGAATTGAAATCTTCTTCAATGGATCTGCAGTCAGGGATGAAAGAAGATAAAAGGGAGAATGATGTTGTTGAAATAACTCTAACTCCTAAAAGAGAGGAACACATTGATAGTGTACCTAAAACTGAGGAAAGTTCAAGAAGATCTGAGAGTTCTGAAGAAGAGCCACAACCTCAACCTCAGCCTATAAGGAGGTCTACGCAAGAGAAGAAGCAACTAGATAGGCGTGAATTCTCTATGTTAGATTCTAGTTGTGCCTATGCTTTGATTACTAACATAGATGAGCCTAGTACTATAAAAGAGGCAACTAAAATGTTTAATTCAGATTCCTAGTTGGAACCCATGAATGAAGAAATGGCATTATTAAGAAAAAATGATACTTGGGATCTAGTTCCATTATCTTAAAGTAGGAAGCCTGTGGGCTATAAATGGGTGTTTAAAAATAAAATTGGTCTGGATGGTTGTGTTGAAAAGTATAAAGCAAGGTTGGTTGTGAAGGGCTATTCCCAAGTAGAGGGAATTGATTATGGCGAAAAAATTTCTCCGGTAGCTAAGCTGACATCTACCAAATTTATTTTGTCACTTGCAATAGCATATGACTTGGAGATTAAGAAGATGGATGTGAAGACAACATTTCTTCATGGTTATCTTGAAGAAGAAATTTATATGTCCTAGCCTAAGAACTTTGTGGAAAAAGGTAAAGAAAGTATGGTTTGCATGTTAAAGAAATCTCTACATGGGTTAAAATAGTAGCCTAGAATGTGGTACAAAAAAATTGACATGTTTTTTTTGTCACTAGGTTTTGTAAGATCAAAATTAGATCATTGTGTGTACTTCAAAACTGAAAATGATCAGGTTCTTATTATCATAGTCTATGCTGATGATATCTTATTCATAGGGAATAGTAAGTATATGATTTTTGATCTAAAATCTCAGTTGTTTACAAAGTTCAAAATGAAGGATCTTGGTGCAACTAGGTATATTCTAGGGATAGAAATAACCAAGGATAGAAAGGGAAGAAAACTATGGCTAAGATAGAGTAATTATATTAACACTATTGTGGAGAGATTTGGTATGAAGGATTGCAAGCAGCTAGTTGTTCCAGTTTTGCAGTGAACGAAGCTATTTGTTGAAGATTGTCCAAAATATCCCACTAAGATGGAGGAAATGACCAGGGTGCCTTATGAAAGTGTAGTTGGTAGTTTAATGTATGCAATGGTCTAGAGAAGGCCAAACATTTCCCAAGCAGTGGGAGTTCTTAGCCGATTTATGGAAAATCTAGGAAGGCCACATTGGGATGTTGTGAAAAGATTGGTTAGATATTTAAAATGTACATTTCAATAAACTTTGTGTTATCATGGTAACTCAGTTATATTTTCATGTTGAATGGTAGTGTAGTTAGTTGGATGAGTAAGCGGAAGGCTATAGTCGCTTATTCCACTACAAAATCAGAATACATGGCAGCAACACACATTTGCAAAGAAGTTGTTTGGCTTAGACGTTTGTGTTATGATATTGGTTTTGATGCAAGGTAGATTATTATTATTTTTGATAGTTAGAGTGCCATTTATCTGGAAAAAAATCCAACTTTCCATGCCAGGAAGAAACATATTGATATGTGGTATCACTTTGTACGAGATATGGTGGAGGATGGAAAGGTGTGTTTGGAAAAGGTACATACTCTGAAGAATGTTGTTGATGTATTGACAAAGCTGGTGAGCACTGATAAGTTCAGATAGTTTGCTAAGTCGATGGGCCTTGGGGTCCAAAGTATTCAGTAACTTCTTTTATTGAAAAGGGTTCAGTGAGTTCTTTGTCAAGTGGGAGATTATTGAGAATTGTGTCTCAAACTCATTGGTGTAACCCTGGAACTGTCTACAATGAGAAAATAATTCATAAGTGTTAAGTTCATGCTTAAACTACTATACCACTAGATGATTATGAGAGAGGCATGGTAGTGTTGTGTATACGGCCATACCACAGGAGACTTATGACTAAGGCACGCTAGTGCATTATCCCGCCATACTACGGAGGCCCGTCAACACTCTGGTGGTAGCGTGGTCTACCCCACCATACTGTGGGAACCCTCTAGCCGTCTAGCGTTGGTATGGTATACCACAACCCTACGGAAGCTTTCTGACTAATGAGTGGTAGAGTGGTAGATCGCCACACCATGGGTGTCTTCAGCTTGTCTAGTGATAGTGCAGTAGTAATACCATGGGTGAACAACACAAACTTGGTTGATTGCTAAGGTGTATGCCAAAGAGTGGAGGAAGTTGCTGACTTGGAGGTGGTTGTTCGATGGTTGGGAATTTTGATAGTTACTCAACAGAGGAAACTAAACTAAACCATCTATATAGAGAAAAAATTGATTATGATGGTTACTATACATTGCAATGTACTGTAATAGAGGAAGGTTGTTGTTTTGATGGTTGATCAATTCAAAAAGTATTTGGTATACATTGTATTCTTATGAGAATTGTAGTGTGTGTGACTTTGTTCTATAAAAAAGGTCGATTAGAGAATATTGTTGTTGTGAGATGACATATAAGGAGGAGAGTTTGAACATTGTATGTAGTTCAACTTACTGTAATACAAGTGAATTTATTTGGTGTGGTGGGTTTTTCTCCTATAAGGGTTTTCCCACATAAATCTAGTGTTCAGTTATGTGTGTTTTTTTTTTTAATTATCTATTATGGTATTCCTATTAATGTGCATCTTTAATGAATTGTAATTATGAATTTAAAGACATACCTCGATTCTTCTTTGAGGTTTGACATTAGGAGAGTTTGTTCCACAATTAAGCTTTTCCTAACATCTACACTTCCCAAGATTTTTTGGTCATTCGAACAACGTGGCTTATACCCATATCACCATTGTAGAGCATCCATCTGAACCAATCGGTAGTAGCCTTGGTCCAATTCTTCATTTTTTTCCATATGTGTGAGCTCTTCTTGAGAGATGAATGAGGGCACAAAGGATGTAGTTGGGCCTTCCTCTTCCAAGGATGTCCCTTACTGGATGTAAGCACTGAGGTCCATCACTTGTGCCTTTAGTTCCTCCTTAGAGGATTGATATTTATTCATTTGTTCAATAATTGTGGTTACAGATCCCTAGAATTCACTGATTTTCTATTCTCTTGTAGCAGTTTCCAAGTTGATAGTGGAGATGATATAGCCGATCCCTTTTATGCCTTGCATAACCACCCTATCTTTTGCCTTGGTCAAAATGGGTCCTCCTTTTTGTTTTTTGTCCTTGTTTGTTTTTCAACAAAGTTTGGAGGGTTTTATTTCTTCCAACACTTTGATTTCCTTTTTGTTCTATCAGAACCAAAACTAGAATGAAATATAATTTGAAACTTGTTTTGAGGATTCCATTCTGATCCTGATCCCCCTTGTCTTTTTGTTTTTGTCTCTTGGGTTTGTCTTGTTTTCTTTCTATCGGATCCGAAGCCAGAATGGATAGTAAGTTCGGGATTTATATATAGTCTCGAACTTGTTTCATCCTGACTCCGCCTTCGCCTCCATCTTTTTGGTTTGTTTGTTTGGACTTGGGATTGGTGATGGGTTTTCTTGTTTCGGTCTTAGTGTTTTTATTTTGGTTCTTTCTTTCCTTTTCTTCTTTGTTGGAAGAATCAGAATCGGAACCAAAACAAAACTCGAATCTTGGACAAAGTTTCTAAATCAACTTTCATTATGTTTCCAATCCTACCTTTCTTTCTTTTGTTGTCTGACTTTACTTTAGTTGCACAACAGTCTTGTGCCTGTTCCCTCCATGGTTCCGACTCTGATCTGCCACATTTATGGCATTTATTACAGGTGCCTTACACGTATGAAGCTAGTTTTTTTTAACCTTAATTAAGGTTAACTCGATGTTATCATCACAATTTAAAGAGTAAAAATGAACCAGAGCTGTGATGGAGCATTTGGGAGAGTGATTCAATCAAAAGTGAGACATTTTCGCGTGGATTCGCATCAAAGGAGCTAGCCTGTTGGATTGTGTTTGGAAGTAGGGTTTCTATTCTTTGTTTTGTTTGTTGTTTGTCTTGTTCTATTTGATCTCTTGTTCTTCGCATGGGTTCATAGCTCTAGGTTTTCTTTCAAATCCCTATTGTTTTTTTTGCTTGTCTTCTCTTCTCTTTTGTTTTTTTTGTTTTGTTTTCGTTTTGTCTTTTATTTTTATTCTTTGACATTTTCTTGTTTGTTTGTTTTTCCACGGTCATTTTCACATTTTCTTTGTGCCCGTACCATGGTGCCCTGGTTTTTTTTTTTTAAGGTATGGATTGCTTGCTACATTATGTTTATAGGGTTCTTTGATTTATGGTTTTACTTGCTGATTCTTCTACATATCAGTTTGATTGGTTTCCAGTAGGGTTAAGTTTGTGCCCTAATTATTTTAGTTGAAGGGTTTATAAAGTAGGGTTTTTTTTTTGTGCTACTCTATTTAAAATAAAAAAAATGATGCCCTAGTTACTGTATTTTCCTCTCGGTCATATGGGGATGGTTTCAGGCTGTCATTTTTAATCCCCTCTATTTTTGTTTGGTTACCTCATTTCTTAGGTTATGATGTCATTCATTATTCTATTGAAATTCCTAAAATGATGTCATGGTTGTTTAAACTGGGGTTGGAGACGAGATTGATTTCCTTCTCGAAACATGATTTGTAATAAATGTTTGACTCCATCTCTGGTCCCGCTTCCAATGAGTTATAGGTTATCAAAAGGATGTTTGAAACAGTCAGATCCGGAGGTGGACCAGGATATAAGTTTGAAATTTCTTAATTGTACCAAATCAGTTTCCATGTCGATTTCGATCCCAGTTCTGATTACCATGCTGACTTCGGCTCCGATCCTGACATATGGTTTATTGAGAGATCAATGCCCATTCCAGTCCTGACCCTGACAGTGTTTTAAAAGGGTTTTTTAGGGATGTCTTTTTCCTGGTTCCACCTCTGGTGTGTATGAAGAGTAAGATCTCTAACTCTATTTTTGTTATACTTCTTGTAGATCTAATCTGGGGTTTTTATTGCAGAAACTAAAGAATGTCAAGAGCATCGGGTGAGGCTTCTCAAAGGAGTCAACCTATAGAAACTTCAAAAGCAACAACTAAGCCTAAAAAGGTTAAACCTGAAAAACTCCCTTATACCTTGAGGTATAATCATCGGGGTCCTATCCTCACTGCTAGCAAGGTGGAGTCCTATTGGGCAAACATAACTAATACAAATCTGGGTCCGTTTCAGTATGAGGAGTTGTACTCTGAAGCATTTTTTGAAGAGGTAGCAGGGAGGACCCAAAGGATAGTTGAATCTGGCTTGGATCATGTCACTATTTTTCCTCTGTCAATCCAGTGTCTTTAATTGACAATGATAGCAATTGGAGCCTATAATCCAGCTATTAAACAGTGAGTGGATTCAAAAGGAAATGTCATCATTGATTTAACTCCCCAATTTTTTTTAATTTATGTTCAATGTCCCCAGTCCAAGGAATCCTAAGTAGCTCAATGAGGCGGAGGCTTTGGAAATATATAGAAATCATAAGGAGGCCAACAAAGTTCATTTGAATAAGAAATGGTTGAGGACTGAGAAAATTTCTCTAATTAAGCTTCTAGATCAGCCTAAAAGGGCAGAGTTCTACAAGGAGGTTGGGGACATAATAATGATGTTGTCCTGAGTCTCTGGAAAGATGGATGCTTTTCATTTTAAAGAATGGATGTTTCCATTCATTCAGGAAATCTTAGATGGTAGACAACAATTTGATTGGCCCATGATTGTATCTAAAAGCATACATAATCAAATGGTTAGTGTGAGGGAAACCAAGAGTTTCTTTATGACCTCTTATGTCATTTATGCAGCAGCAAGGAGAGGCATTTTTCCAAGGTTAAACTAAGTGGGGGTGTTGGGAGAAGCTGATGGACAGAATAAAGTATGGAACCATTATGATCACCTATCCTTGCAGATTTCTGAACTGCATTATAGAAGAGTTAATGATGCATTTTTGTATGTTATTATTAACCAGCTTAATGGAGATGCAGGGTATAGATTGATCTAGGAGGCCATGAAATTTATTACAGAGTGGGGATATTGGTTTATCCAATGCCCCAAGTTTACTTATTTTAGGTTGGCTGGGTTTGATGGTCATCCTCACTTACTCCCTATATGTTGCAGCAATACGATGGTCTTAATGGAGATTTTTTACCAAGCCTTGGGGGTCAATGCTAAATTTTGTATAAAGCATAAAACCGATTGTCACAAGTTCTGCATGCAATTAGGTTAATACAGCTACCCACACCTTGTGGGAGCTAATGTTGTTTGCAATGAATTAATGCATCTGAAACTGGGCCTATATACTGCTAGGAAGCATTTTGATCCAAAGAAGAAGATGAATTCCTTGCTTGCTTCCATTTTTGATAGACATTTCAATCTATTGGAGGACTTCTGGAGTGATCTTCAGGATGAATATGACTTGAGGAAGAGGAATTATGAAAGATTTCCCATCCCACTCATGGTGGAATATGGGGTTAAAGTAGATATTCCTGAAACACTATCAGATGATGGTGTATTTTTGGATCCCTTATATGAGGCACGGGGTGTAGGTAACAAGAATTTAGATCTTCTAGATTGGGATGGAGAGGAGACAATAGATATTAAGCAAATAGAAAGACCAATGTCAGATAGAAGTATCCAATGGGTCGTGTTGAAAACCAAGGATCCTGGGGGTCAAACCTCTAAGAAAAGGAAAGGCACAAGTACCACCCAAGGGTAGAGGAGAACGAAGAGAAAAATGCCTCCAAAGGAGCCCTTGGAACTCTTCCCTCCAGACATAGAGGAATTTAAACTTGAAACTCTGGCTCAAGATTTTCCTGAAACACATGAGGAGGAAGTCCCAATAGGACCTGTGTCTTCAACATCAGTTGTGGATGAGTCACCATCTCAAATCCCTCCTACAGAGCATCAAAGTGAAGAAATTCCTAAGGGGACTCTCCATGAAGAAGCTGAGACTTTAAAGGGAAAGGAAGAAGAGATGGAAATTCATGATATAGAAACAGATTTTGATGATACTTTGTCAGATAAGGAGACATAAGAGGAGATGCCTCTGGATGAAACTAAGCATGTTTTAACAAAAGAGGATCAGTGGGCATTATTTGAAGAAGCTAAGAAAGCCTCAAATGCCAAGGCACATGCTGAAGCTTTGGAAAAACAAAAATAAATGGATACAAAGGCACAAGCTAATGCATTACTTCAGCAACAACAGTTGGAGGCCAAGCATAAAGTTGATGAATTGATCAAGCAACATCAAAAAAAGGAGCATGAGCTCAAAGCAAAGGAGGAAGATGACAGATTGAAGATGGTGCAAAACATACATGAGCTGGAAGAAGAGAAAGGGAGGCCCTTGAGGCTAAGTTTAAAATGATTAAAGAGGCCTATAAGAAAAGAGAGGAAGAAGAACGCTGGCACAAAGAAAAGGATGTTGAGGAGCTTGTTAAGTAACAACAGAAGGAGAAGGAAGTGTGGGACAAGCTCAAGGATTTGGAAAGAGAAAAAGACAAACTATTTGAAGAGAAGAAGTTGGAGGAAGAACGATTAAAAAATGAACAAGAAGATAAAAGGCTACAGGAGAAGAAGGATAGAGAGGAGCATGAGAAGCTTGCACAAGAGAATGCAGAAAAAGAACAACAAAATGTGCAGGAGCTTGATTCTCAAACTAAATTTAATTTATTACAACTGAAGGGAAAACAGGGATGGATCTAATGACCCAACAGTGCGGAATACATTCCCTTAACACTAATACAACAGAGGAGAAGAGCAAAAATGAGCTCTAATAGATTCTAAAACTACTAAGATGAATACATGCAGCATAAAAGAGATCACACAAAGACAAGCATTCACAAATGACACAGGTATTTACGTGGGAAAACCTTTTCAGGTAAAAAACCCATCACACCAAGCAAAGACAATTTTGTATTACAGAAATAAAATATTACATACAAAATTCTTCATCCTTCACTCTTTGATTAGCTCATAGCAGCTCTCAAGATTATCTTCTCACTATTACAATGCTCCCTATCAAAGCATACAATAGATTATCGAACTTGCATTGACTTACAACCATACATGTACACTTCTTTGTTAAAATATTCAATGTACTCGACTTACAAACTCATACATCTCATTCAATGTCTCAACCAATCCCACGACATCCAGATTCATGCATCGAACACCCAATCACATAAATGATTTGCTCTGATTTCATCGAGCCACCCAGGCATTAACTTCACCACCCAAATCGGGTTCCTGTCATTAGCTGAAGTCATCCTGCAATAACTGCCTCTCACTGTTTCGGTCTTTGGCCAATCAGACTGTTGTCTTCAAGCCACGTGTTCAAACTTTATTTGCCTGTCGCTTTGACTTTCTATTCAAATAGGTCAAGCTTGATTGACCGAGCTTTGAGCTCAACCGAGCTCTTACCACACTACCGTCGAGCTCAATGACTCACCTCATGGTATGGCGGTGAGCTCAACCGTTCTCACGCAAGTCTTCACCGATCCTAGTCACACTCCATTGTGCTACCATTGCTCCATCCGCGTTGACCCATGGTGTGGCAGTAGCCATCGACAAGATCATTGGCGGTCATACCGCGCTACCGTGAGGGCCTCCAGGCCACCCCCAGGCCGACCACTGATGGTCTCACCATGGCCACCTCGGTGATAGGAATCACCATCTGCGGTGGGGCGATAACTGCCAAGCCCACCGCTGGCGGTCTCACCGTAGATACCACGGTGAGAGGAACCACCACCTGTGGTTAGGCGGTAACCATCGAGCCCACTGCTGACGGTGTCACCATGGACACTGTGTTGAGAGAAACCATTGCTTGGGGTATGGCGGTAACTATCGAGCCAGGCCGCTGGCGGCCTTACTGCGCCACCAGGGTGAGAGAACTCACTGCGTGCGGTAAGACAATAACTTCCAGCACAGGCTGTAGGTGGCTTTACCTTGCCACCATGGTGAGTGAACTCACCATGCGCGGTAAGGCCGTAACCGCCTAGACATTCACCATGGTACCGCCAAGGCCAAGCTAGAATACCACGGTAAAGCAATAAAGAGCAGAAAAAAGAATTTTTTGCCAAGTCCAAAGTATGAAGAGGCCCGAAACTAGAAATTGAGACATGATTTCCCAACAAGCTCCCACTTGGCAAAGATTTATAGCTTCCTCTTGACTTCAAAAATCACTGACAGTCATTGGCCCCAAGGCCCATTGATTCTACGCACCATCTAAACTTGTCTATGCTCACGGGCTTTGTCAATGCATCTACAACATTCTTCAAAGTGTCAACCTTTTCAAGACAAACTCTTCCATCTTCCACCATGTCCCTCACGAAGTGAAACTGTACATCAATGTGCTTCATCCTAGCATGGAAAGTCGGGTTCTTTGCCAAAAAAATGGCACTCTGACTGTCACAGTAGATTGTAATCTACCCTGCATTAAAACCAATGTCTGAATACAACCGCCTCAACCCAACTACCTCCTTACAGGCAAGAGTTGCTGCCATGTACTCTACCTCTATCATGGATAAAACAACTACAACTTGTCACTTGCTCATCCAACTAACTGCTCCAACATTAAGCATGAACGTATATCCACTGGTGGATCTCCTATAGTCGATGTCCCCTGCCTAATTAGAATCAACATATCCCTGAATATTGAGAGTCCTCTCTCATGCAACCAAACTGTCATGCTAAAATCTAAAGTCCCCTTAAAATACCTAAATACTCTCTTCACAGCATCCTAATGTGATCTTCCTATATTTTCCATAAAAAGTCTTAGAACTCCACCTCCTTGGGCAATGTGTAGTCTAGTACAAACCACTTCATACATTAAATTGCCAACAATAATTGCATAGGGCACACTGGTCATGTCCTCCATCTCAGTAGCAGATTTCAGAAAGTCTTCAATAGATAGTTTTGTTAACTGCATGATTGGAACAACTAGTTGCTTGCAATCATTCATACAAAATCTCTCCAGAATGGTGTTCACATACTTACTTTGACTTACCCAAAGCTTTCTGCTTGTTCCATCCTTGGTTATCTCCATTCCCATAATATACCTTGCTGCACCAAGATCTTTCATTTTGAACTTTTTAGACAACTAAGATTCAAGATCAGAAATCATAGTATTGCTATTACCTATGAATAACATATCATCCACATACAGGGTAATAACAAGCACATGATCATTCTCAGATTTATAATAAACACAATGATCAGATTTTGATCTCACAAATCCCAAACACAACACAAATGTTTCAAATTTCTGGTACCACAATCTAGGAGACTGCTTCAAACCATACATAAATTTCTTTAACTTACAGACCAGATTTTGTTTACCTTTTTCAACAAAATGCTTAGGCAGAGACATATAAATTTATTCTTCCAGCTCACCATGGAGAAATGTTGTCTTCACATCCATCTGCTCAATTTCAAAATCATACACAGCTTCCAATGATAACAAAAATCTAATGGATGTCAGCTTTTCTACAGGGGAAAAAATCTCTCCATAATCAATTCCCTCAATCTGGGAAAATCCCTTTAAAACCAACCTTGCCTTATACTTCTCAACAGTTCCATAAAGACTTGTCTTTTTTTTGAATATCCACTTACAACCAATAGGATTTCGCCCTTTAGGCAGTGGTACCAAATCCCAGGTTTCATTCTTCTTCAATGAATCCATTTCTTCATTCATGGCTTCCAGCCAAAAATTTGAATTAGTCATGTTGATTGCTTCTTTTACAGTCTTAATCTCATTAGTGTTATTAATTAAGGCATAGGCACAATTCAAATTTAACAGTGAGAAACCATACCTCTCAGGTTGTCATTTTTCTTGTGTAGACCTTCTTATAGGCTGAAGTTGTGGTTCTTCTTCATCAAAACTTCCAGAGCTACTTGAGCTCTCCTTAGTCTCAGGTACACCATGCAACTCTTCCCTTTCTAGAGTTTGGGGAATCTCAACTGCATTCTTCTTCTTGTCACTCTGATATATCTAAAGTTGTTGATCACTTATTGAAGGTTTCAGCTCATGAAATATCACATTTCTGTTGTACAAAACCTACTCAGTAACAAGGTTCCAAAGCTTCTATCCCTTCACACCAACTCTATAGCCGATGAGAATACACTTGACAACCTTGTTATCCAATTTTGATCTTTTCTCATTTGGCACATAAACATATGCCTCATAGCCAAAGACACGGACATACCTCAGAGAGGGTTTCTTACCAGACCATGCTTCCAAAGGTGTCTTATCAACAAGAGCAAAGTAGGGAGAACAATTTATCAAATAACATGTAGCCACAGCCTCAGCCCAGAACTTCTGATCCAAACCAACACTGCTCACCATAATCCTTTCCTTTTCCATCAACGTCTAGTTCAACCTTTCAACAACTCCATTATTCTATGGAGTATAAGGTGTTGTTTTATGCCTCTTAATTCCATGATTTGTGCAATACCTTTCAAAATCTATAGAACAAAACTCACCGCCATTGTTTGTCCTCAAACATTTAATTTTCCTCCAGTCTGATTCTCTACCAAAGATTTAAATTCTTTAAATCGACTGAACACTTCTAATTTACTTTTGAGAAAGTATACAAATGCCCTTCTTGAATAGTCATCAATAAAAGAAACATAATATCTAGAATTCAATAATGAAGGAACATTAACTGGACCAAACACATCAGAATAAACATAATCTAGTATACAAGAAGATTTATGAGGACTCGAGTAAAATGAAACATGGTGTTGTTTTCCATAAATACAATGTTCGAAAAAATTGAACTCAAGGTTACAATCATCTAGCCCTTCTACAAAGATTTTTATTCTTCAAGGTTTTTAAACCTTTGTCACCTATGTGACCAAGTCTATGATGCCACAACATAGTCTTCTCAGCTGGGAGTTTTACCTCCAAAGAATTTGTAGACAGAGAAGTGTCTTCATATTTCTCTACAGGGATTGATTTACATGACTTTGCAAACGCATTGTTACATTGAACAAGATGTGCATCTAGCTTATATAGAGTGCCAATAAGAACACCCTTAGCCATCACCATTGCACCTCTAGCCATTTTACATTCTTTACTTGAGAAAGAAACTTCTACACTAGCATCATTTAACTTACTGACAGAGAGAAGATTTCGAGCCAGACCTGGTATGTGCAGTATGCCACTAATCCCTTTGATTCTTCCATCAGGAAACTGAATTATGACTCTTCCTTTGCCAACTATCTCTAGCGTTGAATAACTTTCAAGGTACACCTTTCCACCATCATACTTCTTGTATTTAGAGAACCATTCTCTATGGGACATCATGTGAAAAGATGCACCTAAGTCAACTAGCTAGACATCATCTGATGCTTGAGTTGTCAAGGTTGCTGCAATGAACACGTCTGCATCACTTTGAGAAGATTCATTGTCAAAAGCATTCTTCTTATTCTTCTCCTTACAATCCTTTTGGATGTGACCAAGATTCTTCCATAATGAAGCTACAGAATTCTCCTCATGGACGTTCAGGAGTACAGAACCAGCTAGACTCAGTCTTATCAGACCTCTTTCTTTTCTATCAGCAAGGTCCCAATCCTCTTGCTTCATAATTTGTGGCATAGTTCCAGACACTGCAATCCAGAGGTCTCAATCCACCAACAAGTCTTCCACTTTCAGTTTCCATAACTTAAAGTTGCTGCCATTGAATTTTTCAATCTCTACTCTACCTAATGTACTCGCCATCTCAAACAGAAACAAGTTTCAACAATGCAAGACTCCCACTGAAACAATAGCACAAAAAATAGAACTTTTCTCTCAAGGATAATGGTTGTTGCCCACAAAAGGATATAAAAGTCGTGGAAAATCCTAACCTGGGAATTGGACATTCCAGTAGGTGACTAACATCTTCTCATGATCGTTCATTTACTTGTCAAACCAGGGAACGTATACTTGAAATGGAGCGGCACTGTATGTGCACTAAGAACCAATTTTAGCCACAACCTATTAGAAATAAATGTTTGAAAGGAATGCTAACTCTGATGTAGGAATGTGAAACAAAGTCTTACTAACTTAAGCATCACTTAACTAAATCAAGAATCACAATAACCATTACTGGGGAAACAAACCATGAACTAGCCTTATTCTACAGGAACAGTTTAAGACTGAGTTTGCATTAAAACTTACTGGAATAAAATTCTAATAGATAAATAGCAGAAAGAAAACAAATAACTATAGATACTTACTAAGTGGTCCCCCTTAGCAAGCATCAACCAACTTAAACAAGAGTTGAACTCAAAACATCATTGGATTTTTATTCATGAACTCAAAATCACATACATGGTTGTTCTGCTTGTAAGAGAAGTTTAACACAAAGCTCTGCTTTTCATTATAATAGTAACTTGAATACACTCTATTCTATTTATATTCTCCAGTCTAATCTCTGCTCTATCATCTCGTTCACTCACGCAGGAGGAACTTTTATTTAAAGAAAAATAGCTAACTAACTAACTAACTATCAGAGAAAGATGCGGATGTAGATGCTTCCCAATTCTGAGAAATAGATTTCCATAAATGAAAGTGTATCCATCCAACTGATTCAGAAAGAATCTAGCGCTCCACTTCTTCCTAAATTAGCAACCATTTAGATCTCCCCCGATGACCCGGATAGAGCATCTTCGTGGGAACAACATGCTTGGTGCCATGATGAAATGATCTTCTCTTCAGAACCGAGGTTTGCTGCGTATTGACTTGTTCATACTTTCTTCAACAACCTACGGGACACATGGCATAAAGGGTGAAAGAAAGCATAATAGAATGATACTTATCATTAATCACACACATTAAATTCATCTCATTTATTCAGAAACTACATGTATCATATCAGTCAACTAGGAGGTTAAACAAGGCCATGAATATAGTCATATGGAGATATTAAGCTGCAGGTTTATAGGAATGCATTGTCATAGAATACTACCCATTAACATAAAAAGTTTATAACCACAGAGTTTAAACAACCATTAGAAAGAGTAAAGGTTTTCAAAAATACATTATGATACTCAAATAATGAGCATATTTTAGGCTCATCATTTTCCACCTACTTATGCTAATGCTGGTCCTCCAGCATTAGCCTTCCTGGTTATTTCCCTGAAATCGGTAACAGTAGTATGACCTTGCATTGCAATTCCAAACTTGTAGTAAAAGCCTTTGTTTTTCTACAACCTATCATACATGCACGCTTCACTAGTTTCATCAATATCTATGGCTTGATAAGGGTACAATGGCCATAGTAAAATAGGGGGGTGAAATTTCAATGGAAACCACAGTTCAAACCTCTGTTGAAGGCCCAGCTAGATATATCTTTCTGCCCTTCTGATGGCTGCTGTAAAATTTAGGGGGCTATGGGGTTCAGAATTCTTTAGACCAACCATTAACCTATCCCATCTTGCTTTAGCCCTGGTAGAGGAGAGCTTCCAAAATGAATATGGTTGACCTTTAAACTCATCATATATTTGTCTTCTGAGATCAAATATTTTGATCCTTGCTGCAGGATCATAAAATCCATATGCAACTGTGAGCCAAGTTTTTAGAATAGTTCGAGGATCTAAACTTTCAGGTCTCAAGGGGATAGGCTTTTTTCTTTCAGCTTCCTCATATTCTTCTAATTGCCTCCCATAGTTAATTTCATTTGATGCCCAAGACGTAAGTGATCTCAAATAAGTATCACCTATGTAAAGGAGTGGATTCCACTCTGTTTCTATAGGAATGAGCAAACCATGCATGTAAAATTCACACAATGAATTTCTCAACCAATTTGGTGCTACCTAGTATGCATCATAGAATTCTTTGGCTGTATGAATGTCGAGGTCTAGATTCTTGGAAATCCTCATTAATTGAAACCAAAGAAACTGTTCTTTTAGGCACATGGCATACACTCTTGGCGGTGGTCTACATTCCATTATTTTATCGGCCACCTTCATCATCTCATTCATCTTTTCCTTCATGTCTTCAATTTCCTACTTTTGATTTTCAATCTCTTTCTCAAATGTTTTCTTCTCTTCCTCCCATAAACTCTGTTGCATTTGAGTTTTAGCCAAATGGTGGAAACTCAAGGTCTGTAGTGTCACAAGCTTCCAAGTTTTCTGAAGTTATTCTAAGCACTCAATCAATAATGTTCTTTTATAAAGAACCAATGCCCGACATGATTCAGAGGGCAATGGTATTGCATTGGATGCCTCAGGCTACTCAAATTTCTCATGTTCTTGCTGTAGGATGAACCCAAGTTGCTGGTCAGGAGGGGACTGTGTTTCCTCTAAAATTCTTTCAGCTGCCTCAGCCAAGTCATCAAGATTTGGCATCTTCTTTTTATCACTACACCCCTGTTGTACCTCTCCAACCTCCACTCTTTCATTTTGCAGTTCTTCAGGAATATCAGTTGAATTTTGTGGAATATTCTTGGGTATACTCTGGGAATCATCATGTCTGACTTCCTCTGATTCTTTAGAAATAACTATAATTTCTAGCTGTCTGGAGGTTGAAGTGACTTTACTTCATTTTCTTGGTGAAATCCTAGTTGGTAATGTAACAGGTGTATGAGGTTCTTTTGCAGCTTTCCTTTTTTTAGTTTATCTAGAAGATTCAGACTCGGTAGGAGAAGGAGATGGGGAAACAGTGATGGTAACAGGAGTTGCTGTAGGAAAAGATTGAGGAGAGCGTTTTTGCTTTTGAATGCTAGGGCTTGATTCAGGGGTTTGCTCGGTCCTAGATGAATCTCCTTCTTTTGATTTCCCCTTTTCTCTCCTAACGAAAGATCTTGTTTGCACCCAAGTAGAGGGCTCAGTTATGGAGGTTGCAGGACTAGGTGCTGCAGGAGCAGATGATTCTTGCTCAGCCTCACTACTCATGGATTCTATTCTCTTTTTTTTTTTCTTGGGGTGTGCAGGGAGTGCTCTAGGAGGTTGCGGAGGTTGAAAACCCTTTTGGGAAATAAATTCTTGCCAAGAGAATGGTGATACATCTCTTAGTGAATTCTCAATCAAAAGTTTAATAAGGCCATGATGAGTGACCGAATTATCTTTACCTTTCTGTGTTTCACAGGCACTATGCTCCAAAAGGTTCAACAAAAAATTTGGGACATTCATAGCTAATTCGTGCCTCATATGACTTAAGAGCTTAAAATGGTAAGAATGTAGATAGGAGAAATGTCCTTCACAAGTTAAGTACCTTATTATAAATGATGCATATTCTGAATATGGGTAAGGTAGCAACACCCACTTACATCCCTGCTCTGAAACCTCCAAAGGTCCATCAGCTGGCAATGTGAATTCTGCCCTAGCAGAGACAACATCCCTACTTGTAGGAAAGTTCTCTCCGATCACAGGATGTCTTGTTACTTCAGCAATTCGTTCCTCTATCACTGCTACCGTTAACCCCCATACTGTAGCTTCTCCTTCAGAAAGTGTTCTTAAAAACTCACCTGCAGCCTCTTCATTATAGGAATTTATCCTTAGAAAGTAGTTCAACCACCCACAATTACTAAATGCTTGAACCATTTGAGCGTCCTGTGTCAAGGCCTCATGAGCCACTGGCTCATGCCTTACCGACTGACCACCCATATTCAAAAACTGATTCTTCAAGAAAACCATGAAACTTAACATTTTCTGAGAATTTGAAAAACACCCTTTTCCAGCTATGTTTCTTTTCTTTTCGATTTGTTTGCCTTTCTTTTCACCAAAAATGATATAAAAGAAGATTGCATGCAATGATTTTTAGACACTACCTAATTAAGTAGTTTACTTGCTGATAAGGAAAAAACATGCATTCACTCGCATTCATTCTTGGGAAGTACAATTAAAAATTATTTTTATCAAATGCGGCATTGGCAAAAGAACAAGGTTTGAAACAAACAATCCTCGCCCCCTACATAAGATTTGACATGTGTCCTCACATGTTTGAAAGGATAAGCAAAGGATGAGTAGTAATGACTGATAGATACTTGTAATAAATGAATAAATAAAACAATTGAATGATGTGACAAACGAAAAGAATATCGCGTACTTTGTATTAAATGCTCGTGAATGTTGGAAGATATCACAGCACAGCCAAAAATGACTGCTTGGAAAAGAGATCATGAATGGTGCTGGTATGGTAAAATGGGTGACATGGATGGGTGATGTAGACAAGAAAGGTGAAATGATGGATGGTGATGGATGGTGATGGAGAAAGTGGTTTTCGTGAAAAGAAAACCTTTATTATGGACGTTCAACATAATTTCAAAGAGATGTTGCAGGAAGAAGACTGAAGCCCTTTGCTGCATGAAGATCACTGGCTACAGGAGAAATAAACTGCTGCATGAATTCTGCTTTTGATGCAAGCTTATGGTATAACCGAAGACGGTGTCCATTAACCAACAGTTTGAATCGAACAGGATCGACTATTGCCAACCGTACCGAACCATTATCAAATACATTTTCAATCTCATACGGACCAAGCCACCTTGTTGTAAGCTTACCTTGATTCTCTTTATACCTGGAGTCATAAAGTAGAGCCCAATCACCAATGGAGAAATGCTTTGTGCAGATGTTATGGTCATGCCATTTCTTCCTCTGCTATTGTATTGCTTATGTATGCTGCAAAGCAGCCTTTCGCATTTCATCTAATGCATTCAACTAGAGGAGGCATTCCTTTTGAGCTTCAGAAAGATCAATGTGTAATTGAAGAGCAGTCCTCCAAGTCTTATGTTCAAACTCAATTGGCAACATGGCAGTTTTTCCATAAAGAAATTCAAAAGGGGTAAACCCTGTAGTTATTTTCCATGTTGTTCTATAAGCCTAGACTGCTTCCGGAAGACGACTACTCTAGTATTTCTTGTGTAACTGGACTATTTTTCTAAGGATGGCCTCCATTTCTCTGTTAGTTACCTCTGCCTGACCATTGGCTTGAGGGTGATAAGGGCTTGATTTTTTGTGTCTGATCTTATAGTCATTTATCAATGCAGTGATCAGGTTTGAAGTGAATTGAGCTTCTTGATCAGTAACAATTTCTCTTGGGACTCCAAATCTGGTGAAGATTTGTTCATAAAGGAACTCAGCAACCTTGTTGTCACATGCATGTGTCATTGCTTTTACTTCCACCCATTTTGTCACATAATCAGTGCAAACTAAAATATAGGATTGTCCATTGGATGGAGGATCAATTGGCCCAACAAAGTCCATTCCCCACTTATCAAAGGGAGTAACCACTACTTGTGGATACAAGGGCATTTCATTAGACTTTGTTGGTCTCCCCATTCTTTGACATCTATCACATTTTTTTGTGTAGGCTACAACATCCTTGTGTAGTGTGGGCCAATAGTACCCTATATTAAGCACTTTCATTGATGTTCTTTTAGATGCAAAGTGCCCACCACATGGATCATCATGACAAGCATGTAGAATGTCATATGTCTCATCTTCTTTGACACACCTTTGCATGACTTGGTTAGGCCCTGTATAAAACAAACAGTCTGCAATCCATGAAAAGTTAAAACTTTTTTCAATCAACAGTCTCCTGTCCTTTGGTGAGAAGTGAGCTGGTATTTTGTTGGCTACTAAGTAATTTGCAATATCTACATACCATGGAGTTCTAGCAGCAATAGAAAACAAATGTTCATCAGGAAAGCTATCATCAATTATTTTAGATGTGGCAGGTGTAGCTGTCTAAAGTCTTGATAAGAAATTAGCCACCACATTTGCCTTGCCTGGCTTGTCGATAACTGTGATATCAAATTCCTGCAACAATACTAGCCACCTTGCTATTCTATCGGATATGGCAGGTTTATTCATAAGGTACCTTATTGCTGCATGATTTGTATGAACAAATATTTGGTAACCGGTGACATAATGTCGAAACTTGTTCAGAGCATACACAACTGCAAGCAATTCTTTTTTTGTGACAATATAGTTCAATTCTAGTCCTTGAAGATTTTTGTTGATGAAATAGATGGCATGCTCTATGGAATTCTCCTTCTGTCCTAACACTACCCCTATGGCATAATCAGAAGCATCAGTGTGTATATGAAAGGGCAGACTTCACTTCAGTCCTTGAAGAACAGGTGCTTTAGTAAGTAAGTCCTTAAGCTGCAAGAAAGATTTATCAAAGGCCTCAGTCCAATGAAATTTTGAATCCTTAGTCAATAAGGCATATAATGGACTGGCTATTTTGCTGAAATCTTTGATGAACCTTCTATAATATCTAGCATGTCCTAAGAAACTTCTAACATCTTTTTGTTTTATAGGTGGTGGCAAGGTTATAATAACTTCAATTTTTGCAGGATCAACTTGAATTCCAACTGTAGAGATATGATGGCCTAAAACAATTCCCTCTTGCATCATCATAAAAAACTTCTCACTATTCAAAGACAAATTATGCTCTTTATATCTTTTCAATACTTTCTTCAAATTTGATAATGCTTCTTCATAAGTTACTCCATAAGTGGTGAAGTCATCCATATAAATCTCCATAGAATCATGAGAAATATCAGTAAAAGTACTAATTACTACTCTTTGAAATGTGGTGAGAGCATTACACAGACCAAAAGGTAGGATAGAGTAAGAAAAAGTCTCCCATGGACAAGTAAAGGTTGTTTTATCCTGATCTCTAGGGGCAATTTTAATTTGATTATACCCACTATATCTGTCTAAAAATGAGAAATATTTTTTAATAGACAATGAGTCTAATATTTGATCAACAAATGGCAGTGGAAAGTGATCCTTCTTAGTGGTAGTATTCAGCTCCCTATAATCTACACAAACTCGCCACTTCCCACCATTTTTAGGAACAATCACCAATGGAGATGCCCATTGACTGTCTGAAATAGGGTAGATGAAACCAACATCAAGCAATTTTTGGAACTCATTTTTTACTATTTCTCTGAGTGTTGGGTTTATCCTTCTTTGAGGCTGCCTAATAGGTGAACAATCTTCCTTAATGTAGATCCTATGAGTACAAAGCTGAGGATCTATTCCCTTCATATCCCCATAGTCCCATGCAAAAGCATTGAGCTGGTCTTGTAGCATTGTGACCAGGGAAGTTTGTTGAGCTTTAGGTAGCTGATTGTTGATATTCATATAATGGCCTGGAGACAGCTCAATTTGTTTGGTGAGATCATTCATGGAATTAACTGGAAAAGGTGGTGTCTATATTTCTTGTGGAAGCAAATGTCGATAAACTGTAAGGATTTTAAATGGCAGGCTCTCAGGACTCAGTTGCTGTAGGAAAGATTGTTGAGGACAATTATTGGGCTTGGATGGGTTACTCATATTAGAATTTGACTGCAAAATTTGGAAAAGTAAGTCATCTTCATTCTGAAGTTGGGAAAACAAATTAGTTTGCAGCATCATTAACTGGGCCAATGATTTGACATCTTCTATTTCTTCTCCTAAGTCAGGCCAAATTGGTTTAGACAAGTCTGGCTAAGGCTGGGCAGGCGGGTATAAAGCCAATTTCTTTGTTGACTGACCATCAGAGATTGTCATGTCTCCAGAATGACATCTTATAAAGGCATCAACTGTGGCTAACCATGATCTACCTAGGATGATAGGATATCCCCCCAAAGTTGTCTTTGTGGACAATATGGTAAAATCAGCAAGGTATTCCCATGATTCAAGATTGACAATTATATCTTCCACCAAGCCATCAGGTGTTACAGTGGAACTGTTAGCAAGCTGCAGGACAGTGGGCGTAGACCTAATGGTTAGGATATTCAAATATTCCATAGTATGCTTGGTCATTACATTAATGGTTGCACCTAGGTCAATCAAAACATTCTTTACCATCTAACCATTAATATTGACTTGTACCACAGGACTTCCAGGGTCAGCATATTTTGGCATGAATACCTTCCCTAACATAATATCTGCCAATTTTCCAAGAACATGGATAGTTTGGGGATCCTTTTTTTTTCTTTCGGGTTTCTTCAAACAGGCCTCCTTAATGGCTTTTTTTATAAATTGGGACATCTTTTATGGCTTGAAAGAGGGGAATCTGGATGTGCACATTCTTTAACTGATCCAAGATATCAAAGGTAGGCTCTTCCATGGACTTGGGTGTAGTGACCTACAATCTCTGAGGAAAAGGTGGTTTGGCTTGATGCTACAGGATGATCTCCTTAGAAACAATATCTGACATAGGTATATTGGCTACAGGATCAGCAAGTTGTTCTGAGACAGAGTTTGGAATTTTAGTAATTACTAGAGGCTGCAGAGTAGGCAATGTGGTGTCAGACCTGAGATGGATATCATTAATATTCAGGGCATAGGTTGGATACTGATTAGCTTCTGCAAAATACATAAGCTATTGGTGTTGCTGCTTATTATTAGGATTTGGTAATGGCTGAGCAGGCATAGGCATTGGTTTTGGAGGGCCAGTATTTTACAGGAGATGCAACAGGAGGTGGCATAAGAGCCAAAGCTTGCGGCTACTGTGGCTGCAGGAATCTAGGGGATTGGTTCTGCCATTGTTGAGAGCTTCTCCACCGAGGATTCTACTGCCAGTTACCTTAGGGTGGAGCCCATTGTCCTTGTGGGTGCTGCCAACCTCCTTGAGGAGATTGCCATTATGAATTTGGATAGATAGGCCATTATGGCTGAGAGGTACTCCATGATGGTGATGGGCCATATGTAGTTGCCATTGGTTACTATAATTAGAGTAAGGACTACCAAAAGTTAAAGGGTCTTGAGGCATACCTTATCTTTGAGCCCATGGACGCCTTTTTGCAACATAGAATACTTGGTCATCATCACCTTCTACTGCCTTAAAGTCAGTAGGTAATTGCTTAGCCTCCATATTAGCCACCATCTTACATCTGCAGTCATGCTTCCTTTGTCGACAATGTGGACATAAATCAACCAAGATTGCTTCAGCTCCCTCATGTTTCTTTTGAGCTTGCATAATATCCAACTATGTAGCCATATTATTTATGATATCTTGCTTGAAATCAGACAACAAATTTGAAATCTCCATCTATGAAACTCCATTATTAGAAGATTTTCCCATTGTGGCCTGATGACCTCTTCCCTTCTTGACACTTGCTCGAGAGTAATTGCAACATATGCCCTTAATATCATCCCAAGGCACTTGGGTTATATCTCCTCCTCCCATTAGATCTAGAGCATCAATACAGGAATCATTGATTCCCCTTAGAAAAAGTAATTTTTTAGATTCTTCATTGAGAGTATGGTCTGAATTCTTCTTCAAGGAAAACAAAAACCTTGAGACATAGTCTTCCAAGCTTTCATCCTCCTTTTGTTGAATTCAGAATATATCATCACCCTTATTACCACTCTTGCAATATTCCTTATATTTCTCAAGAAATTTTGTCTGCATGACCGTCCAACTGTCAATAGTAGCTCTCCCCAAACTCATAAACCATCTTAAAGCACCCTCCTTCAAAGTAGTAGGAAACAACTTCAGCTTATGAGCATCTGTGGTATAATCATAACTTTGATAGAGGATGTCGAACTCAAACAAGAAAGTGTCTGGGTTCTCAGTAACTAGTCCATAGAACTTGGGAAGTAATGAAGAAGGAATATTTTTGAGGTTATCATTACCTTGTTGGGAAATAATAGGAAATTCAAAAGCAGGAGGTCGATTAGGTGGATTTTGTGCCATATCTTCTTGATGAAGTATCAGAGCAATTGGATTTTCTTGAGGTTCTTCATCAGCAAGGTCAAAGGGAAATTCAACGAGTGGGTCTTCAACAAATGGATTGATATCTTGGTTTCCTTCTTCCTCAAATAGATTATAAGCTGGTTCAAAATCATTATCAGTGAAGGAAGGGTTTGGTAAGAATCTCCCTAGAGCGTCTCTTCTTCTATGCATGTAACAGACTCAACTGAAAATTAAAGGTGTGAAAATTCTAGAGTAAATACACTAAACTACTACTAAAAATGACCATGACAGGTTCTTAGCTTGACATCATCCCCGACAACGGTGCCAAAAATGGTTGTCACCCACAAAAGGATATAAAAGTCATGGCAAATCCTAACCTAGGAATTGGAAATTCGAGCAAGTGACTAACATCTTCTCATGGTCATTCATTTACTTGTCAAACCAGGGAATGTATACTTGAAATGGAGTGGCACTGTATGTGCACTAAGAATCGATTTTAACCACAACCTATTAGAAATAAATGCTTGAAAGGAATGCTAACTCTGATGCAGGAATGTGAAACAAAGTCTTAATAACTTAAGCATCACTTAACTAAAACATGAATCGCAATAACCATTACTGGGAAAACAAACCATGAACTGGTCTTATGCTGCAAGAACAAACACAGGGATGGATTCCTTATGTTGTAGGAACAGTTTAAGACTGAGTTTGCATTAAAACTTACTGGAATGAAATTCTAATAGATAAACAGCAGAAAGCAAACAGATAACTACAGATACTTACTAAGTTTCCCCCCTTAGCAAGCATCAACCAACTTAAACAAGAGTTGAACTCAAAACGTCATTGGCTTTTTATTCATGAACTCAAAATCACATACATGGCTGTTCTGCTTGTAAGAGAACTTTAACATAAAGCTCTGCTTTTCATTATAATAGTAACTTGAATACACTCTATTCTATTTCTATTCTCCAATCTAATCTTTGCTCTATCATCTCGTTCACTCATGCAGGAGGAACCTTTATTTAAAGAAAAATAGCTAACTAACTAACTAACTATTAGAGAAAGATGTGGATGTAGATGCTTCCCAATTATGAGAAACAGATTTCCATAAATGAAAGTGTATCCATCCAACTGATTCGAAAAGAATCCAACGCTCCACTTCTTCCTAAATTGGAAACCATTTAGATCTCCCCTAATGACCCAGATAGAGCATCTTCGTGGGAACATTATGCTTGGTGCCATGATGAAATGATCTTCTCTTCAGAACCAAGGTTCACTGCGTATTGACTTGTTCATACTTTCTTCAACAACCTACAGGACACATGGCGTAAAGGGCGAAAGAAAGAATAATAGCATGATACCTATCATTAATCACACACATTAAATTCATCTCATTTATTCAGAAACTACACATATCATATCAGTCAACTGGGAGGTTAAATAGGGCCATGAATATAGTCATATGGAGATATTAAGCTACAGGTTTATAAGAATGCATTGTCATAGAATACTACCCATTAACATAAAAATTTTATAACCACAGAGTTTAAACAACCATTAGAAAGAGTAAATTTTTTCAAAAATACATTATGATACTCAAATAATGAGCATATTTTAGGCTCATCAGATAACACAACTGGCCAGGCTCTGATACCACTTGAAGGGAAAACGGGGATGGATCTAATGACCCAACAATGTGGAATACATTCCCTTAACACTAATACAATAGAGGAGAAGAGAAAAAAAAAGTTCTAATAGATTCTAAAACTACTGAGATGAATACATGTAGTATAAAAGAGATCACACAAAGATAAGCATTCACATATGACACAGGTATTTACATGGGAAAACCTTTTCAGGTAAAAAACCCACCACACCAAGCAAAGACAATTTTGTATTACAGCAATAAAATATTACATACAAAATTCTTCAGCCTTCACTCTCTGATCAACTCACAACAACTCTCAAGATTATCTTCTCACTGTTACAATGCTCCTTATCAAATCATACAATTGATTATAAAACTTGCATCGACTTACAACCTTACATGTACACCTCTTGGTTAACATATTCAATGTACTCGACTATCAAAGTCATACATCTCATTCAATGTCTCAACTAATCCCACGACATCCAGGTTCATGCATCGAACACCCAATCACGTAAATGATCTACTCATATTTCATTGAGCCACCTAGGAATTAGCTTCACCACCCAAATCGAGTTCCTGTCATCAATTGAAGTCAGCCTGCAATAACTGCCCTTTCACTATTTCAGTCTTTGGCCAATCAGATTGTTGTCTTCAAGCCACATGTTCAAACTTTATTCGCCTATTGCTTTGACTTTCTGTTCAAACTGGTCAAGCTCGACTGACTGAGCTTCGAGCTCAACCGAGCTCTTACCGTGCTACCACCGAGCTCACTGACTCACCTTGCGGTATGGCGGTGAGCTCAGCTGAGCTCACCCAAGTCCTCATCAAGCCCAGTCACACTCCACCTTGCTACCACTGCTCCATCTAAGTTGACCTGCAGTGTGGCAGTTGCCATCGAAAAGACCGCTGGCAATCATACTGAGCTACCGCGGGGGCCGCTAGGCTACCATGCGGTAGGGCGGTAACCGCTAGGCAACCTCTGGTAGGCTAACCATGGCCACCACGGTGAGAGGACTCACCGCCTACGGTGGGGCGGTAACTGCCAAGCCCACCTCTGGCAGTCTCACCGCAAACACCATGGTCAGAGGAACCACCGCCTATGGTAAGGCAGTAACCACCGAGCCCATTGCTGGCGGTCTCACTGTGGACACTACGGTGAGAGGAACCACCACCTGCGGTATGGAGGTAACCACCAAGCCAGGCTGATGGAGGCATTACCGTGCCACCGCGATGAGAGAACTCACCGTGCGCGGTAAGGTGGTAACCGCCAACGCAGGCTGCAAGTAGCTTTACCACGCCACCGCGATGAGTGAACTCACCGCATGTGGTAAGGAGGTAACTACCTAGACAGTCAGTGCGGTACCGCCAAGGCCAAGCCAGATAGCCATGGTAAAGTGGTAAAGGGGCAGAAAAAATAATTTTTTGCCAGGTCCAAAGTATGAAGAGGTTTGAAACTGGAAATTGAGACATTTTTTCCCAACAACAAACACTATCTTCTACAACTGCTTCCTGTTCCTCTACAGTAATGGCTTCCACTCCTAGTGTTGCTACCTGGTTGAAGCTTGATCTTGAAAAGAAACAAATGGCTCCATGACAACCTCTTAACTGGGAAGAGATGATGAAGGATATATAAAAGGAGAGATCTAAGAAGAAGACTAGAATTCTTCATTCCACAAGACTCTCTGAGGTAGGGTAGATTATTGTAGAATGTGCAGTTCCAGTAGTGGATAAGGATAGGGGAGACATGCAGGTCATTGATTAGCAACTGGGCACTATCAATTTAGGGAAGCCTACAAGGAATCAACAGATTATTTTGATTGATGTTTTAACTTCATCCACAAAATTCTGAATGATCAAAGACAAACAAAGAAAGGATGAGCTTAAGGCTCAATTGGATTAGCTGCAGACTTTCTTAAGAGATGTTTCCACCCCTAGATCACAACAAGTTGTTGCCTTGGAAGCGCTAGTATTAGTCAGCAAAAGAGAATTTGATGATCTGGTGAAAATGAAGAGTAAGTCTAGGATGATGGATAGATGGGTGGATAAGCTTAACCAGGAAGTAGGTGAAGTGTTGGTAAGCAGTTTTGAAATTCATAAGGTAATGCTGGAGTTGATGAGGTTAATGAACCATAATCGGTCTGTATGCCAGTGAGTTTTCTATGCATAAATGTTTCTTATTTGATGTGAATCAATAGAAGAAACCATATTTCAAAGATTATTTCATTAAATTGTCTATGAATGGAATTGTTATATGTCTGTTGATCTATATTATTGACAATGAATGAGGAGCTTATTTTGATAAATAGTTGTGATGATTAAGTTAAGCACTGTGAATGTATGCAATGGTATGGATTGTTCTGTAAATTGCATCATGTTATGGTTTTTGATCTATTAACAAACACTCATTGTTAAGGATATATGTCTGGGTATTAAATAATTTTGTTCATGTTTTTCCGATTTGTGCCTTGATCTATCTTTTTCTATTTATTTAAACCCCCCATTAAATATAGATTGATAAATCCAATACAGTTTGTAATCCTTATCACTAGAAAAGGCCCCTTGAATATTGTAGTTCATTGGCCAATTGAGTGACATCAAACAACTGAGAACCAACTACTAGGGGCTTGGGAGTTAGGCTACTATATGTTGTCTTTCTTTTTCAGGAGAAGATAGAGTAGAAATATTTTGTTTTTAAGTTTTTTGTTTCATTTTGACCGTCAACAATCCCCTCATCTTTGTTCATTATTGGGGTAGTGGCCTATATTATTCTTGACCCTGAAGCATCAACTGTAATATTAGAGCAGACTCTCAGCTACTTTTCCTTTCATTTATCTGAGCTCGAGCCAATATGGCCTCAAGTCTGGTCTTAGGATCCATGAGAACGCGAGTCTTTCTCTATAGTTACTTCTCCAACCATTATGGCATCTGAATCTCTCCATTTGGTGATTCTTGATCACCTTCCTCCTCTTGGAGCTATCTTTCTTCATGATCTGAGGCTTCTCAGTTTGTTTTATCTTCTTCATCAGAATCCTCAATTTGGATAGCCTTCTCCTTTTCTGCTTCAATGATGGCTATGTTCTCCTCAAAAATTTCTTCTTTTTTAGGGACTCTTTCTTGATGCTCAGTCTCATGATTATTTAGTGGTGCCTCTTTTGGCATGTCTTCTTCTTTTTCTATTTCCTTCTCCTTAGAATGAACCTCTTCTTGGATGAGGCCCTTTTCTTGGCCAACTTGCAGAGACTCTTGGAGTATCTCCACATTCTCGTCCATTTTTATCTTTTCTTCAGAAGGGGGTCTCTTTAGTTCAACCTCTCCACCTATGTCCTCAAGCTTTTGGGACAACTCCTCTTCTAGTTCTTGCTCTGAGGTTTCAATTATGTATTTTGTGTTGAGAGCTCCAGCGTCCTCCTCCAAATATTGTTACTCTTCATCATGATTCATCACTTTATCAAGATTAATAGTTAGCCCACCCTCTAGATGTTTGAAGCAAGGTTCTTTTGGCTCCTCCATTACACTCTTGCCAACTTATTTTTGGTGTCTCACCATCTCTTCAGAAATTCTCATTACGACATCCATCATTGGTGGCTTTGTTTGAGACAGAGGAGGAATGAGCAAGATGCTAGAAATTTGGGCCACTAGAGCCTAGACAGTAGGATTCATGATTACCCCTAAAAACTTGGAAGGCACACCTTGCATATATATCACAAAGGCTTCTGGTATGGTGAGCTGGGGGATAGTAATGGTGGTCGTAGGCACTAAATTAGAGAGAATAGGAAGTGGAGGGGGCAGCGAGGAAGTTGGAAATAGGGATGTTGTGGTCGAGGAAGAATCAAGAACTACCACGAGAGAAACTAGCGAGGTGGAAGAGAGGTGGATGAAGATATCCACAACGGGCGGAGATTAAATGGGAAATTCCAGTGAGACCATGGGTGGTGGAGTGGCAGAAATGGAAATGGTAGCACCAGGAGTGGAGGAGGCCGATGACGAGCATGGTCTTTCAATTTCTTCTTCTTCTTTTCCCTCATGTTGAGGGTTTTCCTCAATAGTTGGCATTTCTATGGTAAATCCCCCCATCTTCTTTGCCTTCTTGGAGGGTTCTCCCTTTGTGGCCTTTCATGAGTAGACTTTATGTTTGGGATGGCGATCAGGCACATCCTTCCTCTTCTTCGATCTTGTGGCTGGAGGGGAATTTGGTGCTTCTTCTGCTGAGGTAGCAACAAGCCCATAATCAGTTTTGATTGAGAGCTCATCTTCAAGATCGCCATAAGTTAATGTTGCACCTTGCATCTCAAGTTACGCAACTTGGGAATCTACCCATTTCTTGGTCTTGTCTACAAATGGTTGTATAACCACATCGAGGTCACTAACCTCTCGCTCATTCCAATCTATCAGAGGTAGTGGAAAATTAGCCACGACATCAAATATTGGATCAACGATTGTGTCATCCTCCTCAACTACGTGGTTAGGCACTATAAACAAATTGATTGAGTTTACAACATGGGTCGTCATCCGCATATAGTGTCACATTCTGAATTCCTTGTTATTCTGACAATTAGCCCAAAAGTCCTCAAGGTGCAACTAATGAGAATACTACTTTCCAACATACTTCTTCAACTTTCCAAATGGGTCCATTCTTGGCCTAGCTATTTCGAGCTCTTGGTTATACTCCACTATATCCCTCTCTTAATAGTTTGCACTTTGGGTGGTGGGACAAGATTACTTTCCTTGTTTGAAAATGAGGATACAGAATGGATTCTCTATGCTTATCACTCAATAGAGCATGAGTGTTCTTTAGTTTCCTTGTGACCTCTAGCAAAAAAATCTGGTCGTTGGGGTAGCGCGACAACTTGTAAGGATTATCGAAGAAGCGTTATGTTCTGATGTATGTAAATTTTAGGAACTGTATGAACAAGTTCCCAAACCTTTGGATAAATTACCTGGCATTGTGTGTAACTCTTCTTTCAAAGTCACCCCTAAGAATCCTAATAATATGCCCAATAAAGGCATCACTCAACCTTAGGTAATCCTTCTTAAAGTTTTGGTACTGTAGTTGAGGATACCTATCATACATTTTGAGGTCTTAGCTGGGGTCTAGATTATGTGTGATAGTGAGGCCTTTGTAGGGGAATGTGTCTACAAGAATATACACCAAATATGAAGTCATGTAGAACTGGAAAGACTTCTTTATAGCCATTAGCTGGTTATGGATGTTGTCACTAATAGTCTTTACATAGTGAAATTTGGTCTTACCTCAAATGATCTCCTCTACAAAATAAAACATCCATTCTTGGAAATAGGCAGTAGTGGGGAGGCCCATCATCCTGCTAAGCAAAGTAACCAAGTCATGGTACTCCTCATGTAAACTGCTTTTAAAAATATCTTGAGGCACTTTAGCTGCACTGCCCCTCTTGTCCATCAACCAATGTTGGTTGATCAATTTCTTGCATGCAAGGGGATCTATTTTCGACATATTTTCAACATCCTCCCTTTTTGTTTCTTCCATTTTATCAAATGTGGGAATGTTGAATGCATGGCCTATGGATCTTTCAGATAGATCTACCAATACTTTGCCCTCATGGTTTATGATTTTTTTTTCATATGATAGCATTTCCTACATTCCATCACCAAGTCTAGAGCAACGAGTGCGAGAGGGATGTCAGTTGCCTTGAGAAGGCCACTCTTTCTAATCTTCAGGAAATTTTCTAATTTGGGACTGACCGTCACCCTTTGTCTGAACTCATCCATATTAACATGTTCAAGTTTGGTGTTTGTGATGGTACCCCAGTCTGAGGTGACTTTGGAAGTGATCTCGACCCCATGGAGCTGATACTTCATCTTCCGGATCTTCTTTACCCCTTGGTGCTTTAGCAGGCTTCTTTCCTTTTTCTTCCTCTGTAGATGCTCCCAATGGTCTCGTAGCTAATTCCATAAATCCTATGCATATGAGGATGCAATAAGCATACTCATAAATCATCAGGAAGTGTTAGATAAATCATTCAAAACAAGGGTTAGTTCCATCAATATATCATTAAAAGCTCATAAAATCCACTAAAATTCATCATTTAACATTCATTTAGACCAATTAGGGGAATGTAGGCCCATAAATGTGGGTTTCCCTAGGCTGGAAGTCGTTCGGAGTGACTTGGGATAGGATGGCGCTAAGAGCACAATGGCTCACAGGAAGCCACCTGCACCTAGATTCCGCCTTTGATGATCGGTTATCAGTCAATGTTTGAAGGTATTAAGCATGTGCATAAATCAATTTGAAGCCCTTTAGAGATGGTTGGTTAGCTATTTTTCTCATGTGAAGAAAGGAAGCATCAAGGACGTTTGGAGTTCCACCATTTTCAAAATGGCAACTAGGAGGCGAAAACCCATAGGTGAAATTTTTCCATGCGGGATCCGCAGGAGGCATGGACAATGGGTTATGTTATTTTAAGTCCAACCATTTGGAAGTTTGAAGGTGGGGAGCTATAGAAAGCCACTAGGTATTGGGTGTTATGGAATGATAGCCATGGGATGATGGCCCACAAGAAGTTCTTAGCGTTGATGTTTTAATGCCGATCGATGGAGGAGGGTGTGGGTTCCGCCATGTAGAAGGATGGTGGGGCACATACGTTGAGAAACAGCATTCTTGTGACAGTGAGTTGTAGATGATGACATGTGAGGGTATGCCTACAACACATCAAGAATTAATCATTTTTACATCAGGTGCTAGATGAAGACGGCATGGTGGGGACCCACAGTGCAGGAGGATGGACCTCGGCGGCCATTTGGAAATGGCTGCGGTAACAAGGTAGTCCATAGATGGCGGCCTACACAGGAGAGCCCATAAAATATTTTATACTTATCTTTTTTGCTTGCAACCAAGATGGCAAGAAGGATAGTGTGGTCCACATGGTGGGCAGATGTAGGGGATTTTCCATTTGAGATGGTCATTGGCACTGCGGTGAAGAGTGGACAGAGGTCCGCACAAAATGGCTCGCAAATGACTTAGGTGCATTCTATGTTTTAGCGGTGGAGACTTCGGCGAAACCCGCAACGTGAGAGGAAAGCGCAATATGGCCATTTTGAAATCATAGTTAGGCAAGGGTTGCCCGCATGCGATGACCCATAAACATGGACCCATAAGGGTTAATGGCCAAAATTTTAATTTTTTGTCTAAGTGCTTAGTTTGTTTTTAACGACGACAACGAGGGTACAGGTCACAAAGGGCTCACGACCCTGGTGAAGAATGATCATGTGAAGATGAAGCTTTGCAAGGCCATTTAAAGGCTAAATCTAATTATTTTCATATTTTATGTTCATCGGTTTTGTGTGGAATTTAATGGTCTTTTAACCATTCACAGCTTTAATGACTTTTGCCTTGAGATTTTAATCATTTGAAAAATTAACTGAAAAGGATGCACAAGCTGGGCAGTGGCGAACATACTTGAAAAATTTCAAAGAATTTGATTAAGAAAAAGCTTTGAAATGTCTTGGAGATCCTGTAGACACGAAGGTTGCGGTGACTTGCACAGCTCTAAAAAATTCCTAATTGGCAAGAATGAAAATGACAGGTTGAAGGTCCTATTTATAGGATTTCGTGCATTTATGATCCACATTTATGGAAGGTATAATGGCAGTAGGGGTCGTTGGGTGTGATATTTGACACAGTGGTGATGGGAACGACGAGGTCCACAAGATGAACAAAGGTCATGAAATTACCACTTGAATTTCAAAAGGGAACGAAAATGGAGGATGTGGGGCCCGCCATGTCGGTGGACGTTTCAAGTTGGCTTTCATCAAAATGATGAACACAAGGCAGAAACTTGTAGGGAGTGGCCCACAACTATGTATCCACAAGAGGCAAAGGACATCGGTCTTGGAATCCAGAGGAAAATCACCAAGGGGAACCCGCAAAAGCTAAAGACTTAAGGAATTTTGGGGCGGTGCACTTGGTCAACTAAGGATGATGACTTTAGGAAGATTGATCTTTTAAACACTCAAAAATAGGGGCACACAAAACAAGGCAAAGAAAAAATGCAACCCAGTGAAGGTGAAAAGAGAGGGTCTCCATTCTGAATGCGTTGTGTGTGCTATAGGCACAAAAAATGGCGACTTCACTAGGAGAATGCTCCCGAGCGTTCTAAGGTTAAAGATTCATTCATAACCCAAAATCTCTGGTTTCACAAACTAGAAGGTAGTTTAAAGAAGTGAACTACGAGCTCAAAGGAGGACATGGTCCTTAATTGAATGAAAGTATAGCAATATCTTGGAAGTGTGAGCATGGTAATTCATTCCCTTTCCTTGGAGAGTACACAAATAGTCGTTGATAAGGTAGTGGCAAGCTACATAAGTTGTCTAACCTCAAAAGTAACCTAGACATTACTTCGTTACCAGTCGAGCGTCCATAGCCCCGATGGAGTTATCGCTGTGACCCCATGAACATTGCTCTATTGCCAGCCAGACATCCATAGCCTTGATAGAGTTATTCACACACCCACATAGTTGCATATTTTATATTTTCTTGCTTTACTTTTGTTTTCTTGCTATTTTATTTTTGTACTCTTCTCTTCTTTTTCTCAATTGTGCAAGTGTTGAAGCTCACAGTGGGTTTGGAATCACATTTTTCATTGAAGAAGACTTAAGATTTTCACTTGCTCAGCCCTAATAACAACTAGTATACAACTCCTTGGAGATAATTAAAGTTTGTTTTCATGTATGATCCAAGATAAATGTAAAGGGATTCAAACAAGGGTCCCATCCTAGGTCAATCAGAGTTCAAATAAGGAAACCAACTCCACGAGGGATGGTCAGAGACCGACAGTTATGAATGAAGATTTATCCAAAGAACATGTAAGATTGGAAAATAAATTGAATTGTTCGTTAAGCCAAGCACAACCATCACATCAGGAACAAAGACGCGCCCTCGACAAAAAAAAATAGTCGAGAAACGAGAAAAAGAAAAAGAAAAAGTACGACAGCAAAGAAAGTAAACCTAAACTAACCAATATACACTATATACAAAGATGAGCATTGGAAGTGCATGTAAGGAAATAATGTTTCAGATGTTTCCCATTGATAGGCAATGAGACATCCTCACCAGTGAATGTCTTGAGGTGAAAGGCATTATCTGCTAAAATTTATAAAATCTAAAAGGTTCCAAGTGAGAGCTTTTTGAATTTTTCATGTCCCCCTTTTTTCTCATGAGACTTGTCCCAACAAAGGACCAAATCAACAATTCTGAAGGCCTTTACTTTGGATTGGCGGTTGAACCATCTTTTGACTATGCCCTGTTGTTTGGTGAAATTTTCAAGTGCTTTATCACAAAATTCTTCTAAATGTAGCAACTCAGTTAAACAGGTTTCTCAATGGTCTCTCTCATAATATGTGTTGATAAATTGGAGGGTAGGGATCTTTAATTAGGTGGACAAGAAAGGCAGGCTCTAATTCATAAATGAGATGAAATAGAGAATCACCCAAGGAGTCCTTGTGATGCATGCGATCTTCCCAGAGGGGAAAACACAATTGGGTGTGCCAATCTTTAGGGTTTTTGTCTAACAGTTTCTTAATCACAATTATCAGATTTTTGTTTGTTGACTCAGCTAGGTCATTGCCTTGAGGGTAATAGTTGCATGAAAACTTAAGTGAAATACCATAATCAAAGGCCCAATTAGAAAATTTAAGCGAAGAGAATGCGGGGCCATTATCGCATATGATAGCATAGGGGCAACCAAATAGATTCAAAATAAATCTTTCTAAAAAATTAGTTACCACCTCAATAGTGCATTGTCTACATGCTATTGCCTCATTCCATCTAGTACAATAATCAAAAGTGGTTAGAATGTACCTATGGCCTACAAATTATAGTGGGCTTACTGGACCAACGAAGTTGAGACCCCATTGAGCGAATGGTCTTACCTCCAAGACCGGTTGGAGCGAGAGAGAAGTGTTCCTTTCTCTGGCAGCAATAGTCTGGCAAACATGACAGGTTTTGACATGATTATGTGCATCCTTAAACACCATCAGCCAATAGTACCCACCTCGCAGGATTTGATGAGCAGTGGAGGGGCCGAATTTGTGGCTAGTGCCAAATCTATCATGAAACTCTTTCATTACTCACACTTCTTATTCTTTTCCAAGACATCTAAGATAGATCCCCTCTTGATTTTTCTTCTGTAGTATAGAACCTTGCAACATATAAATACTACTCTTCAGTCTTAGAGCGTGATTTTTTACTCCTTGCAACTGAGATGGACACTTGTGATTCAATAGATAGTAAACAATATCATTGTACCATTCCCTAGGAGAGACGTCATCCAGCTGATATTGTTGCATGGTGAGTTGTGGTCTAACTTAAACGTTTGTTTTAGCTATCATTTGAGTGAGGGCCTGCCCTTCTATCAGTGTCATGGGTTGAATCTCTATGTCATATTCTTGTAGTAGGGTAACCCACTTAGCTCTTGTTTCTCCAAACTCATTATGCATCATAAAAGTCTTAACTACTAGATTTGGGATGATTTCAAACACCTTGTTTCATAAAATGTAGTGTCTAAATTTCTTGACTGCTCTAACCAAGGCATACACTTGCTTCTCAATATTGTGGTACCTCAACTCAACATCTCTCAAAGGAGCACTCATGAATGCAATAGGGTGCTTGTTTCCCTCATCATGCAATATGTTGGCATAAGAGTGCTCTGAGGAAAATGAATAAATGTAGAATGGCTTCAGATAATTTGGGTTGACCAACACTGGTGCATCAGTAATTGCTTTCTTGATCTCTTCAAATATTTCTTGGCTTTTGGTTTCCATTTGACTTTGGCATCATGCTTTAGCATAGCATTGAGTGGCTTAACTATTTTAGAAAAACCTATGATGAATTTCCTGAAAAATTTTATTTTCCTGAAGAAAGACTTCAATTCCTTTTTATTGCCTGGAAGCTAAATTTTCATTATAGCCTAAATACACTCAGGGTCTATCGATATTCCCTTCTTTGAGAGGACATGCCCCAAAAATTTTCCTTTGGTAACTCCGAAGATGCACTTCTTTGGATTCAAAGAAATTCCAAATTCTCTGCATCTATGGAAGAAGTTACACAGATCATAAAAAAGATATCCTCTACTCTTTGAAAACATAGTAATATCATCCATGTAAATAATTATACATTTTCCAATTATATCCTTGAATGCAAAGTCCATCGCGCATTGGAAGGTGGCACCAACATTGATTAATCCAAATAGAATTCTCCTATATGCAAACATTCCCCATTTTGTGGTGAATGTTGTCTTATGTCTATCCTTGTACTGCACCATTACCTTGTTATATCCTGAGTACCTATCCAGAAAGGAAATTATTTTTGGTCCATTAAAAATTTGCAATACTTCATCCAATGATGGCACTGGATAGTTTTCTTTTTCTAAGGCCCTATTCAAGTTGCGAAAATCCACACATAACCTTATTTCTCCGTTCTTCTTCCTAATAGATACCAGATTTTCCACCCATGTGGAATGTATTACTGGGAATATGATTCTGGTGGACAACAACTTCTTAACTTCTTTATAAATGATGGGCTCTAGCAGTGCATTGATTAGGCGTTGAAGTTGTTGGAAAGGTCTCGCATCCAACTTGAGAGGGATGGTATGAGTAATGATGGAGTTAGCATGTATTTTCAAGTCTTCATAGCTCCAGGAAACCGCATCATGATACACATGAAGGGCATCGATGATCCCATTTTTCTCTTCTGGCATGCACACTTTACCAATGAACACATTCTTGACCTCTTTAGGTGTCCCTAGGTTGTGAGCGTCGCACTGATTGTTAATAAAATATTTATTTGTTTACTGATCCTACTCATATATCTGATCTAAGTCAAATATCCTTTCTAACTGGACCATACTTTGAGTTATCATGTTTTTTTAAGGTTGATGACCCCCTCTATGTCTAATTCAGCCTCCTTGGGCTTTGTCTCATCAATAATATGGGTCGCAAACTCATCAAAACTTATGATGAAATCCAAGATATTCTTATTGTCATTGAATACCTAGAGATTGGTAACATTTTCTGGCATGAATAACATGGAAATAAGCTCAATAGTGAAATTCTTTTGGCCAGTGAGGGAGAGCGGCTATAGGGTACTGGCTACTTAGGCTAAAGCATCGATAGTATGATTTTTAGAATGGGGAATCAACTAGATGTTGAATGTGTTAGAACCATAATTCTAGTAAAAATTATAGCAGCTTTCATCCATTAAAGCCCAAATTCATGCTATCTTTCTCATAAAAAAATCATTTGGTTTCGTTCCATGAAGCCAAAGAACCTTTTATCATTGTACCACTACCACATTGACCACTCTATACAACCCTCACCTCATACCTTCTTACTACGGCCTCTTGCAAAATAACTCATGGTATCATGGTAAAGAAGGTTAATGCTACATCTTTCTACCACTATACCATAGAGAGTTGGAGCTTAGCCCATGAAAAAGTGGTGAGACAAGAACAATTTTGAAGAGAGACCACTACACCATGAAAGGTTAGAACATGACCCACGGTAGAGTGGTACACTTGAGAGCAATAACAAGAGTTCAAACTACCATACCGTAGGAAGGAGAAACATAGACCATGGTAGAGCGGTGTACTAAGAAAAGGCATTGGGATGAGACCGTGGTACTGCAAGAAGGTAAATGGTGTCCTGCGATATGATGATATATTGGTATGCATGTGAAAGATACACCGTGGCACTACAAGGTAACCAAAAGCAATGTGCAGTAGGGTGGTAGACAAATAAAGGAAAACCAAAGGACACCATGATACCATAGGAGGGAAGAAGACAGCCTATGGTAGAGTGGTATAATAAAGAAAGATAAGAATATGTACTGCAGTACCTTAGGAGAGTAAAAAGTGACATGAGGTAACCTGGTAAATTAGTCATTGAGACATTTAAAGAATACCAGTCACATCAGTCAACTTCTAAATATGAATTGAGCTCGATACAAAGATTTGAATCATGCAAATTTATGAATGGAGAGTAAAGGCATCTTGGTCTTAAAATACATGAAACAAGCTGGTCTTTTTCATTCACGATAGCTGAAATCAAGTTGCAGGTGAGCTCAGAGGGTGGAGGAAAAGAGAATTCTTCAAGGAAAATTATATCACTGAGTAAGTTTTTCTTATTCCTATCCGTGAATTTCATAAATGGCACCAAAGAAAATAGAGGTAGGGGTTAAGAAAGATAAGGCCAAGCCTAGTAAACCCTCTTTACAATCCCCATTGCTTACATTGTTGCCTGGTTTAGTAAACAAAGGGTCAAAGAATATCTTTAGAGACTTAACTCGAGGTTGTAGGGGTCCCATCACACCCCAGGTAGGTTGGAACTTATACTGGTATTTCTACCAGAAGAGGAATAAAAGGGTTCCAGCATCAAACCTGTGGACCCTAGACGTGGCCAAACTGATTTTTCCCAATGTCTTCATTAATACTGAGTTAATTGAAGACCTTTCCCATAGCTACCATGCCCCAACCAAAAATTTCAAACTCCAAATGGTTGGTGTTTAGTGGATATTAATAGAGATGCCATTGTGAAATGTTTCAATTTGAACAAATAACTTGTGACAGAGGTGAATCTAGTGAAATTAGAGCAGGAATATAAGAGGTTAAGAAGAACCTACATAAGTGATCATCTCCCCTTGCAAATGAAGAGGGGTGATGATAATAGAAAAATCCCAACTCTTGCTTCTAAATTAGAACCCTTCCAGGTCTTAGAATTTCGAACACTAATTTTGCATTATGTCAAATATTGGGAGTAGATGCAAAGGAACACATGTTGCTAGGGTTGATGAGAGTGGCTATGATAGTTCAACACCCTAAATCCAATATAGAGTCTGATTTTGCATCTATGATTGAAGAACAAATTCATGAAGTCTTACTACAACTCAGGAGGCTAAGGCCCCCATTACATTTAGAAAATATTCTCTATTATGCCATTTGATTTTGTATCAAAATGAAACAAAATGGACTAAGAGGATGAAATAATGCACACAAGAAGATGGAATTAGGCTTCTTGTAAAGAATTAGCATTACATTTGGGACATCAAATGCAAATAAATTGATTTTGTAGTATTTAGAGATGATTTTTCTATGAGATTAATAGATGCCCTTGGTTACCCTACACCACAACTTGCTGGCTCATTAATGGAAGTAATGAGACTAGTACAAGGTAGGCCAGACTAGGGTTTTACCCACAACTATGCCGAGTGGTTCTTTATGCCACAACACACAATCATCAGAGTGTATGGATGTAACCAAGCACCACACATTTTTCCTAAGTTTGTACCAGCAAGATTATGCTTTTTAGAATTTATGTGGAAAATGCTTTGGATGGAGCATGAATTGATGATGAATCAGAGAAAGGGAACATTCATGCCTAATTTGATAGTGTTTAAGGAGTTTTCTATTGGATCAGACATGTTGGAGGAGGTACAAAGATTCATGAAGACTAATTACTCCCTCAAATCTAGGAAGGAGAGGGCATGTGACCCGAAAGGCCATATGAATATGATCAGAAGAACTCTGTTGACCAAAAGGGCCATCACACATGAGTTTGACCCCAAGGAGGATGTTATAATAAATTTGGTTTATTTTGCAGATGTTATGCAGAAAAGAAAAAGGTGGATCACAATGTTGAAATGAGAAAACCAGAAAAGGCAAAAGGACAAGGGCTTCAAAGGGTTTTTTGCAGATGAACCTAACCTTTTCAAAAGGATGTTGCTGACCCTTGGAAAATACGATGAGATGTATAAAATGGCTCAAGATGAGGGGTTAGTTCCTACTCCTACACCCCAATGACCATCACCTGAAGCTTCAACATCAGATTTTCCTTCCTCATCACCTTCACACCCATCCCCTTCATCTCCCACACAAGAGCCCCAGGCCAAGAAGCAAAAGATTGAATCTTTGGTTGAATATAGTGAGGATGAAGAAGAAGGAGCAATCCTTGCATTAACTGAGATAAGAGAAGCAACAAAGTAGCAAAATATTATAGAGCCTCATGACCCCAAAATTAGGATATCAGAAGATATTGCAGATGAGATTCAGGACGATGAGACAGTAGATGCCTCTTTAAGGTTTATAGAGGATGACAATTTTATTCATACTAATGAGTTTAAATATTTTTGGATCAAGATGAAGATGAGACAATTTGATGAAAGATTGAGAATGAATCTCATAGGAGTGAAGGGAAAACAAGGATGGATCTAATGACCCAACAGTGTGGAATACATTCCTTTAACACTAATACAATAGAGGAGAAGAGCAAAAACTATTTCTAATAGCTTCTAAAAATATTGAGATGAATACATGCAACATAAAGGAGATAAAAGAATAAAAGAAATCATACATAACACAAGAATTTACATGGGAAAACCTTTTCAGGTAAAAAACCCACCACACCAAGCAAAGACAATTGTATTACAGTAATAAAAAATTACATACAATGTTCAGTCTTCACTCACTGATTAGCTCACAACAACTCTCCAAACCTTAACCCACTGTTACAATACTTCACTTGAAGTATATAATATGAATTCTATATTCTTTCATCGACTTGCCAACTTACATGTACATATCCATCAACCTCACTTTGACTATACAAGTCATCCATCACATTTACCCATTCAACCAATCCCATGGCTTCCAAGTTCATGCATCGATCATTCAAGCAAGCAATCGATCTACCCAAATTGCATCGAGCCACCCAACAATAACCTCACCACCCAAAATCGGGTTCCTGTCAACTGCTGAAATCCTCCTGCAATTACTGCTTTTACCACATTGGCCTTTAGCCAATCAAGTTGTTGTCAAACTAACATGTGTCCACAAACTATTTGCTGTCTCATTTGACTTTGAGTCCAACTCGGTCAAACCTGGTCTAGGCTCATCTAAGCTCTCCTTGTCTTCATCGCGTCACCGCCGAGTCCACACGACCCAGTCGTGGTATGGAGGTGAACTCATTCGAGCTCACCTCGCCATCTACCGCACTACCACCGAGTCTAATCGACCCGACCGTGGTATGGCAGTAAGTATTCTGAAGGACCACTAGTGGTCAAACTGTGCTACCACGGGGACCACCAGGCCACCCCGCGGTAGGGTGGTGACCGCCGACTAGACCGTTGGTGGTCTTACCGCAACCACCGCAGTGAGCAAGGTCACTGACCGTAGTGGAGCGATAAATGCAAGGCGCACCGCTGGTAGTCTCATCATGGAGAGAGGATCCACCACCCGCGGTGCGGTGGTAACTACCGACCAAGCCACAGGCGGCTTCACCATGGCCATTGCGTGAGACAACTCACTGCCCGCAGTGGGGTGGTAACCGCCAGGCCATTGCTGGTGGCATCACTGCAGCCACCGCGGTAAGGTGGTGACTGGAAAGGAAGGCAACAAGCCACCTACCGCGACCACCATAGTGAGTAAACTCACCATGCACGGTAAGGCAGTAACTGCCAAGCCTGTCACCGCGGTACTGCTAGGGGCAGACCAGACCACTATAGTAAAGTGGTAAGAGTAGAACAAAGCCAGGTGCGGTATGGCGGTAAAGGCTGAGAACTTCAAAAATTTTGCCAAGTCTAGAATTATGAGGCATCAAACTGGAAGTTGAGACACAATTTCTCAACAAGCTCCCACTTGGCGAAGACTTCCAACTTCCTCCAAACTCTGAAAAATTACTGATGGTCATGGGCCCCAAGGCCCATAGATTTTGCGCACCATCTGAACTTGTCTATGCTCATGGGCTTTACCAAAGCATTCTGCAACATTCTTCAAAGTGTCGACCTTTTCAAGATAGACTCTTCAATCTTCCACCATGTCCCTCATGAAGTGAAATTGCACATCGATGTGCTTTGTCCGAGCATGGAAATTTGGATTCTTTGCCAAACAAATGGTGCTCTAACTACCATACAAAATTGTGATCCACCCTGCATTAAAACCAATGTTTGAACACAAATGCCTTAGCCAAACCGCTTCCTTGTAGGCATGAGTTGCATCCATATATTCTGCCTCTATCATGGATAAAGCAACCATAGCTTGTCGCTTGCTCATCCAACTAATTGCTCCACCATTAAGCATGAATGAATATCCACTGGTGGATCTCCTATTGTCAATGTCCCCTGCCCAATCATAATCAACATATCCTTGAATGTTGAGAGTCCTCTATGATGCAACCAAACAACCATGGTAACACAGAGCATAATCTGAAGTCCCCTTCAAGTACTTGAACACTCTTTTCACAACATCCCAATGTGATCTTTTCGGATTTTCCATAAATCGGCCTAGAACTCCCACTGCTTGGGCAATGTATGGTCTAGTACAGACCATAGCATACATCAAACTTCCAACAACACTTGCATAGGGCACACTGGTCATGTCCTCCATCTTAGTCACAGATTTTGGACAGTCTTCAATAGATAGTTTTATTCCTTGCATAACTGGAATAACTAACTACTTGCAGTCAATCATTCTAAACCTCTCCAAAATGGTGTTCACATACTTACTCTGACTTACCCAAATTTTTCTGCTTGTTCTATCCCTGGTTATCTCCATTCCTAGAATATACCTATCTGCACGAAGATCTTTCATTTTGAACTTTGCAAACAACTGAGATTTAAGATCAGAAATCATAGTCTTGCTATTTCCTATGAATAACATATCATCCACATACAATGTAATAACAAGCACACGATCATTCTCAGATTTATGATAAACACAATGATCAAATTTTGATCTTACAAATCCCATAGACAACACAAATGTGTCAAAATTCTGGTACCACATTCTAGGATACTGCTTCAAACCATACAAAGATTTATTTAACTTACAGGCCAGATTCTGTTTACCTTTTACAACAAAGTGCTCAGGCTGGGACATATAAATTTCTTCTTCCAGCTCACCATGGAGAAACATTGTCTTCACATCCATCTGCTCAATTTCAAAGTCATACACAACTGCCAATGACAACAAAAAACTGATAAACAATTCCCTCAATTTGGGAAAATCCCTTTGCAACTAGTCATGCCTTATACTTCTCAACAATGCCATCAATGCCTGTCTTCTTTTTGAATATCCACTTACAACCAATAGGCTTTCGCTCTTTTGGAAATGGTACCAAATCCGAGGTTTCATTCTTCTTTAATGAATCCATCTCTTTATTCATAGCTTCCAACCACGAATTTGAATCAGTCATGTTGATTGCTTGTTTTATAGTCCTAGGCTCATCAGTGCTAGTAATTAAGGCATAGGCATAGTTCGAATTTAACAATGAGAAACCATACCTTTTAGGTTTCCATTTTTCTCATGTAGATCTCCTTATAGGCTGAGTTTGTGGTTCTTCATCATCTAAACTTCCAGATTTGCTTGAGCTCTCCTCAGTCTCAGGTACACCATGCATCTCTTCCCTTTCTAGAGTTTGGGGAGTCTCAATTGCATCATTTTCCTTGTCACTTTGATCTGTCTCAAGTTGTTGATCACTTACTAAAGGTTTCAGCTCACAAAATATCATGCTTTTGTTGTACAGAACCTTCTCAGTAATAGGTTTCCAAAGCTTGTATCCCTTCACACCAACTCCATAGCCGATGAGAATACATTTGATAGCCTTGTTATCCAATTTAGATCTCTTTTCATTTGGCACATAAACATATGCCTCACAGCCAAATACACAGACATGCCTCAGAGAGGGATTCTTACCAGACCATGCTTCCAAAGGCATCTTATCAACAAGAGCAGAGCAAGGAGATAGATTTATTAGATAAAATTATGTAGCCACAACCTCAACCCATAACTTCTGCTCTAGACTAGCACTGCTCAGCATACTCCTTGCCTTTTCCATCAACGTCTTGTTCAACCTTTTAGCAACTCCATTCTGTTGTGGAGTGTAAGGCATTTTTTTATGCCTTTTAATTCCATGATCAGTACGATACCTTTCAAAATCTGTAGAACAAAATTCACTACCATTGTCTGTCCTCAAACATTTAATTTTCCTTCTAGTCTGATTCTCTACCAAAGATTTAAATTCTTTAAACCGACTGAACACTTTTGATTTACTTTTAAGAAAGTATACAAATGCCCTTCTCGAATAGTCATCAATAAAAGAAACATAATATGTAGACTTCAATAATGAAGGAACATTAACTAGACCAAACACATCTGAATGAACATAATCCAGTATACCAAAAGATTTATGAGGACTAGAGTAAAATGAAACACGGTGTTGTTTTCCATAGACACAATGTTCACAAAAATCAAACTCAAGATTACAATCATCAAGCCCTTCTACAAGATTTTTATTCTTCAACGTTTTTAAACCTTTCTCACCTATGTGACATGGTCTATGATGCCACAGCATAGTCTTCTCAGCTAAGAGTTTTACCTCCAAAGCATTTGCAGACAGAGAAGTGTCTTCATCTTTCTCTACAGGAACCATTTTGATTGAATTTGTAGAGGCACTATTACATTGAACAGGACATGCATCTAGCTTATACAGAGTGCCAGTACAAACACCCTTAGCCAACACCATTGCACCTCTAGCCATTTTACATCCTCTACTTGAGAAAGAAACTTCTACACCAATATCATTTAACCTACTGACAAAAAGAAGATTTTGAGCCAGACCTGGTATATGCAGTAGGCCACCAATACCTTTGACTCTCCCATCAGGAAACTGAATTCTGACTCTTCCTCTACTAACTATCTCTAACGTTGAGTCACTTTCCAAGTACACCTTTCCACCGTCATACTTCTTGTATTTAGAGAACCATTATCTATTGGACATCATGTAAAAGGATGCACCTACGTCAACCAACCAGACACCATCTGATGTCTGAGTTGTCAAGGCTGTTGCAATGAAGGCATCTGCATCACTTTGAGAAGATTCATTGTTAGAAGCATTCTTCTTCTTCTCCTCCTTACAATCCTTCTGGATATGCCCAAGTTGCCCACAGTTCCAGCATTCACCTTGAACATTTTACTAGGAGAATTTGATCTCCCTGCAAATTTGGATTTTGACTTCTTGTCTTTCTTCTTGCCTTTCTCCTTTGGTCTACCTCGAACGACAAGAGCCTCTTTGGCCATCTCAAAAGACTTCCTTCACATTTCTTTAGATAGAAGAAAAGTAACCATGTCATCCATCTTGAATGCAGTGGTTGTGATTCCAATAGCCATCACCAGATGATCCCAACAGTCAGGTAATGAACACAACCGGAGCATACAATGATCCTCCTCCTCAATCTTTACACCTACAGACACTAGCTGAGTAACACTCATATTAAACGAGTTCATATGGTCTGCAATAAATGCACCTTTTTCCATTTTCAAGGAGTACAACTACTTCCTTAGGAATAACTTATTTACCAGAGACTTTCCCTGATAAATATCACCAAGGTTCTTCCTCAAAGAAGTTGCAGACTACTCCTCATGGACGTTCAGGAGTATAGAATCGACCAGATTCAGTCTTATCAGACCTCTTGCTTTCCTATTAGCAAGATCCCTAGCCTCTTGCGTCGTACTCTATGGCTTAGTTCCAGACACTTCTAACCAGAGGTCTCTATCCACCAACAAGTCTTCCATTTTGAGTTTCCATAACTCAAACTTGGTGCCATTAAAATTTTCAATATCTACTCTATTTGATGTACTCGCCATCTCCAACATAAATGAGTTTTAACAATGCAGGACTCCCACTGAAACAGTATTAGCACAAAAAACTAAGCTTTCTCTCAAGGATAACACAATGGGATAGGCTCTGATACCACTTGAAGGGAAAACAGGCATGGATCTAATGACCCAACAGTGCGGAATACAATCCCTTAACACTAATACAACAAAGGAGAAGAGGAAAAACTATTTATAATAGCTTCTAAAACTACCGAGATGAATGCATGCAACATAAAGGAGATAACAAAATTAAAAAAATCATAGATAAAACATGAATTTATGTGGGAAAACCTTTTCAGGTAAAAAACCCACCACACTAAGCAAAGACAATTGTATTATAGTAATAAAAAATTACATACAATGTTCAGTCTTCACTCACTGATCATCTCACAACAACTCTCCAGACCTTAACCCATTGTTACAATATTTCACTTGAAGTATATAATATTAATTCTATATTCTTTCATCGACTTACCAAATTACATGTACATATCCGTCACCTCACTTTGACTATACAAGTCATCCATCGCATTTATACTTTCAACCAATCCCAAGGATTCCAGGTTCATTTATCAATCATTCAAGCAAGTAATCGATCTACCCAGATTGCATCAAGCCACCCAGCAATAACTTCACCACCCAAATCGGGTTCCTATCAACCACTGAAATCGGCCTGCAATTACTGCTTTTACCACATTGGACCTTAACCAATCAAGTTATTGTCAAACTACCATGTGTCCACCAAATATTCGCTGATCTTATTTGAATTCGAGTCCAAATCGGTCAAACCTGGTCTGAGCTCTCCTTGTCTTCACCGCATCACTACCGAGTCCACATGACCTAGCCACAGTATGGCTGTGAACTCGTCTGAGCTCACCTTGCCATCTACCGCACTAGCATCGAGTCCGATCAACTTGACCGCGGTATGGCGGTAAGCAATCTGAGGGACTGCTGGTGGTCAAGCCGCACTACCGCGGGGGCCACCAGGCCACCCATGGTAGGGTGATGACCGCTAGCTAGACCGCTTGTGGTCTTACCGCAACCACCATGGTGAGCAAGGTCACCGACCACGGTGGAGCAGTAATCGCTAGGCACACCGCGGACACCGCGGTGAGAGGATCCACCACCTGCGGTGCGGTGGTAACCGTCGACCAAGCCGCAGGTGGCTTCACCACGGCCACCGCGGTGAGACAACTCATCGCCTACGGTCGGGCGGTAACTGCCAGGCCACCATGGTGAAAGCCTTCATCGATTGCGGTAAGGCACTGACTGGTGAGGCAGGCAACAAGCCGCCTACTATGACCACCGTGGTGAGTAAACTCACCACGTGTGGTAAGACAGTAACTACCAAGCCTGTCACCGTGGTACCGCCAGGGGCAGACCAGACCACTACAGTATAGCGGTAAAGGCTGAGAACTTCAAAAAAATTGCCAAGTCTAAAATTCAAAGGCATCAAACTAGAAGTTGAGACACAATTTATCAACAAGGAGTTGATGATTCAAAACAAGATGAAGTGTAGGCCCAGACATTGGCAAAGCTAAATATTGATAATATCAATGTCACCGCTCAGGAAGCAAGAGAATTTGTGTTGAAAAATGACATGCTAATTATACCAGGAATGGAGTTGTCCAAGGTGTTTCTTTTGGACCAAATTAGATCACAAGCTGACCCAATGTTAATTAGAGAATTTGACTCAGAGGAAGGTGTATCAGGAATAGGGTATAACACTACCATTCAAACCCCGACCCTATTGACAAAGAAAAAGAATACAAGGAAGCCCAAAATCTTAGATTTGGTGCAAGAAATGAGGGGGTCAGTCATGGTGATGAAAATGAAAGATACAACTCCCATAGAGACTGCAACTATCACTATGAACTTTGCAATGTTTATTAAGGACATTGTGGAAACTATGGAAAAGAAGGTAAGTGAATGTGAGAAAAGGTTGAAGTTGTCAAATGATGAGGTAAATAAGTTATTCATTGAAAATGTGAAGCTGAAGAAGCAATTACAATAAGCTACAACAATAAGGGGGAATTATATGGTTGTTTATCACCCACCTATCCAGGCCGAAGACCCAAAAATTTTACAAATGAAAGATGAAATTTATAGGATAAAGAAACATAATATGGTAGATGTCAAGCATCACATCTTGGATACTCTAAGAGAAATATTGGAGCATAGAGTTATGGTACTAAAATAAAAAATAGTTCACGAGAGCTTTAGCAATCTGGTTAAAGCCTTAGAACAAATAAGTGCTAATTCCCCTATTATTGATGAACTCCATAAGAGGTGGTAGCCTACTTATCACATTCTAACCACTCTCTGCAAGGCAACACAAAGGGATCCAGATGACCCCCCTAAGACTCAAGCCTACTCAAGAAATGATGAAAGGGGTAATTGAGGAGCATAAATACTTAATAGATATAAAGAAGAAAGTGGAGAATAGGAGGATTGCATTTGACTCTATAAAATACCGCTTCAGCCCCTCAATCACTAGAGATAATAATCAAATAAAAGGTTTTGAGGAGTGGAAGAACGAATTTGATAATACGATTTCTCAATGCTTGACACACATACATAATGATGGGGATGTTAGCCTAGATAGGTTTCATACTATGTTGGATGGAATTTTCACATTAGATAATGGATACACAAATTTCATGGTAGACACAAGGAACCTTCTTGACAACAAATGGAAGAGCCACCTCACAAACTTTACTATTGCACGAGAATTTAAATGGCCAAATGATCTGACAATCAACAAATGGAAAGAGAAATATTTGGGCTCATATGAAGAATGATTATATGCATCACAAAGAAGAAGAATCATACAGTAAAATATTTGAATGGGTCTTGGCTAACCATGGGATTTTACTCAAAAATTAACTGATTAATACACCTATTATTGTTAATTTCTTTCAGTTAAGTTTAATTCTTAATCTTATTTTTGTTATCAAGGGGCATGTCTTTTGGTCTGAAGCTTGTTGACTCTCGTATAAAAAGGAGGGACCAAGACCAAAAGGGGCATATTAGATTAGATATAGGAGAAAATAATATAGCAATAGGAACATATATAATGTCTATATTTCAGAAGACCATGATGCATGTATAGAATTTTGGAGGAATCAATGAAAGAACTTTGATTTTGTGGCACCATTCTAGTATCATTTATTTGTTGAATTAATTAAAAATATTATTAAGTTGTCTCCAAGGCTGATATTTCTTTATTACTTAAATTGATATATCAAGTATATACTCAATTTATCAATGCACATTTGTTGTACTCATGTGGTATGATTAATTGGTTCTTTCAAGTGAAGATTAAATCCTCCTAGTCATTCACAGTAATTTGGAAATATCATTTGGATCACTAAGAAGAACTTGATAATTACATTCTTGTATGTTTATGAAAGTTATAAAATAATATGTGTATGCCAAACAATTATAATTTTTATGAGATAGAAGCCATTCATCATAGAATTTCATCTGACTTTGTTTTATCGAACAAGGCACTAGTCTCACCCATTTTATTTATCTAGTTTCATTAAATTCATTTCAAAACCTCACATTTGTTAACTGAACATATACATATACCTTGATATTTCTTATACAATGTATACCAAATTAACCTTTACATCTATTTCACTTCCTATTGCCATTAAGGATAGATTGTTCAAGTAGGAAACAAATAGTCTAAGTCTACCTCACTTGCATAGGTGCACCCACCTAGGTATGGCAGAGCTTGAAGAGAAGAAGATTCAAATTTATTATTTGGCCTTGTACGTTAGCCAAAAACATATCAAGAGCTTGGAAACCTCTTGTGGGTTCTCAACCAGAATTTTTGAGACCTAACAATTTGGTGACTCTGCTGGGGACAAACTCAGTAAAAATTTTCCAGCCTATCCATTTATAGAATCCATACATTGTAGAAGACTCTGTTGGGAACAAGGAACTAAAATTTTTTTTCACTTTCTTGAAAAGTGAGTGGAAACTCTAAAGAGATAAGTGTATTAAAAGGATGATAGCATAAGGTATACACCAAAACCCTGGGATTTAAATCATCACAATAGTCCACAACATGCAAGGGAGAAGGTCTCTGTATAAAGATGGTCCTAATGGAAAAATTAAATGGGCACACAAGAATGATAAGGGAAAGAAGATGTTTGATGAAATGTGATTAATAAATAAAGACAAAACATCAAAAGCACACCTTGAGACATATAACCACTATGATACATTGACAAATGAAAACAACCCATCTAGAGAGCCCCACACTCCTGAAGAAAAGAGGAATCCTTTCTATCAACTAGACCCCAAGAAACATGAGGAGTTCATGGCTAGATTTGAGGCTGAAAGGGATAGGAGACAACATGAATATGATAAAAAAATAGCATTACTTGAAGAGAATCAGGATGGGCTTGGTTATGAAGAAACCTTTGAATAAAACTATGAATTCATGACTCGAGAGGAAATAGATGTATGATTGGAACATGAAAGAAAAGAAGTGGAAAGGAAAAGAACATAATATGAACAAAGGCTCTAAGCAATAAAAGAGCTTCAGGAGTTGAAGTTACAAAAAGCCCAAATCAATGCTCAGATGGCTAACCTCCCTAAATATGTACCACCTCACAGGAAGGGACATAATAATGCAGGGCCTTCAAATCCCCCAAAGGCACAAAAAAATTAGTTAGGGAAGTAATACAAACATCCAATCCTCCACTTAAGAATCCACCACAACATCAGAATATTCAACCACCTCATGTTCAACAATATGTACCACCACCCCACATATGAAACAATAATCCATTATATCAAAACCCACCTCCTCCACCATACATGACCATGATCGTATAATTTTATTTGGAAGGATTTCAAGTATATCCTTACCCTATGGACAATAGCTGGAAAGGTTTGTCCCAAAATTCACAGGAAGTAGTGCAGTCACCATTGAGGAAAATTTGAAGAGTTTTAATGCTTTTATTCAAGACTTGGACATGCAGTATGAAGACATACAGATGAGGATATTTATGGTGTCATTGACTAAAGAAGCTAGAGATTGGTTTAATAGTTTACCAACATATTCTATTGATTCCATTCAAAAATTCCAAGATCAATTTATTGAACACTATGGGAGCTAGTGTGCACCAAAATTTCCCTTGCATGAACTAATAAGCATCCAGAAACATCAAAATGACTTAGTCTATGACTTCAATAGGAATTTATCCAAATTGCATAACAAGATACCACCACGATCTAAGTTGGCAGAGCCTACAACATTGAGCATTTATTTGAAATAATTTGATCCAAAGATTGGATATGAGCTCATAAATAGGTGCCCCAAAGATTTAGTTGAGGCTCAAAAGATAGCGTTGACTATTGAAAATAATAGGAAGGCCATTGGGATGGTTAGTAAAAGAGATAATCCTAGGTTTCCCCAACCCATTAGTAATCCTCAGCATAGACAAGAAAATGCATATAGGAATGAAAGGCCCAAGTTGCATGATATGCCTTATAATACCAATAGGAAGGATGGAAAGCCTGTGATGGATAGGCCTTAAAATAAGGAAACACCTGATCCTTTGAAGAAAAGAGGGGCATATATGATAAACAATAATCCTTGGTGTCAAGTTTGTGATTTTCCACATTCCCCTGACAATTGCATTATGGCTTGATCAATACAAGAAGAGGATATATCATTACACAATAATGAATAAGATCATACAATCTATTTAACTTCCCACATCCTTCATCCCATTGAGGAGGGATACTCATCTTCAGAGGAAGGAGGTTATGAGTATGATGTTGATAATCAGAGGTACAATGTCTATATGGTAGAACAACAAATCTTTTTTGATCATGAAGAAAGAAATGATGAACAATGTTCTATTAGTACATCATATCAATTAAATAAATGTAATATCAGAAGACCAACTAAGGAAGACATTAAGAAATTAACCATTGCTTGAGTAGAACATGCCAAAAGAAAATATTGGTTGAGGAGCATAATAGCGAATGAAAATGAAGGTGTTCCAAGAGAAATATTTGTGAAAGATAAGAAAGAACCACAAGGAATTTCAAAAGGAGTAGAAAATGAGTAGCTTGAAAAAATTGAACAAAGGCATAAGGAGGAAAACAAAGAATTGCATAAGAACAAGCAAAACTCTGATTCAAACAAAGAAAAAAGAAAAGGAGGATAACAAAGGGGAGTTGTTAGAGAAAAAGAAGATGATTAAAATAGAAGGGGCTCTTTTGATTTCACACAAGCTTTATCCCAGGTCAAATTTTTTGTCCCATTACTTGAAATGATGAAAATTAAAGAGTATAGGGATAGTGCTATTCAGTTAATATCTAGTGGGAATGATAAAAACACAAACCTTGAGAACAAGGGGACTAGTAGGATTAGTAATAAGCAAGAAGAAGTAAAAGTCCCTGAGGTTTTTTAAAATGATGCATTGATAAATCCTCCACAATTTGATGCATTCTTCACCACGCTACTTGCAAATAACAAACTGGTGAGAAATTGTATGATAGACTCTAGTGTTGCAATTAACATCATGCCAGTTGGGGTCATGAAACAACTTGGCATATGGTGGAAAATAATGGTGGAAATTTTTATGCTATGGATGGAAGGCCTATTCTAGTGATAGGAATTATGAAAGATATATAGGTGAAATTGGCTACATATCCACAAGAAACTTATAATATTAACATAACTATGATTGATACACCTCCTCAATTCGGAATGCTTTTGTCAAGACAATGGACTGTAGTAGTTGGAGGAAATGTACAATTTGACTTGTCATATGCCACAATACCAATCATGGTGAAGAAGTCAAACTATATAGAGCACAAAGGATGAATCAAATTATGGATTGTGTTCCTCAAGAATAGATCAATTGTTTATGTGATGTTGATTTAGGGAGTTTCAGAATAGAGCCTCCCAGCCTGAAATGGTAAATACTAACCCAATTGATAAGCATGTTTCTAAAGATCAGCATGGTGTGTGGAAAATGTATTTTGATGGAGCATGTAGCCAAGAAGGCAATGGAGTAGGAGTATTATTTATCTCACTTGATGGCATTACATTCTGTGTGTGAGAATATGTGGAACAATTAATAAGTTAAAATAACACACCAATGAAACATTAAATCAAAGGAAAGTAATTAAAAGTAAACAAACTATAAACAACAGCTCCCTCAAAAGTGTTCTATTGTCCTCTATCTCCAAGGATCTGTTGTAAGTTGTTGGCTCTCAGTTGGTGTATGCAGCAACTTTGGAAAAATGACAACTTAGAGAATGAGTTTATGCAACCTGCATGTCCATTGCTAAATGATTTAAGATATGATATGAAACTAAAATTCTATGAACTTGAAATTCTATGCTTAAAATTTGGATTCGAATGCAACTATAGTAACTGCACTAAATTCACAAAATCTAGGCTGAAATTTACTCTCCAAAGGGTTGTATTTATAGATTTTTTAAGGCAAGAATCTAGTTGGCAAAGATCAATTGTCAAATTCAAACCTCTCAAGATGAACAGTGAGAGATTCTAGAGGTTGAGAGAAAGTTGGAAGGTTGAGAGAATAATGAAGAATGTTTTCAACCCACAAAACCATCCTCACTAAAAAATGGAGACAAATTGCCATTTGTCATTTCATTTATGAAAGTTGGTTGAAAGTTGAGGATAAATTCCAAATTAAATAAATAAATTTATTTAATTACATGTGACATGGATTTTAGAAGTTTCCATAATTAAATAATTAATATTTGATTATGTGAGAGATGAAAAAGGTGTGTGTAATTAAATATTTACAATATTTAATTATGTGAGAGATGAGGGAAAAAGTGTTAAATTAAATATTTATGATATTTGATTATAAATGAATGATGAGTTTAGAAGAATATTCCATTATTTGAATAAAAATTCAAACTTAGAATAATATGATAATTAATATAAATAAATTATGAAATTCATTTAATCTAATTAAGAAGAAGATAATAATAATTAAATAAACTTATTTATTTAATTAAACTAGAAGAATTAGATAAATGAACAATATAAATAAATAATTAAATTTATTTATATGAAGATGAATTTAGAATATTAACAGGTTTTACAATGACCATTTTTAGATGTATACATTTTGCCCCTCTTTGAAGTGATGTGTTTTACACATTCTTCAGAGAAAAATTCAGATTTCAAAAATTTTCCCCTAACTTTGAAAAATTGACTGATGATGCTATATGCCCCCTCGGGAGATAAATCACGTGATTTGGATGATACTGATAATGATGAAAAAAATTCACATGATTTTGAAAGGAATTCATCGATTTATCTCTTGAAATAGCACTTCACATAGTAGAAATAAAAATAACCTACCTTTTTAACCCCCTTAAAAGGTGGAAAAGGTAAAAAGTCATTGTCATTTGAACAGTAGCCTTTTGTGAATTTTAGAGCTCTGAGAGAAAATTTTGAGATGTCGATCCACTACGAGCACCACCGATTCGAGCAAAGCCCTCCATCATCAGAGACCAGCAACTTACAGACCTCCGATAGGATTGCACGATCCTCCTTTGTTAATTTTTAGTAAATTTTTTACAAATTTTTCATTTTTTAGATTTTTCAAATTTCTGTTTTAGCACATACGATTTTGATTTAGTGCATGTGAGCCATAGATTAGCACATAGATTAGCTAAATTAGCGCATGAAAACTAGCACATCGATGAAACATACTAGCGCATAGATGAATAAATTAGCATATAGGCTAGAATTGCGCATAGGATAGATAGATTAGCACATAAGTGAAGACTGTGCACATGTGATGCTCGATTAGCGCATAGGCTAGAATAACGCATAGGCTAGATAAATTAGCACATACCCTAGATAGAATAACACATAGATGATTAGCACTTAGAATCTTTGTTTTAACGCATCCATGGATAAAGTAGCACATTGGTTGATTTAGCACATTGAAAGACTGTTTTAGTGCATCCATAAAAATTTTTTTGAATTTGATATTTTGAGATTGATTTGATGATTTATCGATGATTTTTTCTTTATAGACAACTAATTTGATGATTTTGAGTAGCATCAAGGATATATAGTAACTTGACTGGTGATGATCTGATAAATTTGTCTTCATGATTGAAAAAAAAATAGTATAGATGTTGATGTTGAGCTAATTGGCTATTAAATTTGTTTCCATGCTTGATGAAAAACAAATAGTAGAGTTTGATAAATTTGCCTTCCTACTTGAAGAACAAATAGTAATGATATGTTGAGATTTTGATTTGATTTACTTGCTTGATTGACATGATTGTTTGATTTCCTGATTGATTGATCTTCTTTGCTGATGATCTGATTAATTGATGTTTCAATGACAATAGGAGGATTTTAAAATCCTCCAGATTAGAGAGAGATTTCCCCACACATGGGAGATGATTTCCAGATTGACCCAGCCAGAGATTGAGGTCATTGTTAGATGTGGGTTGGGTTCCCTTCTCAAGATCCCTCAATATAGGGTCAAGAAGGCACTATCGACTGCATTAGCAGAGAGATGGCACAATGAGCATAATACTTTTCACTTTCTGACTGGAGAGATCACTGTTACACCCGAGGATGTGTACAGGATTCTAGGCATCCTCGTGGTTGGTGCACTTGTGATTTATGATCACAAGGAGATCAGAGGTACAAATTCCTTGTGATGAGTCTTCTAGGATCCACAAGCTAATGGTTATGATATTTCATGGAGAGATATGGTAGAGGGTTATGCCCCACTTCCATCAGTTTTGGCAGGTTTCATTGGTGGCTTCCTTTGTCCTGATTGCAGGTCAAAGGGACTATCACTTGGTTGGGGTCAGATTTTGGAGGACATGATCCTTCATCAAACAAGATATGCATGGGTATATTGCATGTTTGCCCATCTATACCATGATCTTCATCAGGTGGTATATACAAATGGGAAGAGTATATCTTCCAGAGTTACATTGTTACAGATCTGGGCATGGGAGCACATCACCATTACTCGCCCTATCGTATTGAAATATCGTCCACTCAACCATCCATATGCGTATGCATATACAGGTCCCCTTGTCCAGCCTATGTTGGGAAAGTTAGAGTACTGGTGGCGTGTACTAGATGGCATGCATATAGTCATCTACAGACCATATGTTGACTGTGAGGCATGGGATTAGGATGACATAGAGTTACCCTATTATGGCATATTGAGATACTTGATTGGTAATACCCCCTTTATCATTGAGTGATTTTTGGTTATGTGGGTACTCAAATAGTATGGGCGAGTTCAGATGATGCTGCAGGGTCTGGCTCACTATGCCAGAAACTGGGAGGATGTTGCAGAGTGCGGTCCCTTCATCACAGATGAGGTAGCTAGAGTAGAGTACATTGAGCTACAACCAAATTTTTGGGCTATCCATCTAGAGGTGATAGATGCACATAAGATTGATGATTATGCTGCATATTTTTATACTCATCCATTTCCCAGATGAGCCTGCCCCACTATTAGGTGGACCAATTTTACGGTGGGCAAGGCAGTAGCCACAGGCATAGGTAGAGGCGAGGGCACAAGTAGAGCAGCCACATGAAGGAGAAGAGGATATAGGTGGTATGGCCATGGATTTTGATGAGGAGGAGGATGATGACAACTTCGATGATGATGATGATGATGATGATGATGATGATGACGACAAAGGTGATGGAGGGAGAGCATTCTTTGATGTACCTTTCAAGACTAGGCCTCGTACAACTAGAGTGGTGGAGCAGCCGAGTACTTCATCACCATGCATTACTATCAGGGCTCCATCACAGGGATAGATTGACACACTTCAGGCACAAGTTCAGGCTCTTCAGAGCCAGCTAGCATAGGCACAAGCCACCATCAGCGAGTTACGGACATAGATATAATAGCCACCACCTCCTGACCTATAGATAGACCAGCTTAGTACATAGCAGGATAGTTTTAGAGAGCAGTGTATACAGGCAGAGGGGGTAGCAGAGAGACTCTTAAGATCAGTTGAGATTACCTCTATTGGAGAGGTTGTTGCAGAGGGATTAGAGACTACCCTCTAGGCGGAGTATTATAGGATGAGATACTTTGAGGTTGTACCCCTTGAGTAGAGGATAGCCTATATGCAGTCAAGCACCCAATCATGTACCCACTCACACAATCATACTAGGAGTTCCACTAGGAGTGTTCCACAGCCTGCCAGATGAGAGATAGGTGCATCAGGCAGCAGAGATCTGCAGAGACCCACCACTTCTAGAGGCAGCAATAGTCATGATCCCCATCCAAATACCCCTCAATGATGATTATGTATACACCCCTTTTATTGTACTTGTATATCTTGTACCCATGGACATTTATTTTTGATGAGATTTATGATATGCAGTGGCAATTTTTTATTTATTTTTGATATGCATGTCATTGATGATTTTATGATGATGATTTATGGTTGCATGATCCTGCAAATGAAATGATTTTCTAGAGTTTAATATGATGATGCAATGTAAATGATTTGATGTTTCTACATGATGTATGAAGTATGTATGTAATGAATGCAATGGACACGCTTTTCTTTTTCTCAATGTATTATTATGCAAATGATGTTTTATGTAAATTGATTATGAAAATGATACATGAAATGATATGAAAATGAGGTGAAAAACTGACACAACAATGATGAGATGAATGATATAAAATAATAATGATAATGATATGAAATAATGAAAATAATATGAAAGAATGATATAGAATGATGTAAATGTTAATAATAATATGCAAATGATATGATGTAAATGTGATATAAATAATGATTATGATAATGAAAATGAATGGTAACTAATAATGATAATGTTGATAATGATAATGATATGGAAGTCAATAAATGGAAATGTACTATGTAATTGATGTGAAAATGATCATGATAACCTAAATGTGAATTATATGATGAAATATGAAAATGATATGTAATAAATGTCCAAGTGTTCTCAATCAATGTCTTAAAAAGAGATATGTATTATTTCCAGCCTCCAAAAATCTTTCACACTACCATAGAAACAAAAATAAATGTAATCTAAATGAATCATGCAATCCTAAAATTTCTAAATGAACCATTTCACTATTGTCATTTTGTAAACCAATTATGTGCTTAATTTTAATCATTGAGACCTTTGATATGTTGAAAGTTTAGTACAAGCATCAATGGGGATGTTAGTACAAATGATGACCTGAGTACTGCTTTCATGATGTTTGATATAGAAAGTTAATACAAGAATCGAGGTATAATTGAACAAAGATGACCTGAGTATTTCTTGCATAAACAGACAAAAGTTAACCAGTTTCTTATGCAAATCCTGAAATGTCACCATGTTTCATTGAGAAACTTGCACAATACTAGCAATTAGCTTACAAACAGGAATCAAAGAAAAATCATATTCCTTGTGATTCTAGCTCAGTACATCATGGAACCACTCCAGAGATATAATGTCATCAAATGTCAAAAAAATAATTCAACTTATGCTTTAAGTTTTTCATTCATTTTAATTCAGATTAAGATCATCCAATTTGTTCAGTCTCATGTCTGATAGCTGTTTTGACCCAATCTAATTGGACATTTTGTTTGTTTATTCCAATATTCCGACACTTGACACATGTTGCCATTTGTTTGCCAAAAAGGTTCAAAAGCTGATTGCCCCCAATGAATTTGTACTTTGACTCCGGATAAGACACAACCTAATGCTAAGGATAACATGAATCATCAAGCCATGATGAGATCCTTGTCATTTCCAGAAGATGTTGGGCGCATGATGCGGATATGATGAATAGGCATGCATGTGATGCCGATGAAAAATGGATACGAATAGTGTAGAATGTATCCTAATAGATGGTAGAGCCAACCAAATCACAAATAGTGCATGTTTTCTAGGTTTTCACCATTTGTTTTTATTGCATTTTTTCTAATTTTCTGATTTGATTTTGATTTTGATTTTGATTTTTTTGTATTTTTCTCTTTTTTAATTTTTTTGTATGTCAAAAGGATGCCTGTTTGCCAGGTTTTCACCTTGATGACAGTTTTCTTCAGGATATTTTCCAATTTTTTTATGAATTTTTTCATGACTTTTTTATACTATTTTTGATATTTTCCAGGACTCTTTATACTGTTTTTGACATTTTTCAAGAATAAAACTTCTTCAAGTGGATGATATTGGTTGGATCTTCAAACAGGTCCCCTTCTAGCATTGATAACTGATATGCCCCTGATCCATATGCTGCAATGATGATGAATGGACCCAACCAATTCGGTTTGAACTTTCCTTTCTTTTCCCACTCTTGCTGATTACGAGGATTTCTTTGAGAACCAAATAACCCACTTGAAAAGCTCATGGTTTGATTCTGTGATTGTAACTGTGGGACATAACTTGTTGATACCCCTTTAAATGATTAACTGCACTTTGTCGCCACTCATCAAGCAGTTCCAACTCTTGCAATCTTGATACTTTCTAATCCTCATCATTTACGAGCCCCTTCAGTGATACCCAAAGTGAGGGAATCTCAGCTTCCAATGGAAAAATGGTTTTTTCTCCATAAACCAAAGCATATGGGGTAGAACCTATTGGCATGCGAATTTTGGTTCTGTATGCCCACAAAGCTGGGTTTAATTGGACATGCCAATCACGACCAGCGTCATTCACTATTTTCTTCAGAATCTTCAGAATTGATTTGTTTCAAGCCTCTGCTTGACCATTTCCATGTGGATAATAAGGCGTACAGAGCCTATGTTGGATGTGAAATATTTTACATAGTTCATCAACATCTTGATTTTTAAAAGGTCTTCCATTATCTGTGATAATAGAGTTGGGAATGCTATATCGACATATGATATAGTTCAAAATGAAGGATGAAATTTGTTTGCCGATAACAATTGTTAAAGGAACAACCTCAATCCACTTATTAAAGTACTCAGTGGCCAAGATAACTTGTTTCCATTTGATGATGATGGGTGTATCTTTCCAACTAGATCCAATCCCCACTAAGTGAAAGGCCATGTTGTGGTGAAGGGTTGCAATTCTTGAGTAGGAGCGCAAATGAGATTCCCATGAATCTGAAATTTTGAATATTTTTTCATAAAGATGAATTATTATTTTTCCATGGTCAGTAATAGTAACCCATTCTAACAAATTTCTTTAACAAGGTTAGTCCACTTGAATGAGTCCCACAAATACCACCATGAACCTCTTGTAAAGCCTTTTCTGATTCATCGCGTTTGAGACATCGAAGGAGGGTACCATCAAGACCATGTCAGTACAAGATGTCAGCAATTAGGGTGTAATGAGAAGATTGGCATATGAAATTCCTTTTCTAATTCCTAGAAAAATCTAGGGGAAAAATGGTATCTTTTAGATAAGCATAAATTTTGCCATACAAGGGAGAATCAGAACCAATTAGGTGACAAATGATTTGGATTTTTGGATTATCATAGGTAGGAGAAAACAATTGTTTCACCAAGAAATCATATCATGCTTGGTTCTTTGATAACTGGAGTAGTGATGCAATTGTAGCCATGACATCTACAACTTTATTATAAGTACGTGGAATTTGTGTGAACTTGATATCAACAAAGTATTTCTTGAAATCATCCACCATGTTTTTGTAAGGCATTAACTTTTCATCTTTAGTTTGATATTCATCATTTATCTAATTTATGATAAGTTGTGAATCACCAAAAACTTGCAATTATGTGATTCTCTAGTCTAATGCAATTCTCATTCCAATCAACAATGCTTCATACTCGACTATGTTATTTGTGCAAGGAAACATCAGCCGATAAGATTTTGGAATTGTATGTCCTTGAGGTGTGATGAAAATAATACCTGCCCCCGAGCCATGTTGAGTGTAGGAGCCATCAAAATAAAGTGCCCATGACTATTTAGTGGTTTTTTTTGAAAACATCAGAGTCAGGAAAATCAATGTGTATTGGATGTTCCGCTTGCATTGGTTCCTCTGCCAACTGATCTTCTATGACCTGACCTTTGGTGGCCTTTTGATCCACATAATGATTGTCAAACTCACTTAAGATCATGACCCATTTAGCCAATCTACCAGTTAGGGTTTCCTTACTTAGAAGATATTTTAAAGGATCAATCTTAGCCACAAGTTTTATTGTATAAGCTAGCATATAGTGTCATAACTTTTGAGAAGTAAACACTATTGGAAAACAAGATTTTTCAATGAAAGTGTAATTTATCTCATGGCTTGTCAATTTTATACTGATGTAATATATTGTTCTCTCCTTTCCTTTTTTGTCTTCCTATGCCAGTAATGCTCCCAATGACACTTCCGTGGAAAAAATATACAATATGAGTGGTTCACCTTGCACTGGTGGAATCAACATTGGTGGACTCATTAGATAATTCTTTATTTGATAAAATTTTGCTTCATAATTGTCTTTCCATTTAAATAGAACATTCTTATGTAAGAGATGAGTGAATGGTAAACTCTTATCTGCCAGTTGGGAAATGAATCTCCTGATGGATTGCAAATGTCCTTGTAATGAGCATAGTTGACTAATGTTCCTTGGTGGTGGCATATCGAGGATTGCTTGTACCTTAGTTGGATCCACCTCAATTCCCTTTTTTGACACAATATAACCTAGCATCTTTCCAGATTTCACCCCAAAGATGCATTTCTTAGGATTAAGTCTGACTTTAAATTTTTCCATTATGACAGTTTTTTTAGATAAAATAGCTAAATGTCCTTCCCTTGTTTTTAATTTGGCCAAGAGATAATCTACATAATCCTCTGTGAATGTGTGCATCATTTCATGAAAAATTATAGTCATTGCCCGTTGGTATGTAGCTCCTGCATTTTTTAGTCCAAACGACATTACGTTCCAACAATATGTATCCCAAGGACATGTGAACGTTGTTTTATCTTGATCTTCAGGCACAATCTTTATTTGGTTATATCCATAAAATCCATCCATTAGTGAATTCATAGCATGTCCAATAGTCAAATCTACAATCATATCTATGTTTGGCAGAGGGAAATCATCTTTTGGGCATGCTTTATTTAAATCCCTGAAATCTGTACAAATTTTGATCCATCCATCTGGCTTAAAAATAGGTACAATATTGGAGATCCATTCCACATAGTCTATAGACCAAATGAATCCTACATCTAACAGTTTATTTAACTCTTCTTTGACTAGTAATGCAACATGTGGGTGCATTTTTCTTAGTCTTTGCTTCACAGGTTTTGCCCCCTGCCTAATGGATAAATGATGCATGATGTTATTTGGATCTAATCTAGGCATATCTGTGTATGACCATGCAAAATTGATTTGGTTATTTCCAATAAATTCTATGAATCTTGGGATTTCCTCTTATGTCAGGAATGCAACAAGTTGCAAGACTTTGGGTTGTTCCATAGTACCTATATTGAGTGCCTTTGTTGGTTCTATTAGAATAGAAGACCTTTCCTAATAGTGCTCAGGAAGAGTGTCAAGTTTCCCATCCTCTAGTGCCTTTGAAAGGTTTTCACTATCGGATACACTCTTTATTTTTCTCTTTTCATGATCTAATACTACCTTTGTTACGTTTTCACTATTAGATCTTTCTTTTATATTGTTAATTTTGTAGCTGAGAAACTTGGCACTTTCCTGTCTGAAACTTTGATCCTATGATTTGCTAGTGGAACCTATTTCCGAGTTGGATGAACAAAGAAATATTACAATGGTTTCATCATCAGGAAAAGTTGGGATATCAATTGGTGCAATTTTTTCCCAATCAATGAGTTCGGGATGGACTAAGGTAAATGTATCATTAGGTTGGGTAAGATCACTAGCAGTTAAGGTCATGATACTATTACTATTTTCGCTATGGGGAAGATCTATGATGGTATCCTCTTGTAGATTATCTATATGATTTTAAATTGAATCATCATCACTTGAGTCATGATCACATTGTAGGACGTAATCAAGTGGAGGCCTTGATATTTCCCCTTGTGTGAGTGTGGGTGTATATTTTTGTACAATATCCACCTATTTGTCCCTCCAAAATTTATCATTGAAAATGGTGTCCCATTCATATTCATTGGAGTCAGCATCAGAATTGTTTTCTTGTATTCTAAGAATTGTTTCAGCTAACTCCTCATTGGATTCTCTTTGTACCATTTCTTCCTTTGCATCCTCACCATATCCTAACCCAGTTTTATCTCTAGGGTGCATTGTTTTTAGTCAGATAGGTTCAACAATAACTTATTTTCTCTTGCCCATAGGGCCATTTCCTTCATAACCCATTTGTTGCATTATTGTATAACCCTTTCCATATTGCTCAGTGGGTAACTTGACATGTTGGACCAGTTCATCTTTATATTTATAGAGCCCATCAAGGATAGCCCCGTCTTCTATTTCATTTTCTTCAGTATCTGCTTTGATAAATCTTCCATCAAACTTGGTGATGGGAACTGAAGCTTGTGTGCCTGATGTTGAAGCTATTGTAGCCTTTTGTATGGATCTTGATAGTTGACCATGGGATCTTGGGGACACAGGTAGATTAGAGAATATTATCCCACCCCTTTATCTTTTAATTTTAGCTTGGTGCCAAAATTCTTTATCATTTCCCTTGCTTGTTCACTGTGTTTAGAAGTAGAAATTTCCAAAGCCTCTCTATTATGTGGGACAAATGTATCCTGAGTTTCTCTAAGGTTAGAACAAGTCTAAGTACTAATATGGTCCTTTGGTATTGTTACTTCTTGTCCGTCATATGGAAACTTTAAGCATTGATGATAAGTAGATGGAACTACTTGCATGTCATGGATCCATGGACGACACAAGAGTATATTATAAGATAAATCCCAATCTAGAACCTAGCAAAAGGTATTCTTCACAACAGGTCCCACTCTAATTGGTAGCATGATGAGGCCTTTGGAAGATCTTTCCTCATCATCGTATGCTTTGATTGTAATTTTCCTTCATGGATATATGGATTCCTTTAAATATCCCAAAGCAAGGACCAATTTTAAAGTACAAATGTTTAATCCAGCCCCCCCATCTATTAAAACATGTCTAATTCGGGATTTATGAACCATGACCTCTAGATAAAGTGATGAATTACGGGGATCGGTCATGGAGGAGTCATCCTTTTCAACAAAGGAGAAACATGTGGGTGAGGACAAGTGTCCCACCATGGCTTGAAATTAATTGATATCAAGATCAGGAGACATAGTTGTGTCAATGAGTGCCTTTTCCAGAATGTCCTTATGTGCTGGTGATGTTTTGAGCAACTCCAAGATAGAAATTTGGGCCAATGTTTTTTGTATTTGATCAACCAAATTGTACTGACTTGGAGGGGGAATTGTCAAATTATATGAACTTACTTTTACAATGATCTTGGTTTGTCCCCTTGTTGTAGCGTTAACCTCTCGACATTTTTGCTTTCCTTTGATCCTAATAGCATTGACTTGTTGATCATCGGCGTAAATATGATTGATGATGGTGTCGTAGACATGATTCACATTCTTGCCTTTGCAAGCCAAAGATTCCCCTTTTTGATAATTGGGGAGAGGATCCTTGAATGCCTAATTATCATCATTGTCATTATGTCCCTCAACCATTATGATATGGTTATCAATCAAATACTAAACGAGATTCTTTAACCCTTGGCAATTACTTGTCTTGTGACCTTTACATCTATTATAATCGCAAAAGTGTGAGTTATTCCACGATGGTGGTTTAACTCGAGGCTCATAATCTCTTTGTGGTGGCAATGTGATAGCATTTTGATTCAACACTTCTTTAAGAATTGATTCCAAAGACTGGCCCAAGCGAGTAAAACTCCGTCGATTTGAAAAAAATTGAGATCTGGGCGTATTTGAATTTTGATTATTGCCAAGATTATTACCGCGATTATTGGTCACATTTCCTTGGTTGGAATTATTGCCTTGGTTAGTAGAATTTACAACATTATTGGCATGTTGGACACTTGATACATTAAGAATGGTAGGCTTCACATTCACGTTGTTAGCATCTACCACCCCATCATTCACAAAATTTTTATTTCAAGTCCAAAATCATGACTTGTCATTATTGTTGCTATTGTTTTTGTTGTAAAAATTTGGACTTTCTTTATCAAGCTTTAAAACTCCATGCTTGAACAAGGCACCTTCAATGGTAATTGCATTTTCAATCAATTTTTCAAATGATTGAGGACAATGGAGATTTAGCCTATAACTCATCTCTTGATTCAAACTGTCGATAAAGATTTCCAAATTTTCCTTTTCAGGAATAGGACGGGAATATCTTGAAAACAACCTTCTCCACCTTTGTAAAAATGTGGTGAAGGATTCCCCAATATTTTGTTTTACTTTACATAAATCAAGCATGGTTATCTAGTGTTGTATATTGTAGGAGTATTGTGATATGAACTTATTTATTAACTTCTCAAATGTTCTGATGGGGCGAGTGATCTTGGAAAGCCACTCCATGGATTGTCCACCCAGACTTCGTGGAAACAATCGCATTAGGTAGGTATCTTCATGAGCGAATTCTAAGCTCATATTTCATAAATCCCTCACCTAATCAATGGGATCCGTTTTCCCATTATACCTATCAAACTTTGGGATCTCGCAATGTTTTGGAAAAGGAATAATACTAAGACTCATGTCAAATGGATATTGGAAGATATACTCCAAAACATATTTCTTTGTTGTACCCCCTTGTATTTCCTTTATTTTCCCTTGTAATTCTCTTATCTATTGAGTAAGAACACTAAAATCATTAAGGGGGGCCTCAGGATCCTCTGTAATCCCTTATGTGTCAAAATTGGTAGGTAACTTAGCTCCTTGATTGACCAATGAAATAAAATATCTTTCTTTGTTTCATTCCAAAACTCTATCCATGAGAGTATGTAATTGAGGATCATGTTCTACTTCTTGAAGCATTTCTTATGTTATCTCATTGTTATTCGGATTATTCCTAGTGTGAAGTTTGTGAAAGGTATTTTCTTCTTTATCACCACTATTGATTTTATCACCCATGTTGCTTAATTTACTTTCCCTTTCATCTCCTTGTATGTGCTTTAGAGATCTTGTGACAACAAGCATAAGATTTTACCCAATTTCTACTAACCTTGATCAAAGGATGAAATAATGCAATTTTAAATGGATATCCAAGTCGAAATAGAATGAAGATTCTATTGATATGACTTGTGAAATTTCTAATCTTTAGCTCATGATTCCCCAGTTGAAAAAATGATGATCTTGTTGTGGGAATTAAACCAAAAATCAAAAAAATAAAGATGATGTTGCACTTTGTGAGGTTTGATCGTAGTTTTTTAAAAATAACATTTTTTGATAAATGCCTAATGCTCCTAAGCTCTCTATTGCAGAACTTGATTGGGACGATTAGAGTACAAACTTTTCGGTTGGGGGATAAAAGAAGAATGAATAGACTGACTGTGATTATTCCTTTGAGAAAGAGCTATTCTTTGAAATAAATCTCGTGAAGATAATGGTTCTAAGGAAAAATCATCAGTGAAACCTCTAACAAAGTCGTGATATCGATGAATAAAAGTTTTGTGTTCAAGCAAAACTTTTTGACTTTGGTATAAAAACTTTCTCCTTTTCAATAGCTTCTTATAACTGAGAGAATTATTTGGCTTCCTAATATTATTCTCTAAGGACTTTTTAGCAAAATTTGCAGACTTCCAGACCCTGAGCATAGAAAAAAGACTAGACTAAATGGCAGATTTTTTGGGCGTCAGAAAATTACCCAGTTTCGGAACACAGACGCGCTAAGATTTTTAGCATATGTGTTAAACTATCTGTATACACCTAAAATTGGTCTAGAGAATCTGATTAATTAAATATGAATTATTTGATTAATTATCCTGAATTCCTCTACTGTTTGGATAAATAGAAATATTTATTTATATAGTTCACATTTAAATTCATACAATTCTTCTATTTATCTCATCTTAATTAAATAAAAAAATTAAATACTTTGTTTGATTTAATTATCATTTCCCTATTTTATTCTATCACATCAATCTTAAATTAATTAAATAAAGATCAAACACTTTATTGATTAATTACCATATTCTACCAATTTAATTTAATAAACATCAATATCTGGGGCATGTCTAGGGCACACTGAATTTTTTTCATCAATACTGGCAGTAGCAGCAAAATTTCTTCGAAGCAATGCGTAAACACATCACTTCAAAGAGGGGAAAAATGTATACACCTAAAATTGGTTAGGAGAATCCGATTAATTAAATACGAATTATTTGATTAATTATCCTAATTTCCTCTACTGTTAGGATAAATAGAAATATTTATGTATATAGTTCACATTTAAATTCTTCTATTCTTCTATTATCTCATCTTAAATAAAAAAAATTAAATACTTTGTTTGATTTAATTATCATTTCCCTATTTTATTCTATCACATCAATCTTAAATTAATTAAATAAAGATCAAACACTTTATTGATTAATTACCATATTCTACCAATTTAATTTAATAAACATCAATATCTGGGGCATGTCTAGGGCACACTAAATTTTTTTCATCAATACTGGCAGTAGCAGCAAAATTTCTTCGAAGCAATGCGTAAACACATCACTTCAAAGAGGGGAAAAATGTATACACCTAAAATTGGTTAGGAGAATCCGATTAATTAAATATGAATTGTTTGATTAATTATCCTAATTTCCTCTACTGTTTGGATAAATAGAAATATTTATGTATATAGTTCACATTTAAATTCTTCTATTCTTCTATTATCTCATCTTAATTAAATAAAAAAAATTAAATACTTTGTTTGATTTAATTATCATTTTCCTATTTTATTCTATCACATCAATCTTAAATTAATTAAATAAAGATCAAACACTTTATTCATTAATTAGCATATTCTACCATTTTAATTTAATAAACAAATTCTATAGTTTGTTTTATTAAATTATTTATCCCTCTTTGGCTAATTTAAATAAATAAAAAATATTTAAATAAAGGCATAAGGAATATTCCTCTATATTTCCTCAAAATCAAATTAGATATCTTATGTCTAATTTATGTCTAAAATCATGTCAAAATTAATTGATTGAAACTTCTTAGGAAGAATTGGAGATAAATTGTAAATTGATCTCTTAATCAATCCTCCTCCATCAATCCTTCCTCTTCTCTTGCTTGGTGTTTTCATGGGTAGAGAAAATCCCCAAAATCTTCTCAATCTCCTCCATCTCTCACCATTCAATCCTTCAGATTGAATCCAAGCCACTCTTTGCCATCCCTATGCATTTCTACAACTAGGAGATCTATAAATATAGCCTCATTCAACCAAGAAAAGGATCCAGATCCAGATTATCTAGCTTATGCACTCTTACTCTACAGGAATTCAAGCATCAAGCATCCATGCACCCATCATTCTAGTTTTCATATCATGGCTACCTCCTGTAGCTTCATTTATCAGTTTTCATGTCAATCCATGCTATATTAGTTTATTTTATCATTTTAGTATTATCTTATAGCTTCATATCATTGCATCAGCATCATACCATTCTTTGGATTATCATTTTAATAGTTAGAGTGTTATTTAAATCTGAGAGCACAATAGCTTAATAAATCTTTGAATATAGGAGACAATGAGATGCTTTCAGTAGATTATTAGCTTGATCTCTGATACAATGTTTCATTAAGAAGGAAGTGTTTTATTCCTTTATACCTTATTCACACTTACAATTTGGCACCCACCGGGGGGAATTAACCCCATATTTTTATCAATTTATCTGAAAAGTGTCACGCAGGTTCCCGGCGTGTTCCGTTTCAATGCTTCCGTAAAAAATTATAGTACTTTTGTCAAAAACTATAGTGCATCTGTGGAAAAATATGGCGCTTCCATGCTCTATTTCAGCGCTTCCACGATACTATAATGCTTCCATGAACTATTTCGGTGCATCGGTTACCCATCTCGAGAAAAGCTGATTTAGCGCTTCCACGAAGAACTTTGGTGCTTCGGTACTCTATTTCGGCGCTTTAGACATTAGTGCATCAGGTAAAAATGATAGTGCTTTCATAGACTATTTTAGTGCTTCTGTAATTTTGATCTGGATCCAACGTGATCGCAGCCAGAGTTTCATTTTGATACAGTTAGACTAAAATGAACCAATCCTAGGATAATCATTTGGTTTAAAATTTATCAATCCTAGGGTAGCCATCACACTTTTGCAATATCAGTTAAAAAGGACACCATGATTTTGTGAAGCAAAATCTTCACATAGATTAGCAAAATCTGTCTTTTGGGCTTAAAACGAATCATTTATCTGTTGTGCTTGTGTGGTGATTAGGCTTATGCTCTCCCCTTAACTGGGTGATCAAAGTTCCAGAATCATCCTTTATTTTCATGCAAATTTATGCTTTTGCTCAAACCTTTAGAAGGCCTTTTGTAGTGGGAAAAAGTACTCACCCTACGGGAACGACCTAAGTGGGAATGCCTAAAGCCAAGGATTCCAACCCACTCTAATCAAAATGCAAGTTGTTGATGAAAGTCCAACTTGACGGTAGTGAGCAAGATAACCATCCCCAAAATCTTTGTTCTAAAGATTGGGAGGTCTCCTGAGGGAGTTTATCAATTTCCGCACTGCATAGAAACCCTATCTACGAACCATTGTCATACTCATGGTGCAAGGGGAGGGAAGAATCTGCCCCCAAGACACTCACCATATAATTTCCAGGTATTGTTTTCCTAGAGGATAAGAAATCTAACTCTGAGTATGCACCTAGAAACGACAAAAGCATGGGCGCCCTCTAGGGGGTGACAGGGCTGTGTGCATCAATGCAATTTCAAGATGTGGGTTGTTGAGTATAATGATGACCTATTTGACCTTAAGAGTGAGTCTGTCTAAATTGTATATTTGTCAAAACAAACTCGTAAAAATCAATAAGGACCATTCGTGTTTCTTGAATATACACTATCTATTCAGATTTTAAAACAATTATTCTACAATTTGCTTGTTGTGTTTTCATAAAATCATTAAAAAAATTAGATAAAAGATCATCCAAAAAACAATAAATCAAATCAGGTTAGGAAAATTCATGATTTGAAAGTGGAAATCAACCAATTTATCAAGAAAACCATCAAATTCAACAAACCCACGAGACCACTTGGTTATCAAAATTTGTTAAGAAAAATACATTTCTTATATCAGAGTCGAAAGATCTTATTACAACATAGAACCTTCATTCATATGTATCACGACTTTGGTAGAGGTCATACTCTTGATTATGCTATAGAACCACTTTATTCATGAGCTTTCTTCCAAAGGAGAGCCCTCACACAATATCACAACCATAGTCAACGCATACGTCAGTCCTAAATCCCACAACCCATGATAGAATACGCCACAAGGCCAAGTCAAATTTTACAATAGGGAGTCTTAAACATCCTATTTTAGCGATCTAGAAATCTGTTTCAGTGCTTCGGGACTTTGTTTTAACGCTTTCATAAAATAGTGCTTCCAAGCACTATTTTATCACTTACAATCACTATTTTAGCACTTCCATCAAATAGCACTTCCAAGCACTGTTTTAGTGCTTGTGGTCACTATTTTAGTGCTTCTATCAAATAGCGCTTCCAAGCACTATTTTAGCGCTTACGGTCACTATTTTAGCGCTTCCACCAAATAGCGCTTCCAAGCACTGTTTTAGTGCTTACGGTCACTATTTTAGCGCTTCCATCAAATAGCACTTCCAAGCACTGTTTTAGCACTTACAGTCACTGTTTTAGCACTTCCATCAAATAGCGCTTCCATCATCTATTTCAGCACTTTTAAACTTTGTTCTAGTGCTTCTACGAAATAGCGCTTCCATCACCTGTTTTAGCACTCTCAAAATAGAGAGTTCCAAATCATATCAGATAGTTTGTCTATCATTTACACATGGATTTTTATCAAAACAAAAGTACCTTGTTATCAGAATCACTGTCTAGAAACCGAAATCAGATAGGTTCATACAAATGTCCAATATTTTCAACTAAAACACATATCTTGAAAATCATAAAGTATCAAATCAAAACACAAATCTCAATTATTATGCTAAATTTTTATCATCAGGATATTATCATCCTATTATCACGAAACAAGGCATTAGTAATCAAATTTTCAACCTAGTCTTATCAATAAGATATATCATCCTATTCGACTTTGTTAAAAATTCACTTGATATTTTCCAACATAGAAGATCAATTTTGGAAGAGAGAACAAAACACTTGTATGCCAATCTTCACTAGGTCACAAAAATAGAGGCTCTTAGAGAAGGAACTTGAAAAATAAAATACAATGGTAGAATAAAATCCATGGAATAGTATACATCAAAGTGACAAAAATGAAATAACTCCAAAGGACATACAAAGAGCCCAACAGGATCCAAAATTCCACAAATTCATGGAAAAGATCTTAGAACAGGACATGGAGAAATACCTCTTAATGTTGGTTGAATCAGGTGCTAATCTTCCCAAGGAATTTGGCGTAAATCACCTAAGAGAAGCACTTGGAACAATTGAAACTGAAATACCACAACCCACACAAGGTATAGATTCGGTTGTTGCCTTAACATCCCAAATGAAAATCTTACAACAACAAATACATGACATGACAAAGGGAAACACCAAAAGGTATGCATTACAAGACATTTGTCCTTATCCTTTTGACTCAACAGTCGACATGATACATTTTCCTCGACACTGTGAATTCCCCAAGTATGACAAATACAATGGAAGGATAGATCCGATCGATCATATCCGCAAATTCAAAACCATGAGTCTAGAGTTTTCTCAAGAGGAAAATTACCTGATGAGATTATTCCCAAGAAGCTTGGGAGGATCATGTATGGATTTTTTTTCAAAATTACAACCAGGAATCATGACTTTTGAAGAAATTTTTAATAGATTCATCTCCCAGTATTCTTTTAACATCGAACATGATGTCACGATAAAGGATTTGTATAACCTGGAAGAAAACAAAGGGGAGACATTCTTGTCCTTTCTACAAAGATGGCGATGACTATTCGCTAGATATCCTTGATCCATTCCTAAGGAAGAGAAGATGGAGTTTTTCATTGAAAAATTGATGGAGGAGATGAGTTACAGACTTGAATTGCAATGTCCTCCTACGTTCGAAAAGGTGATAGAAAACAACCTTAAGATTGAAGAAGCACTAGTCAAAATAGGGGTTATTAAACATTTCAATGAAAAATCAAATAACTCCAATCAATACCCCAATAGTGATAAACCAAAATTTTGGCAAAAGAACCGAAATACAACTACCAACGAAACAACCAATGATTCACAAAATGCCAGACTGGTTTTTAACTTGACAATATCTACTTCAAAAACAAATCAAAACAATGATCAAATCATCAAGTCGAATGTCATACAAAACAACAAAATCACAAAACCACAACCATACCAAAAATCATCAAACCGATAAGGTTCACACCTCTAGGCCAAACATTGGAATCAGTGATGAAAGAACTAGTCACCAGTGGTCTTATCACTACGAGGGAAGCGAGATTTTGGGATCCAAAGGTCAAACCACCATGGTGGAATGACACAGATTATCGCAACTTCCACAACAATAAAGGCCACAAAACTAATGATTGCATGGATTTAAAACATGTAGTCCAAGATCTGATCGACAATAACAAGATATATGTAGAGAGACTGCAAAATAATAATGATCATTCAGCCTTCAAGGACCCTTTACAAAACTATGAAAAAGGAGCATCATCCTCTGCGAACAAAAAAGGTAAAAATATTAATCATGTCTATGATAAAATGATCCTTTGTCTTTCCAAAGTAGAGAGTGATCATACCATTGGTCATAACATTAATGAACATGAAACCAATGACACTACCCCTTTGGATTTACTCCCAAGCATACAAGTCTTTGAATATCAAATAAATGTTTTAAAAATCAAAGAACGACAGGACTATCAACTAGAAAATGTAATGACTAGGGGGCAAGGTAGTGTTAAAGGGAATTGGGTCTAAGAAAGCATATCCACCTCCATCTCATTACAACATTGTCGATCAGCTTCAAAACATTCCAACATAGATATCGATACTAAAACTCCTCAAACTATCTCCATCACATAAGGAGGTTCTAGAACAAGCACTAGTTGCCACTACAGTACCGAAAAATCTAGATGTTTGCTAGTTCCAAGCTATGGTGGGGCATTTGACTACCCCACATTGTTTATCATTCTCTGAACAGGATGATGTGTCACTAAACCATCCCCATAACACCGCACTCCATATCGAAGTCTTGATCCACAATCATCATGTCAAAAGAGTCTTAATAGATGGGGGAGTTGGTTTGAACATTTGCACTCTAAAGTTAATCTGTTCACTAGGGTATTCTGATTACGCTATTGATGCCCGAAGGAAAATGACTATAAAAGCATATGATGAGGAAGACGGATCTTCTAAGGGATTAATTGTGTTACCCATTCAAGTGGGACCAATGATGAAACACATAGCATGCCAAGTTCTGGAAAAAGAGTCAACTTACAACATACTCTTAGGACGCCCATGGATCCATGAAATGCAGGCAATGCCTTCCACATATCATCAATGCTTAAAGTTCCCAGTAAATGGACAGGAGGTAACTATATCTACCAATTATAATCATCCTCAGCATTGTAACACACTTAGAATCTCTCAACATACCTTTGTGCCTCACAATAGGGAAGCATCCAGTTCAAAATCATCAAATGAGGAAAAATGTCCAAATATCACCAGCAAGTGGGTAGAGAAGAAGGATAAAGAAAAAGATACAAGTCATGTTGATACTCAATTAATAGAAAATCCAGATCCCCAAACTTCTTTATCATAGAAATTTCAAGAGCAAGTCTAGTTGACAGACAAGGGAATGGGGCAATATTCTATGGAGCAATCGCTTAACCTTTCATACTTAATGCCATCTCCAAAGACATATGGTCAACCATCCATGATAAAACATCAAACATCACTACCTCTCATAGTTCTTGAAGAAAGGTTTGTAAAATACGGTACCATAGAGGATGAATCATACAACAAAGAAATCCTTGATTGGTTATACAAAGATGAGGAACCCTCGACATCAAATATTAGTGTCAAGAATGTCAATATCAATACAGAAAAATATGGAAAAGGGAAAGCTATCCTAGAAAAAATGGGTTATGAGGGACAAGGACCTATTGGATTAAGGAAGGAAGGTATCGTGGAGCCTATTTAGCCCCTCACTCTCCATTCAAAAGAGAAGACATGACTGGGATACTCTGAAGAACAAAAATAGGAGATGACAAAGAAAGTTGTTGAAAGGATCCTTCAGGTTAGAGATAGCTCTGAAATGGATTCAAATGAATATGAGTGGGATTCGTGTTCCGATATATCTTACACCGATATTCAAATTGATGTAATACAACAATATGCACCTACGTGAGAGGAGGGACAAAGCTCTGAGTCTAGACCATTCGTATCAGGATCACTAAATATCGATGACTTAAGTGGGGACAAACATACTTCAAGTGAACTAGACGATCTGGACGAGGGTACCATCATTGATCTCAATATCCCTAATAAAAACTATGACGGAATTTTTGTCCTAACCCTTACCCCCATCAACCTAAGTCAATCTGATGACTTCATGCCTTTAATCCATCCCGAACTTATTGACTGGGAACCTATCAAACCTATAAATGTACCCATATTTGTAAACGATGATGTCATCATAAATTTCCTATGTAATGAAGAACCTGGTACAAGTTCTATCTATAATAATCATAACAACGTGACTCGGTAGGAGGGTGTCAAATATTCCAATTGCAAAATTAAAAAAAGGGATAATAGATCTAATGGTGAAAAGCATTCTATGGCAACGTTAGATCTGGAAAAAGAAAAAATAAAGAACGCATATAACGGTGAAAAAATTTTTGAGGCACCAAAATATGGGAGATTTTACACTCTTCCAGAACATTATCATGAGAGGTCATCAGTTTTAGTAGAACCAACACAGTCTGTAAACATCAACACTAATGAAAAAGAAAAAATCCTACATCTGGCAGAATCCATGACAGATCAAGAAATACCACAATTCATCAATTTATTTAAGGAAAGAAGCATCAACTTGCTTGGTCATATTCCAATATTCCAGGCTTGGATCCAAATTTTCTCATGCATCATTTATCTTTGCCTGTAGGAATCAAGCATGTAAATACAAAATTGAGAAAAATGCATCCCCATATCGCATTAATGGTAAAGACTGAGCTAAAGAAATTGTTGGATGTTGGATTCATAAGGTTTATTGACTACGTCGAGTGGATATCAAACATTGTACCTATTTCAAAGTTGGACAATAGCATCAGGATATGTACGGATTTCAGGGAACTGAATAAAGCATGCCCAAAGGATGATTTCCCATTACCGAATATAGACATCATTGTGTTTGACGACAGGGCATGCCATGTTATCAATCATGGATGGTTTCTTCGGATACAATCAAATTAAAATAGCTCCAGAAGATCAGGAGAAGATGGCATTTACATGTCCATGGTGAACCTTCTACTGGAATGTCATGCCATTTGGTCTAAAAAACGCAGGAGCCACCTATCAAAGAGCAATGACAACAATCTTTCATCATATGATGCACACCTTCATGCAGGATTACATGGATGATATCCTGGCTAAATCTTGTACTAGGGAAGGACATCTGCATATCCTGAGAAAAATCTTCACACAGCTAGAAAAATTCAATGTCAGCCTAAACCCCAAGAAGTGTGTCTTTGGGGTCACATCAGCGAAACTGTTGGGATACATTGTCTCAGAAAAGGGCATTGAGGTAGATCCAGCGAAAGTCAAGGAAATAATGGAAATGTTGCCTCCCAAAAATATCAGTCAACTCAGATCACTATAGGGAAGGCTCCAATCAATCAGGAGATTTATCTCTTAGTTGGCAGAAAAAGGTCATCCACTCAATCATTTGTTGCATAAAAATGTTGTTTTCAATTGGGATAATGGGTGTGAAACAACGTTCGATCAAATAAAACAATATCTAATATCACCGCCTGTTATCATGCCGCCAATAGAAGGAAGACCTTTGATACTATATATTGTAACAACATATATCTCTTTAGGGGCACTATTAGCACAAGAGGATTATGAAGGAAAAGACCACGCCATCTACTATATCAGCAAAATATTAAATGGCTATGAAATAAACTACACTTTTATAGATAAATCTTGCTTGGCAGTGGTGTTTTCTACTCAATAGTTGAGACATTATATGTTGACTCATACAATCAGGCTAATAGAAAAGATCGACCCTTTGAAATATTTACTCAGTAAAGCTGCCTTAATAGGTAGACTGGAAAAATGGGTCAAGCTTTTAAGTGAATTTGATATTCAATATGTGGAGAGAAAATCCATCAAGGGTCAAGAAATCGCTGAACAATTAGCTGAGGCTCCTTTACCAGATGATTAACCCATGACAATGGAGTTTCTAGATGCAGACATTCTGACAGTGATGCCACAACAATGGGTATTATATTTTGATGGATCATACACACAATGAGGATTTGGAGCAGGGATTTTGTTCATCAGTCCCCAGGGACACACCATTCTGAAATCTTACATACTGATGTTTCAATGTACAAATAATGTGGCAGAATATGAAGCATTGATCATTGCAGTCAAAATAGCAATTCAATGGAAGATCACAGACTTACAGGTATATGGCGACTCTCAACTAGTCATTTATCAAGTGAATGACGAGTATCAAACAAAAGATGAAAACTTGATGCCCTATAAACAACAAATAGATGATCTAAAATAGTTCTTTGTCAATATCAAATTTGATCAAATTCCAAGGGCGAAGAACAAAGTTGCGAATGTTATGGCCACAATTGCTTCACTATTACAATTGTCAAAGAAACATGGTTGTTATGAGTTTATGGTAGAAAAAGTATCATATCCTTCCTACAATAATTCAGAATCAAATACCATATTCCATGTAGATACCATTGAAACCTCCGCCTATGAAAAACTTATGCTTACTTGAAAGACATTATCCTCCCTCCCGATCTTTCTAGGAACCAAAAACGCAGCTTCATCTGCCAATCAACCCGACATATTTTAATCGTTGACATCCTTTATCGTCGAGGTCTTGATGGTACCTTACTCTAATTTCTAGAACACGACAAATCTGAAATGACCTTACGTGAGGTTCATGAGGGTATTTGTGGCACTCATTCGAGTGGTATAACTCTAGCAAAGAAACTCTTCCATTTGGGATATTATTGGTCATGCATGGAGAAAGAATCTTATCAGTTTGTCAAGAAATTTCAAAAGTGTCAGATTCATAGTAATCTGATTCACGCACTAGATCAACAACTACATCCATTCACATTAGCATGGCCCTTTTGTCAATGGGGACTAGATCTGGTAGGATAGATACATCCCTCTTCATCCAATGGACACAGGTTCATTATCATAGCTACAAAATATTTTACAAAATGGATAGAAGCAGTGCCTCTTACAACTATCACGGGAAAGAAGATCTCATCATTCATTTTGAATTACATAATCTGTAGGTATGGCATCCCTTAGTCTATTATCACTGATAATGGATGACCTTTCAAGAACCAAGATGTCCAATAATTGTGCACGAAGTTCCATATCCATCATCGTTTCTCAACACCGTACTATCCTCAGGGAAATGGCCAAGCAGAGGCCTCAAACAAAACAATTCTAAAAATACTCAAGAAGATGATTAACGATGTTGGACGTGATTGGCATGTTCAACTCAATCCTGCACTATGGGCCTACAAAACCTGTATCAGAACACCTATCGGAGCTACACCATATGCCTTGGTATATGGGTCAGAGGCCATATTACCCACCGAAGTAGAGATTCCATCACTCTGTGTATCACTCAAAGGAATCATTTCAGATGAGGACTATAGGGTTTCTAGACTGCAAGAACTAGAATTGTTGGATGAGCATCTTTAAAAAGTTGTTAATCATCTAATGTCTTATCAACAAATAATTTCAAGGAGTTACAATCATAGGGTAAAACCTAGGGTCTTTCAGGTTGGCAATTTGGTTCTAAAAGAGAACCCTAGAAATCAGCAGGACAGGGAAAAAAAAGAGAAATTTGAGCCTAACTGGTTAGGTCCTTTTGTCGTCATATCAGTGTATGGATCAGGGGCCTATCAACTATCAACATCATGAAGGAGATTTTTTTGATGAACCTATCAAAAATATCCATCTCAAAAAGTTCTATACTTGAATCTCCTAGTGCACGGGTCAAACTTTTGGAAAATGATTTCCTTGATGAAAAACTGGCAAACAAGCATCTTGGCAACAAAAAATACAAAAAAATACAAAAATAAAATAAAATAAATACAGAAAATAAAAAAAGAAAAAGAGAAAAATGAGAAAAAAATACAAAACAAAGAGTGTAATCAAAACATATGGTGAAAACTTGGAAAAAGGTGTTGTATGTGATTATAAATCAGATTTCCCATCTATTTTGATACATATCAGGATCATTAGTCTGGCACTCAGTACCATTTCATATCATATCATTATTCTTGCCATCATAGCATCCATTATCAAAATAATTTCACATGGTCAAGTCTCACTCCAAAGCTTGGGGGCAACATTTGGATATCACTAGGGGCAAAACAAATATCGGTTTCACCAAAATGGGAAAAAAATAGTATGACAAGAAAACAATAGCAATTATCAAAGCGCAACATCAATCAAACATCGGAAGGACATCAAACATCCGTATCATATCAGAAAATCCAAAAACAAGTCAAAAATTCAATCTAGAAAGGAAAAAAACCAAAAACATGAGTTTGTGTCAGTTGAACTACGTGGTCTCTGCATGTGTAACATAGGCAAGGCTAATATTTGATCAGCCCCCAAGACCCCTAGGATAGGTTAGTAGGTCAGGTCTTTGGTCGAAAATATCGTAAAATCACAAAACATCACAAAATCAGGATGGATGATCTAAATCTAAATAATGATTGAAACACTCTAAGTAAAAGGTGGATAAATTGTATTTTTGATTGTCTTTTCTTTGGATTAACTAAATGATGTAAATGGAATAGAGAAACAAGGAAGAAGAATGATGTTTTATTGTCTTTTGTTTGTACGTTAATCATTTAAAATGTCAATTGTTAGGGGATGTTCTATGCAAATGTATCACCGATGAAATTCAGAATTCACACAATAAAATGATTAATCACTGTCTATTTACACAATGAATGCTCAGGTCATCTCGGTTCAATTATACCTAGATGCTTGTGTTTTCGTGCAATATCAAAAATCATGAAAGTAGTACTCAGGTCATCATTGGTCTAACACATACCATTAATGCTTGTACTCACTTTCAACATCCCAAAAAATCTCTATGATGATACCAAGCACAAAAGTATTGTTAAAATGACAATGGTTGCATATAGTTGCATGATAAAATTAGAATGTATTCATAGTAAATTCTACATCTGTAGAGTGTTTTTTGCATAAAGGATTCCAATTAGTGATTATCTTTTCTACAAATATGACTGAGTATACTTGACATTAAACCAAAAATCATCAAAAACATATAAAATTCGTCATCTCATCATTACAAAGCTTTCATCGTTTCATCATTCATGCATTTTATATAGTTCTACATTTATTTGTACCATATTTTCCACATCATATCATAAATAAATACATCATGTTCATTACACCATCATGATTATCATCTATCACAAAATCATCATTTTTATCATCATCACAATAAAATAAACACATTCACCATATATCCATACATTTCATTACATTAAAATAAATGCACGTCATGTCATTATTATCCATACATCCATACATCATATATTCATACATAAGAATTTAAAATAGCCATCATGACAAAATAAATGCATTCATCATAGAATAATAAACCATCATAGATCAATAGTAATCAACTGCATATCATATATATCATCAATGTCAAGTATAAAATGAAGTTTGAAATAAGAAAAGATACATCGTCACAAATAAGTTGACTCGAAGTATACATCATATCTCAAAAAGAATGTCTCGAAATCACAAAAATGGAATCTATGATCTGTTGCTACTAGAATGAGCAGGCCTAATGGGACCAATAACACCACCACCCCTAGATGGACTAGGATCTCTGGGATCTCCTTGTGGAGGTTGTGTCACACCCTCGAGAACCGTCCAGGTACGTGTCCCACCAGATCTCGATGGGGCATAACTGACTCTGCGATCAACAGGCACTACATCATGATACCTACCTCTATAGAACTCCACCTCTCGGCCAGCCCGTAGAACCTCCCTCATATAATCTACAACTAAAGTACCATCGGCTACCCTCTATAGTGTCTCGGTAATCTCTTGTGCCCTCTCGAAAATTTGTCTAGAACTGTCCCTCTCGGGTGCCAAAGTATCAACTTGAGTCTGAACAATGGCCAACTATCCCTATAAATGTGCTAATGCCTGTACATGAGCCTATGCCTGAGTCTACATATGAGTTTGTGTCTGTACAAGCAAACCCTGTGCCTACACCAATTGTCCTTGTAGATTTTGTACCTGTGTCTACAAACAAGTAATCTACCTCTGATGGTCAACTGAAGGCACTGCCACTGCTCGCCTCTTGCGAGGCCTACTAGAAGATGGACCGACACTGACAGGCCCGACTCCTCTGCCACCTCCACCACCACCATCCCCGTCATCAGTGTTGCTATCATCACTTCCACTCTCAGTACTATTGCTAGTTTTAGTATCATCCCCACTATCCTCCTCACCCTCAACAACATCCTCCTCCACAGGTAAAGGTGTTGGCTCATCAGGAATGGTAATCCGAGGATGTGGATGAAAGGCCAAAAATTCTACATACTCTCTTGTAATAGCTGCCTTTGCAATATCTCTATGCATATCCCAGGCTGATGGTTGCAGAGTTCGGTATCCCTCTACTAATGTCTCATACGATAGGCATGACCCCCAATTTTCTACATCACTCCGTTGTCGGGCATAGTGGGCTACCCCTTGAGGCATACACTGTACAATGCCATACTACATATACACCCGCCACAACAAAAATATCTCCAAGACAAAAGGGGTCCTACCAATCAAGTACATGGAGTCACATAGATACCCAAGCACTGCATCATCCTCATCCCACTACTCACAATCCAAATAAGGCCACAAGATGATGCTCTCTATGTCATCCAAAACTCATCTCCAATGCTCTAACTTACCCATCCGAGCCTGGGTAAGTTGACCTCTGTACCAAAAAACATAGGGTCTGCCTGCAGGTCTTTCAAGAACTAGAAATTCTCAAGCAATGGAAAAATGCTCCCATGCCCAAACCTATAAAAGTGTCATCCCTGCTGATAGGCTGCATTCTCCCAAGTACACCACTGAATGTAAATCGTGATAGAGGTGGGCTAGCATACACATCCCCCATGCATATCTAGTCCCATGCATGACCATACTCTCAAGGATATGGCCCCAACCCACAGAGAATCCATTTGACCTACAATCAGGACAGAGGAAACCTCTAATGAATCTAGCTAGCACTACTGGTAATGAAGCATAGGTGTCAGCTATCCTCTGCCATCTAACACTCGGTCCTGCAATGTGTTGATCCTGAAAAACTCTAAGGAGAGCATCTCTCCCACCAACCTCATGTGAATCATATACAACAATCTCTCCAATGAACAGTATCCACAGTATCCGCCACACATCCTCTAGTGTGACTATCATCTCACCAGTGGATAGATGAAAGGTGTTATGGTCGTTGTGCCATCGCTTGACCAAAGAAGTAAGAAGACCTCGATTAATCCTAATCTAGAGCATATCAAGAAGACTAGAAAGGCCACATCGACCTATAACTTGAATCTCATCAGGAGTCAGATAAGGAATCAAATATGTGGTCCACAAAAATCGCTCTCACATCTAGAGATTACCAAGATGCTCCTATCATCATAAAAATAAAAATTTAAAATCGGTGCACTATGTCAAAAATCAAAATTCATTCTACTATCAAATCCAATCAAACTTTCGTATGAATTTTTGATCAAAATTCATGAACAAACAACAACAAACCTCACCTATCATGAGGTTCATCACAACATTATCTAATCTCACCTATCATGAGGTTTATCAGATATGAAATCATTTCTCACCTATCATGAGGATCATCACAAATAGGATTATTTTTCGCCTATCATGAGAGTAAGTCTTATTAAATCATCAAAATCAGTCATTATGGAATTTGGATTATCAAATCATACCAAACAGAAGAATGGACATAATTGGAATTGACAAAATCAAGGTTAACTGTGTCAAAATCTACAAATTCTGACATGGATGCGTTAAAATAGGCATCCAAAGCGCTAAAACTCAAAAGCACTACTGTATCAATCAGATGCGCTACAACAATTATTTGAGGCACTACTTTACCCAAAGCACTATTTTATTGCATCAATGCGCCAAAATAGTCCATCAAAGCGTCGCTTTAATCAAAGCGCTATAACAGACCATGTATGCGCCAATTTATGATATCAAAGCGCTAGAACATTCTAGGCGCTAAGATCCAATGTCGAAGCGCTCAATCTAACTATCTAAGCGCTAAATCATGAAAGAGCTAAACTATCTAATGAAAGCGCTAGAGAAAATAATGCAAGCGCTACTTTCTCAAAGTGCTACAACAGTTAACCGAAGACCTACACCGGAGTGTAAAGTGCTACATCGTGCCATTGATGTGCTAAACTATGAAAAAAATGCAAAAGCATAAAAATTACATAAAAATCGAGAATGCACAAAAAACGAGGTGGATTAGGGTACATACCGAAGGTCCATAGGCGGCTGGCCACTGGTGACATCACACGCACTCGAAACGATGAGTGTGGTAGGGGATAGGCATCTTGCTCCAGCTGGCTCAAATGTCTCTATCACTAGATCTTGAAAGTCACAAAGTGCAAATAAATATGAAAATGACCTTTTGGACCTTATATAGATATTTGAAAAGGGATTTTTGAGGGATTTATTTTATTTTGATTAATTGTATTTATGAAATTAATTAGAATTCATCCACGGGCTATATTTTCTTCGTCAATGTCAGGAGATAAATTATTCCTTTATCAAATCTTCATCAAATCATCATCAAATCAACATCAAATCATCAGGAAATTCAAAAATTCTAAAAAAATCATCACAACATTATATTATCTCCCGAGGAGGCATATTATCGGCAATTATCTAAAACTCAATATCTGAGGCATGTCTGGGGCACACTGAATTTTTTTCATCAATACTGGCAGTAGTAGCAAAATTTTTTTGAAGCAATGCATAAATACATCACTTCAAAGAGGGGAAAAATGTATACACCTAAAATTGGTCTGGAGAATCCAATTAATTAAATACAAATTATTTGATTAATTATCCTAAATTCCTCTACTGTTTGAATAAATAGAAATATTTGTTTATATAGTTCACATTCCCATTCACATTTAAATTCATACAATTCTTCTATTTATCTCATCTTAATTAAATAAACAAAATTAAATACTTTGTTTGATTTAATTATCATTTCCCTATTTTATTCTATCACATCAATCTTAAATTAATTAAATAAAGATCAAACACTTTATTGATTAATTACCATATTCTACCATTTTAATTTAATAAACAAATTTTATAGTTTGTTTTATTAAATTATTTATCCCTCTTTGGCTAATTTAAATAAAGGCATAAGGAATATTCCTCTATATTTCCTCAAAATCAAATTAGATATCCTATGTCTAATTTATGTCTAAAATCATGTCAAAATTAATTGATTGAAACTTCACAGGAAGAATTGGAGACAAATTGCAAATTGATCTCTCAATCCTCCTCCATCAATCCTTTGTCTTCTCTTGCTTGGTGTTTTCATGGGTAGAGACAATCCCCAAAATCTTCTCAATCTCCTCCATCTCTCACCATTCAATCCTCCAGATTGAATCTAAGCCCCTCTTTGTCATCCCTATGCATTTCTACAACCAAGAAATCTATAAATACAGCCTCATTCAACCAAGAAAAGGATCCAGATCCATATTATCTAGCTTATGCACTCTTACTCTATAGGAATTCAAGCATCAAGCATCCAAGCATCCAACATTCTAGTTTTCATATCATGGCTGCCTCCTGTAGCTTCATTTATCAGTTTTCATGTCAATCCATGCTATATTAGTTTATTTTATCATTTTAGTATTATCATATAGCTTCATATCATTGCATCAACATCATTCCATTCTTTGGATTGTCATTTTAACAATTATAGTGTTATTTAAATTTGAGAGCACAATAGCTTAATAAATCTTTGAAGATAGGAGACAATGAGATGCTTTCAGTAGATTATTAGCTTGATCTTTGATACAATGTTTCATTAAGAAGTGTTTTATTACTTTATACTTTATTCACACTTACACTATCCAATCTATGCACTAGACTATTGTAGGTATGCGCTAAAATAGAGCACAGATGAGCTAAAAAAAGGCATGAATGCGCTGAAACAAAGCATGAATGTGCTAAAACAGAGCATGAATTCGCTGAAACAGAGCATGAATTCGCTGAAACAAAGCATAGATGCTCTAAAACAAAGCATGAATGTGCTGAAACAGAGCACAAATGCACTAAAATAGAGCACATATGTGCTAAAACAAAGCACAAATGCGTTAAAACAGCCCAGGGATGCGCTAAACTATCCAATTACTGAACAAATATAGACATGTTTTGATAGTTTTATTTTTTTGGATGATCTTTATCTGATTTAAATTTGGAAGAACATGACATACAGTAGAAAAAAGTTGCTTTGCGAATCTTAAAAATCAGAACAAAGAGTGTATGTTCTTGAGATTTTCATGGGTATTGAAAAAAATAAGCACTTCAGACAAACTCACTCTTATTTGTCAAAAAGTTCATCATAGCAACCACAACCCACATCTTAAAATTGTGTCGACTCACATAGTCGTGTCACCCCCTAGAGGGCGCCCGTGTTTTTGTCTTTTCCAAGTGCGTGCTCAAGGTTAGATTTCTCAATCCCTTGAGCAAAAAATCCAAGGCAATTATATGGTGAGTGTCTTGGGGGAAGATTCTTCCCTCCCCTTGCACTGTGATTATTATGATGTTTGGATACTGACATGGTTGGCTTTCTACACTATGATTCGTAGTAAAGGTATCTGTTCAGTGCAACAATAGATAAACTCCCTCAGGGGACCTCTCAATATTTAGAACAAAGATTTTGGGGATAGTTATCTTGCTCACTTCCATTGAATATGGGTTTCCCCAAAATTCACTTTTGATTAGAGTGGGTTGGAAAACCTGGCTTTGGTTGTTCCCACCTAGGTCGTTCCCATAGGGTGAGTACTTTTTCCCATTACGGCAGGCCTTCTAAAGGATTTAATAAAACATGAAAATGAAAGAAATGAAAAAGGTAAGTCTAGTGTTTTGGTCACCGAGTAAAGGGGAGAGCATAAACCTATTACCCAACAATCACAACAAACAAATGGTACAATTTTAAATCCAAATGACAATTTTCTACACTAAGTGAAGATGTTGCTTCACAACAAGCATTAGATTCATTTTAACCAAGATAAAATAATGTTTGGTGACTATCCTAGGATTGATAAATTCCAGATTTAAGTGGCTATCCTAGGATTGCTTTATTTTTACTTCAGGCAGAAAAAGGAAAATCCATGTCCGCGGATGGCATTGGAATCATGAATTATTTTTACACTCCTTATATGCACTAAAAGAACTAGTAAATGTGCTAAAACAGTTAACAAATGCACTAAAGGAACAAATAGGGATGCATCGCTAAAATAGGTCGTCAATGCACTAAAACAGTCCTCATATGCGCTAAAACATAACTCATATGCACTAAATCGTAGCTCTAGTTCGTCACGTGTCAGAAAATATGCAATAAAAATATTTAAAATTGGGCAAGGCCCCACGGTGGGTGCCAAAAATGTGTGTGAGAATATGTGGAACAATTAATAAGTCAAACTAACACACCAATGAAACATTAAATCAAAGGAAACTAATTAAAAGTAAACAAACTATAAACAACAGCTCCTTCAAAAGCATTCCATTTTCCTCTATCTCCAAAGATCTGTTGTAAGTTGTTGGCTCTCAGTTGGTGTATTCAACAACTTTGGCAGAATGACAACTTAGAGAATGAGTTTATGCAACATGCATGTCGATTGCTAAATGATTTAAGCTATGATATGAAACTAAAATGCTATGAACTTGAAATTCTATGCTTAAAATGCCGATTCGAATGCAACTATAGTAACTGTGCTAAATTCACAAAATCTTGGTTGAAATCTACTCTCCAAAGGGTTGTATTTATAGATTTTTGAAGGCAAGAATCTAGTTGGCAAAGATCAACAGTCAAATTTGAACCTGTTAAGATGAACAGTGAGAGATTTTGGAAGTTGAGAGAAAGGTGGAAGGTTGAGAGAATAATGGAGAATGTTTTCAACCCACAAAACCATCCTCATTCAAAAATGGAGACAAATTGCCATTTGTCATTTCATTTATGAAAGTTGGTTGAAAGTTGAGGATAAATTCCTAATTAAATAAATAAATTTATTTAATTACATGTGACATGGATTTTATAAGTTTCCATAATTAAATAATTAACATTTAATTATGTGAGAGATGAGGGAAAAAGTGTTAAATTAAATATTTATGATATTTAATTATAAATGAATGATGAGTTTAGAATATTATTCCATTATTTGAATAAAAATTCAAACTTAGAATAATATGATAATTAATATAAATAAATTATGAAATTTATTTTATTTAATTAAGAGGAAGGTAATAATAATAATTAAATAAACTTATTTAATTAATTAAACTAGAAGAATTAGATAAATGAACAATATAAATAAATAATTAAATTTATTTATATGTAGATGAATTTAGAATATTAACCGGTTTTACAATGACCATTTTTAGATCTATACACATTCAAGTATTCATTCTTGGTGATGTTCAAATGTATAAATAATATAGCAGAATATGAAGCCTTGTTGATTGGTTTGAATATGGATGTCAAGCACAAAATCAAACTGTTGACTGTTCTTGGAGACTCTAAGCTAGTTGTTTCATAGGTTAGATCAAAATATGCTACAAAAAATAAGAGGTTCAAACAATATAGGAATTTTGTGTGGGTCACAATTGAATTGTTTGATGCCTTTCCTCTTGAATGGATAGATAGATCAAAAAAATTGATGAGAGATTTCCTAGCTAATGTAGCCCTAAAAAGAGATGATATCACCTTGGCTGGAGTATCTTAGGATGAATTCAAAACAAGGCCTTTTATCCCTAATAATATCTATATTTGGTAGGTTTTCAATGATGGCACTGATCTCATAAAATATCTCCATTGTATTGATCAATACGAAGCTCGAGAGATCGATTTTAATTCCTTTGTTGAAGAAGTGGATGGGAAACAGACTGTATTTGAGAAAGAAGTTTTGCAGCTTAAAACTAATAAACTTCCCAGAGGACTTGTGGCACTAGAAAGAGAGTATGATGGAAATGATCGCTCTCTCATGAAGAAAACACCAGTCAAGAGAGAATATATTGAAGAATTCAATTTAGGGACTAAGTTAGCACCAAAAAAGGTATATATTGAAAAGAAAATAAGTCCAACGATCAGAAGAATGTTGATTGCATTGTTGAGAAAGTACAAACATGTTTTTTCTTGGTCTTATGAGGATCTCAAAGCATATAGAGAAGATCTTTGCCAACATGAGATTCCACTTAAACCAGACACAAATCCATTTAGACAAAAGCAAAGACCCATCAACCCAACTTTGGAGCCAAAAATGCAAGAGGAGCTGGTAAAACTTAGAGATGGAGGTATTATTA